>OX401410.1:1248990-1848990 GCA_947846245.1 Cerastoderma edule
GATAACGACGCCGGAACAACGATCGTTGGTTAAAACTTTATCTAGTCTGATTGTAATATACCAGTTTGAATTGACGACTGTATGTTTACACAAACTTGATTAAAAAAAGTATTGAAATGCAATATATTTTACACTGTTTTTCGAAAGTAGTTAAGGCTGTTCTAAAAATTCAAGTCCATACTTGTAGTATTTCACCCACTGCAAAATGGTCTGTCGATGCCAATAATTGCCCTAACCTATCAAAGAACATTATTGTTCGATAAAACAAGCCCAATATACCATTTTAAACCTTATTTTCTTTTTATCAAAGCACAGAAACCATATTTACCGACTCGGGCCATGAATTTTGAAAACTCAATACTCCATGATTTTAACACAAACTGAACCATTCGCAGTTGTTTTGTTTAGGATAGGCAGTGAAGGATAAACCTTCCTTACCATTGGTCCTACGTGGCTCAGTGGTTATGGTGGTGGACTTAGAGCTCAGGAGTCCTGGGTCGAGCCCAACAGAGATCTCTGGTTTCGTAGGGGTGGCCTTGGGCAAGTCACTTAGGAGCTCTAGCCTAGTACTGGGGCACCCAGGAAAGCCGTTAAAAAACTGAAAAATGTTGGTACGGCACAAACGAAACGGACTCATATGGGGTAAGTGTCAGTTATTTACTATAACTATAACTAACGATTACAAGCATTTATCTAAACGAAAGAAAATATTATTCTTCAATAGATATCCCAATATAACATGTGTACTTAAACAAACAATTGGCCACGCTGGGTCTCGACCCTCGAACCTTCACCAAAAACTACGAATCGGACACCGTGTAGACGGAACGAATCAAAGTTAAAAGAAAACGTTGAAACAAAAGTAATATGATTATTTTATGATCATTGTTCGACCTTTTATCTGAACCATTATCAAGTACAATGTACATATATTTTTTGCAGAAAATGTTAAACTATTGACTGCAAAAAGAATTAATTGGTTTAATAATTTTGTATAGAAAAGTTAAAACTAATTACTTTTAAACATCATATGTAACGACGAGTTTTTTCTAGTAGCTTTTGTAATGAGTTTCCTCTACAAAGATAAGAATTTGAAATGTGAAACCTATTTCGTAAAATCTTTAAATCCCCCCCCCCCCTTAAAAGGTATCTTTATCGATAAAGCAAGCCCAATATACCACGTGACATCTATTCTATTAAAACACAGATAGCAATATTTGCCAACCCGGGCCCTGAATTAAGAAAACAACATACTCCATAATTATAACAGACATTTTGTCGACTGATCCGTTGAGAGTTGACACGAAAACGTTAAAACAACAAAACAGAAATAAGGCGTTGTTTCTTTAATCAACGTTCATACTGCGGTCTGAATAAATATCAATTACTCATTGCAGACATTTTGAAAGTACTTAACATACAAAAAATGTTAAATGGTAAACACAGTGTAGGATATGCATTCTCTAAAGCCACCATTTAGTTTGTAAATGAAAGACAGCATACCATAAGTAAACATCCTTAATCATGAGGAGCGTTTTCTAGAAGCCTGTGTGTCGTTTCCCGTTCCGTAGAGATAATAAGTTTGATGCTGATACCTTTCTCTATAAATCCTTAACGCTCATACAAAACGGGAAATAGACAGTAGCAATACTCGTTAAGAACAGTTTTTACCACGATTCATTTCCATTGGTCCAAGGAAATGCCCCTTCTAACAATACTTACATAATACTAATTATCGTTAAAAATGGATATGATATAAGTTTACAATCGGAACTACTCGGGTATTTACGTGAGCTGTGAAATACACCTCGGATATAAGTGTAGGGTTACAATTTTTCGGGTAAATCGGCATCCGCCAATTTACACATTTTCTAAGCGTGCACGTTAAGTAGTTCAATGTGTATGGAAGTGTTGGACATCCTTTTTAATCACTTTTGATCAGTAACTCATACCAAATGGCGAACTTGTTGCTGTGACATGTATACTTGTTTCCTCAATCAAATTTAACGACTTTTTTTATTTTACATTCAAGATCTATTTTTAGAAACGAAAGAAAGTGACGTCATTCTCGCGGGAAACAATATGGCGTCATCCCTATTATTTCAGAGGTGTTTTCTATTGGATAAACCCGATGTGTTCAGATTGATAAGTTTATACATAATTATCTATTCAAATCGATTGTAAAACAAGTTGTGACCACTCTCGGGTCTGCTTCCTGAATACATATCCAGTACTCGCACCAAATGTGGATAAGAGAAATATCGCAATGAGGATCCCGTTACTCACGGGATTCAAACGCATGACCCTCTTCTCGTAAGGCAAACACTCTACCCCTGAACCACTGTCCGGCTTTGTATTCAGTTCTTACCGATCGCAATGCCACAAATGGGGGAAACGAAATTTATCTTATCATGGACTTTCTCTAAAAAGAATATAGGCCACGTAAGATTATCACAAGCTCACCAAACACTCTGTAGAGTAGTCATGGTGTCGTCTGGTATATACACGTGGCTGTTTTTTCTATCATGTTTCGCTGTTCAATCAGCAAATTGCGACGATCTACATCAACAGCTAGGGAAATACCTTGACAACTTTAAAGCGGAAATTGAAAGGAGATATGACGCAAAACTCCTAGCGTTAGAAGAGAAATTTGAAAACGAGATTTCGGAACTAAAACGAGAGTTTGTACAACGAGAAGATGCCTACAGGACGGTTATAGATGGACTGCAGAAAGAACTCAAGCACGCTAACCAAATGGCGGATGAGACCGACGAAAACAAACCTGTCGTTGGGGACACTGATGGAGAAAACGGTGATAAAATTAATGACACACTGGATGACGTTAAATCTGACGAAAGCCAGCGTGCAGGTAAAACATCGGCGAATTACCAGGACAAAAGAGGTGGACGACACATTGATTCTGATATAAGTAAGTTCGAGTATGTGTTTTTTTTATTATTATTGAAAATGTATTCATTTCAAACGATATTCTCTTGCTATAAACAGTTTGTTCGATTAGTTAGCATTTTATTGGTGAAGTTGGTGACATATATATAAGATAAATTGGTAGCGTTCAAAGTTGGACACCGACTATAAACCATCTTTTGGAATAAGAAGAAGAAATCATAGTCAAGACAACCATTTCTCATTTCATCCAGTAGAATTTGTTAATCATTAAAAAAACGAATGACTTAGAGGCCGCGACGTTTTTCTGACTGTTTGTATCTGTTATTAACTAATTATTACAGTTTGACATTATATCAAATACGGTCTTCGGACTATAGGTTTTAATCATAATATGTTATAAGTTGTGCCTTGAAACGACTCTGCTTAAATTATTAGTAATGCTCTCTTACGTAACATAAAGCTACACTATAAGTGTATTACTTTACTTGTGATGTAATATCAGGTAAAACACGAACGTGATTCTGTTTGTGTTTCAGGAAGGGTCGTGAAAAGGCAATTCGAAGGACCGAAGGTTGCGTTTTTTGCTTCATTGACGAGCAATCAACCACACATGGGCGTTAACCAGGACATTCCATTCGACAACGTTCTCACAAACATTGGTTCCGGATTCAATGGTCACCATGGCACGTTTGTGGCCCCAGTTTCAGGGACGTATGTGCTGTTTGCGACTGTGTTTGGTACTGATTGGGGACATTTCATGGTGAACGGCAACATTATCGCCAAATTTTATTTGCGTGGTGGTCAATGCAGCCAGACGATCATTATACACATGATTCAAGGGGACGACGCCGCTGTTCAGACCACAGAGTTGGGTGAACAAATACATGGCGACAGCTACTCAACGTTTAGCGGTTTTCTGTTGTATCCAGATGACGGCGAAGCCGGAACGACACTCGTTGGTTAAAACGTTTCAAGAAGTTTGACTATTCAAATGGATGGTTTTGAGCTTGCTATTTCTTAATCGAAAGGTTCGAAAGTAAAAGTAGCAAAACAGGTTGTTGTAATCTCTCTTGCTAATAAATAAAAATACATGACAGTGACAGCGACAAATCTTTAAGTAAGTGAATCGTCGCGTTGGAAAGGACGATGCTTTAACATAAGAGTCGCCGAAGTGGTAATATTAGTTATATGTAAGAAGTGAATAACTTGACGATTTTAAGCGGATTTTCAATTGTAGTTAAGTCATGTCGCTGCACAATGAATATCGTATGTCCATACTCTCCATAATCGTAGTATTTCTCCCCATTAAATTACTTTGTCGATTACCACGAATCATATCTAATGGTATACGGGTATGCCCTTCGTACAATATCAACATAATATCAATTATCATATTTAGAAATGGGTATCCTATTAGTTTAAACATATTTCTTTTAAATCGGTTGTAACACAAGTTCTGACAACTAAGATAAATCTCTCTCGATCTTCTTCCTGGGTACATTACAATTACTCGAACTAATGGTACAATAGCATGCCCTTCAAACAACATTTATATGACGCCTATCATTAAGAAAGTGGAATTATTTAAGTTTAGATTTATTTAGTGTACATCATTGTGGCCACGCCACAGGTATTTTTGTTTTTTTTCGCCTACGTCATATTTCGGGCATGCGCGCCTGTCGACTGCTATTTCATTGTCGAGTGTTAGACCAATCTATACACATCTGGGTTTATCCAATGAAAACACCTCTGAAATAATAGGGATGACGCCATATTGTTTCCTGCGAAAATGACGTCACTTTAGTTTCGTTTTTTAAAAATAGATCTTAAATGTGAAATCTTAAAAGTCGTTAAATTTGATTGAGGAAACAACTATACATGTCACAACAACAGTTTCGCCATTTGGTATGAGTTACTGATAAAAAAAATGATTTAACAGGATGTCCAACACTTCCATACACATTGAACTACTTAACGTGCACGCTTAGAAAATGTGTTAATTGGCGGATGCCGATTTACCCGAAAAATTGTAACCCTACACTTATATCCGCGGTGTATTTCCCAGCTTACGGAAATACCCGAGTAGTTCCGATTGGTGTTAGACATAACGCCATTATAAAGCGCGGGTTATCATAAACCATCAGCACGAACTGATTAGGGTTTTGCCCTCAAATTCAATAGCATTTATCCATGTCGATGCGTAAGTATTTATACATGTCCATATTTGTTGTAATTCACCAGTGCAAAACAATCTATCCATTATCCATGGTTGCTCCGCACCAAGAAGAAAATGTATGATTGATCGAGCATTGACCCTTCACCAAACGCCAAATTTTCGACTGTCCAGAAATTGAAAGAGTTTGCAGCCGGCATTTCACAATGTGGTGAAATTGAAAAGAAATCTTTTCATAGGGCATAAAACATTGTGTGAAAAAGAAAGATTGCTCGTTAATAATAATAATAATAATAATAATAATAATAAGAAGAAGAAGAAGAAGAAGAAGAAGAAGAAGAAGAAGAAGAAGAAGAAGAAGAAGAAGAAGAAGAAGAAGAAGAAGAAGAAGAAGAAGAAGAAGCAGAAGAAGAAGAAGAAGAAGAAGAAGAAGAAGAAGAAGAAGAAGAAGAAGAAGAAGAAGAAGAAGAAGAAGAAGAAGAAGAAGAAGAAGAAGAAGAAGAAGAAGAAGAAGAAGAAGAAGAAGAAGAAGAAGAAGAAGAAGAAGAAGAGGAAGAGGAAGAAGAGGAAGAGGAAGAGGAAGAGGGAGAGGGAGAGGGAGAGGGAGAGGGAGAGGGAGAAGAGAGAGGGAGAGGGAGAGGGAGAGGGAGAGGGAGAGGGAGAAGGAGAGAGGAGAGGGAGAGAGGAGAGGGAGAGGAGAGAGAGAGGAGAAGAAGAGGGAGAGGGAGAGAAGGAGGAGAAGGAGAAGGGAGCAGCGAGAAGGAGAAGGAGGGAGGAGGAGGAGGAGGAGGAGGAGGGAGGAGGAGGAGGAGGAGGAAGGGAAGAGGAGGAGAAAGAGGGGCGGAGGAGGAAGAGGAGGAGGAGGAGGAGGAGGAGAAGAAGAAGAAGAAGAAGAAGAAGAAGAAGAAGAAGGAGGAGGAGGAGGAGGGGAAATAGGAGGGGAAAGAGGAGGAGGCGGGGAGGAGGAAGGGGAGGAGGCGGGGAGGAGGAAGGGGAGGAGGCGGGGAGGAGGAAGGGGAGGAGGAAAAAGAGATGAAGGAAGAGGAGGAATTGGGGAGGAAGAGGGGGAGAATGAGGGGGGGGGAGGAGGAGGAGGAGGAGGAGGAGGAGGAGGCGGGAGGAGGAAGGGAGGAGGCGGGGAGGAGGAAGGAGGAGGAAAAGAGATGAAGGAAGAGGAAGAATTGGGGAGGAAGAGGGGAGAATGAGGGGGGGAGGAGGAGGGGGAGGAGGAGGAGGAGGAGAAGGAGAAAGAAGAGGAGAAGTAGAGGGAAGAGGACGAGGACGAGGAGGAAGGGAAGAGGAGGAGAAAGAGGAGGAGGCGGGGAGGAGGCGGGGAGGAGGAAGGGGAGGAGGAAAAAGAGATGAAGGAAGAGGAGGAATTGGGGAGGAAGAGGGGGAGAATGAGGGGGGGGGAGGAGGAGGAGGAGGAGGGGAGGAGGAGGAGAAGGAGAAAGAAGAGGAGAAGTAGGGGGAAGAGGACGAGGACGAGGAGGAAGGGAAGAGGAGCAGAAAGAGGGGCGGAGGAGGAAGAGGAGAAGGAGGAGGAGGAGGCGGAAGAAGAAATGGAGGAGGAGGAGGAGGAGGAGGAGGAGGAGGAGGAGGAGGAGGAGGAGGGAGGAGGAGGAGGAGGAGGTGGAGGAGGAGGAGGAGGAGGAGGAGGAGGAGGGGTGAAGGAGGAGGGGAAGAAGAAGAAGAAGGAAGAGGAATAAGAGGAGGAGGACGAGAAGGAGGGGGATCACGACGAGGAGAAAGAGGGGCGGAGGAGGAGGAGGAAGAGGAGAAGGAGGAGGAGGAGAGGAAATAGGTATGTCGGTAACGCGCATCCACGATGAATAAACTCATGAGTATTTATAAATAAAAATTTGGCAAAGAGAGATAACCAGTACTCAAATTCGCATTTAGTACAGACAGAGTTACCTCTCATAGTACAAGGTCATCGAATTATCTAGAAAATGATCGAACACGCAAGAATCTCCCAACATTACGTAAGACTAATACAGACAAGTATATAAACCCCGCGATGCGAGGCGTTTGTTTATGAGACAACGATACGGAATTAAAAACAACGCGACTTTTTAGTGACACCGTGGATTGTAAATTGAGAGAATTCGTGACTTCGTAGACAGACGGTATTTACGTTTGCTATAAACGCGTTAAGATTATTTTTGCTACGTACCAGTAAAAAGGAGATTTGGAACTTGTTGACAGTGTATGCAATAGCTTTATCAACTTAACTGCGTTAAGAAGGGTATCTAAACGGGATTGATTGTTAACGTTAAACATTTTGTGTAAGGAGTGAAGAACTATCTAACAGCATGTCTTGGCGAATCGTACCAACCCGTGTCATACCGATGTGTCGACGAATTGAGGCGGACATGTTCCGGCATCATCCGTTCAGAGACGTGGCCTCGAATTTCCAACGAGTATTCGACGCCGCCTGGAAATCTTTCGACATGGACTCTTCCCTTCGTCGCTTCGAGCGGGAAATGGAGCGGATGGAACGTACGATGCCGTCTGCTCGATGGTACCAGGAGGGGGATGGGATCCAGCGGGCCAGTCATTACGTCACAGATGAAGCGGGAAACCGGAAGTTGCAACTGCAGTATGACGTCAGCAGTTACACACCGGAAGAGGTGACTGTCAAGATGGTGGACAACAGACTCGTGGTGCAGGCGAAACAGACGAGGGAAGAAGAGTCCGGAGAAAAATGGTATTCTGAGTTTTCGCGGGAATTTACGCTGCCCAAGGAGGTAAACCAATCAGAATTAAAGTCGACAATGTCCTCGGATGGCATTCTTCACATCGAGGCTCCGGTAAATCCAGAAGAAGTGGCAACCACGAGAGAAATCCCAATCGAATACACGAAAGCGGATAAGGATGCAACAGTTAGCGAAGCGGTAGAAGGCCAAGAAAAGGACAAATCATAGCCAGAGTGTCGATTGACTTCTCAAATATATTATAAACCGATAGAGAAGATGGTTTAATACGTAGGTTTAGAGCATGTTCAGCCAAACCTGGATAGGAGAGTGTCTAAAATATCTAGTTGTAAATTAAAAGTTATGTCAATCTGAAATCAGTTTCTGATTCTCATGCCTTGCTGCAATACTGCTGTAACTCAAGTACATTAACATGTGCTACATGCATGTGTATACATGTTTAAGTATGAAAATCTATTCGTGTACGGTTCATAAGTCAGAAAAGCATGATTAAAGCTTATTTCACACAAAAAAAGCCTCATCGTGGAAATGCATTGCAAAAAGTTGCAGAAAGGAGAAAGGTTTGACTGAATTGATTCGAATAATCAAATGTGTTAGAAAACTAGTAGCGTGAAACATATACGTCTAGACAATGAGGGCTATGCACGAATTAGAATTTAAAAAGAAACATGCTTTTTCAGGGCATTATTTTGTAGATATTTATTTTTGTTATTAGAATGGTGATTGTAGAGGTGTACATGTATACATAAGCATAGAACATGCATCTAAAATAAAAATGTCTGTCAAGAAATACCTTTTTAACTTGCTGTTAAAAGTATAACTTTAATTGTTTTGTTGATTATTTTCCAGTAATTGTATTCGGTTTCGTATGAAATATGAATAAAATGTTATGAAATTGTAAATAAAATTGAAAACGAATATAAATCCGGCTCTGGCTCTGTTTTGTTGGTTTAAAATGACCTGATGAATTCTGAAGGAAATGCTAGAGAATAATGAAGAAAATTTGAAATCTTATTCTTCCCCTAGTACAAAGATATCATACCAATCCATTAATTTCTTGTTTTCAAATATAATTCAATAAAGCAAATGAGGACATTTTAACGAAGTGCAACCTGCATAAACAACTGCTTTTTAGTTCTTTCCCGTAAACATGTAAATACGGTTTAATCCATCCGAAGAAAAAACTTTAGACACCAAATTGCTGAAACAAGCAAGCGCCCGTGGTAAATGAACAGTTTCTTCTTACGTCACAATTGTGGGATTCGAACTACAAGTTATTCCATAGGTAGGAGTATGCATCCTTTACCAAACACAAATCTACAAACTGTGCTTTCCAAGGGGACTTGAATCATTGAACAACTCCTGAATCTATGTGATGTTTACAGTGAAGCCTCGTTTACCCCGACCCCGTTAATCCGGATGTCTCGCAATCCCAACGAAATTGTAAGGGAACGGAATTATTTGACCAGTTTGTTGCAGACGACTTTTGGAAACATTGTTGGTAAAGGAGAGATTGCTCGTGACGAGCGATTTCTCCTTTTCCCACAATGTCTTCTGCCATGTCAGAAGATGATGTTTGAATTTCATCACGTTTTGAAAAGTCGTCTGCAAACTCTTTCAATTTGGGACGGTCGACAAGTTGCCGTTTGCGAAAGGGTTATAAGTATACACCTGCATACAGACCGTTTATGTCTTAATGTGTATACGAACATGCTCTGCTTCATCAGTCCGGATGATTCGGTAATCCGGACATTTTGTTTGGAACGGACGTGTTCGGGATTCGGGCTCAGTGCATTGATTCAAGCCCCCGTACATGTGTGTGTATAGTGTCTTTGAGAGGTTCATTTGCTCGGTTCGTTACAATATTATCTTCTAATGATAAAAAGACTTCTACATGTACGGATTAAATAACATCAATTTTGTTTAGAGTTACATAAAACGAGGCAGTTGACACACCTTTCACCGTTTCCGTGATCACGTGATGGGGACATAACATATCTATTTCAGAGTATACCGTTTATTTCGTAACCATTGATTTAAATTTGAAATATATAGGTAAGCATGGTATATTGAGTTACCATAATAATGTAGGTCGCAAACACTATGCAAGCATTTACCTTATTTCCGTCATGCAAAATCATCAAAGTAGGTCAGACTTTGCAACCAAAGCACTTCAGGACATGGAAGCTCGTATCACTTTTCAAATAAAAACACAGGTGAACAGCAACTTCATAATAAAGAAACAAAAACTTTTTTTTCTGTTAAGAGACAGGGATTAATTAAATCACCATTGTTCTTTGGTTCCATTTCTACCAGTATTCAGGGGTTTCTATTAGTGTTCTCTGGTTCCATCAACCAGTATTAATTTAGGGGTTTCTATCATTGTTCTTTGGTGCCATTTCTACCAGTATTTTGGGGTTTCTATTCTTGTTCTTTTGCGTCATTTCTGCCAGTCTTTTGGGGTTTCTATCATTGTTCTTTGGTTTCATTTCTACAAGTATTCAGGGATTTCTATCATTGTTCTTTGGTGCAATTTCTACCAGTATTCAGGGGTTTCTATTGTTGTTCTCTGGTACAATTTCTACCAGTATTTTGGGGTTTCTATCATTGCTCTTTGGTACCATTTCTACCAGTGTTTTGGGGTTTCTATCATTGTTCTTGGTACCATTTCTACCAGTATTTTGGGTTTCTATAATTGTTCTTTGGTACCATTTCTACCAGTATCTATGGGTTTCTATAATTAATCTTTTGTGCCAATTCTACCAGTTTTTTGGGGGTTTCTGTAAGTGTTCTTTGGTACCATTTCTACAAGTATTCAGGGATATCTATCATTGTTCTTAGGTGCCATTTCTACCAGTATTTTGGGGCTTCTGTCATTGTTCTCTGGTACATTTTCTACCAGTATTTTGGGGTTTCTATAATTGTTCTTTGGTGCCATTTCTACCAGTATTTTGGGGTTTCTATAATTGTTCTTTGGTACCATTTCTACCAGTATTTTGGGGTTTCTATAATTGTTCTTTGGTACCATTTCTACCAGTATTTTCGGGTTTCTATCATTGTTCTTTGGTACCATTTCTACCAGTATTTTTGGGTTTCTATCATTGTTCTTTTGTACCATTTCTACCAGTGTTTTGGGGTTTATATAATTGTTCTTTGGTACCATTTCTACCAGTATTTTGGGGTTTCTATAATTGTTCTTTGGTACCATTTCTACCAGTGTTTTGGGGTTTATATAATTGTTCTTTGGTACCATTTCTACCAGTATTTTGGGGTTTCTATAATTGTTCTTTGGTACCATTTCTACCAGTATTTTGGGATTTCTATCATTGTTCTTTGGTACCATTTCTACCAGTATTTTGGGATTTCTATCATTGATTTTGGTGTCATTTCTACCAGTATTAATTAGTTTCTACCATTGTTCGTTGGTTTCAAATCTACCAGTATTTTGGGATTTCTATCATTTTCTTTTGGTGCTATTTCTACCAGTACTTTTAGGTTTCTATCATAGTTCTTGGTTATTCTATGATTTTATGTCATGGGGCACAAACTTACAATCAACAAATGTTTTGTTGATTGAGATGGCTAGTTGCTCCCCACACTATATCATCCTACAGAGAGCATATTGCATAAATGCGTTGATAAATACAGCAATTAAAGCCTCTGACAGTATCATTTTCAAAGGCCAAGGTTAGGTTAAAAAAGAAAAGATATTGAAAGAAATGTTTTAACCACATTTATACACAAACAAAAAACAAGTATGTTAGCATGTTTAAAAAAATGCCATCTTGGATATGGTCTTTAAAATTATTTCATGTAAAAACAACTTTGTGATGATTTTTTTAATAAAACAAATATCTATATGCATATGAAACATACTTCTCTGTCGCAAATAACCAGAAACAGGAAAAGGAATAGAATAAACATAATGCTTAGAATGATGGATAATTTCTAGAAATTGATTTTTGTGTCCTCTACTTTCCAAAACTTTAAATATCTGCTTAACAGGTATGATCACAGGCCAGTCACCAATTAACTGGATTTAACCTGTCTGCTTAAGCATTAGGTGGGTTCCAGCACTATAAGGGTTAAATAACACCCAAAAAGAAACAACATATATTTGCTCAATAAAACAACCTTTGTTCTTTTTGCAGTTTCCTCAAAATGCAATTATTCAACAGGTTATAAGTAAAGGGTTCATATTATATATGACCTTGTAATACTTCAATTGCCAAGTAAGTATTCTATTTGATAAAATCATGAACCCTGATAAGTGGGCTATTCTATAATACAGTGTTTTGTGACTTGTCCAAATTTAAATTGGGACCTTGGTACCTGTAGTACACTACTTGAAATCACACGGTCTTCTCTGCATATGTACAAATCATGCAGAAAAAATTTGAATTTTCATAAGAGTTAGGCTCCGTGCTGACACCAATAATTCTACCCAGCTTGTCAATCCAGCAATTAAGTTAATGTGTTAACCCCATTATTCATGAAGCTGGCATTGTATATAACAGAAATAATGTTCACATAGTTTAAAACCCTTAATAACAAATAACACTTAATCCAAAAGTCAACAGATACAAAAATACTATTATTTGGTATCATGAAGAAATCAACGTAATAAGACGAAAATGCTTGGTCCAATAAAAGGTATTTTACACGCATTATTATGAAAACTTTTATAAAGAACCTATTTTAAGGTAGAATAGCCATAATCTGCCATTTTAAAACATTTTCTTTAATTGGAATACTTTGGTCTTTCTCGGTATACATCAGTCTTGAAGAAACTATTCATATCAAACCCAAGAGTTCTGGACGAGACCATTGTATGGCGAGAACGGCTGAAGTTATCTGATGAAAGAACACATTTTGAAATGGTAAATAATGGATACTCTTCCTTAAGGGTTCTCATTAGATTTTCAAATAAGTGCCCACAACAAAGGGTTTAGAAAGCTATGCAGAAGCTTAGGGAATAAGCATAGTATTCTCGACTTTAATAAATATCACACTTAGTACATAGTTGTTCTTTTTGATATAGAATGGCAATCTTGATGATACATATGTATATATATGTTAATTGTTAATATGACCTTGTTCTGCCTATAAAATAAATCTAACCCTTTTCAAATTGGATTTAATTTCCATTTAATATCACAACTATGGCACAGTTTGTTTGTTTATTTGGAGTTCAACTCAGTGTCTACAAGATTTCAATCATGCAACTGGTTTCCTCGATTAACCAGTACTGGGCCAGGACTAGGAAGTGACTTGCCAAAGGACACTCCCACGGTAGTAGAGATACAGAGGTAGAGTGGGGCTAAAACCCAAGACTCCCTCTTGTAAGTCTTCTATGCCACTCAGAATTGTCCTAGTTCAGATACCCATGCACCCTGCGTATTCTACTTGAACCAATACTGGGCTAAGAAATAGTGTCTTGCCAAAGGACACTGTACAATCAAATTATCAGGTGCCATTTGGAATAAAGGCGAACACTTGTTGATAAACACTCCAAAATTCCCAAATATGACATTTGTGATTCATTTCCTAAAAATGCATTGTCAACATAATTCTTTCAATACGCCTCCTCTGAAGGAATAAACAACCCATTGAGACAAAAAGAAACACTGTTCATAGTAAAAGAAATTCCCTTTTGACACAACTAGCTACTTCCCCATTCCACAATACTGTCTCATACAATACTGTCTCAAACAACTCAATTTTCACCTGTATAAATGCAGTTATTTTCCTTATACAGTAATTAGTAAGAGCTTATTTTCTACCAGTATGTAATTGGATGAGCCCATTTCCACATCCGGGATACGAGGAGTGGCAATTATCACCAGTGATAATTTTTGGCCCCAAAATTCTCATGAAATTTCCCAAAAACCCATTACTTTCGTTCATTTTAATCATTTTTCAATAGAAAAACCCATTGATTTTTAAGTTTTGGTAAAAAAAACCATTGATTTGATTTAGAAAAATATCACTGAACCATTATCAGAAAAGGAAAGAACATGGCAATCTTAAACTATGAAATATATGTCAATGGCTGTGCCATATGCATTAAAACCGGGCTTGCAAAGAGAAAACTTTATCTCTAGATTAGTGTTTTTCAACTTTGAACATGTATGCTTCTTGCTAACATATCTTTCTCCCGTTATTGTAAATTATATATTCACAGTCCATTGTCTATTAATAAACCCTTTACAAAACAACAACGACATTTGACCAACTCTGGAAAACATGGTGGGAAAATGAGAAATTGTTCTTAACAAGCAATTTCTTCTTTTCCCACAATATTTTCTGCCCTATCAGAAGATTATTTCCCAATTTTATCACTTTTGAAATGTCGTCACCGTCTGCAAATTCTTTCAATTTGGGCAGACGAAAATTTGGTGTTTAGTAAAGGGTTAAGGAACCTCTCTTAAACAGTGTGTATAATGAAATTTAGTCTGTGACTATCCTAAGTAATTCCTTTTTTTTTTTTTAATATGGGTTTCACATCACATCAACATTATTTCAGTTATGTAGCAATGCCTGCCTCCTAATGATGGAGGAAGACCCCATACTCAACTGCCCACAAGGGCTGGTCAAGGCGGGTAGAACCATCGGCATTCCGTAAGTCAGTCGGGAGATAGTAATTCCTTACACTTATATACAAGATGCAATTCACACTGGAGCTTTCTGAATGACTGGCATCCATATAAGTTTTATCTTAACCCTTTACCGATATTTGACCACTTTGTTGCAAAGGACTGTAGAAACCATTGTGGGAAAAGGAGAAATTGCTCAAAACGAGCAATTTCTCCTTTTCCCACAATGTTTTCTGCCCTATCAGAAGATTACTTTCCAATTTCATCCAAATTTGAGATGTCGTCTGTAAACTCTTTCAATTTGGGACAGTCAAAGACTTTGGGGGATCTTTGTTTTGTATAGATAAACAAAATGTCTTGTAAAGATAAAATGCTATTATTGATATACAGAAATATATACAAAACTAGATCATTGATACACATATCACCCCCTTTGACAATTTTATGGTGGATATATATAGAATGTCTATGTTGCAGATATAGAAAACCATTTAAATGACTTAATTCTAATTACTCATAGGTAAGCATTGTTTTATCTCAGGTACCATCCTAATTAGGGCTCGGACAGGTACTTGAGTACCCGGGTATGGGCCAGGTACAAGCCGCCAACCCGGTAGCAAATTACTAGCCTGGAGCCTGGCCTGTTCGTACTAGGCCTAATACAGGTAATCATGGGCCAGGCCTCCAGGCTAGCAAATCACTTCCTGTTAACTGAGGTAATTTTACCTGGGTTAAATGTTAACGTGAGAATAGGCACTCGTTGACGAGTGATTCAGAAGTTTCTAAATCCCAAACTAGCAATCATTTATCCCGTACTAATTTCTCAACATGTGCACAAATATGTCACACACACAATACTCTCCAACTTGAAGGCTGCTCATCAGCTATCAAAACTATCAACCTTTCCCCCGATCATCGCAGTAAGTCACAAGCGCCTGGAACCATTACTCACGGCCATTCTACATTTGAACGGTCATCTAAGGGAGAGAAATTTCATGGATCTAAGGAAGAACAATATCGACTCGGGTACCCGGATACCCATGGGCAATAACTCCCAGTGTACCAGGGAAGTAAATTGCTATTCGTCCCAGCTCTAATCCTAATGTAGGTCTCACAAACATATGAATGTGCCAATCTGAACACATCGGGTTTATCAAATGAAAACACCTCTGAAATAATAGGGATGACGCCATATTTGTTCCCAGCGGAAAGACGTCACTTCACTTTCGTGTTTAAAAATAGATCTTAAACGTGAAATCTAAAAAGTCTTTAAATTTGATTGAGGAAACATCTATACATGTCACAACAGTTTTGCCATTTGGTATGAGTTACTGATAAAAAGATTACTTAAAAGGATGTCCAACCCTTCCATACACATTGAACTACTTAACTTACACGCTTAGAAAAGGTGTTAATTGGCGGATGCCGATTTACCCGAAAAATTGTAACCCTACACTTATATCCGGTGTATTTCACAGCTCACGAAAATACCCGAGTAGTTCCGATTGATGAATGTGCATGACATGGCCCCTCTCCGCGTGGACTTTCATGAGAGGCAGTCTCTCGACTGACTTACGGAATGCCGATGGTTCTACCCGCCTTGACCAGCCCCTATGGGTAGTTGAGAATGGGGTCTTTCTCCATCATTATGAGTCGGGCATCGCTACAAAACTGAAATAATGTTGATGTGATGTAAAACCCATTTAAAAAAAAATAATGTGCATGTGTATACCTTATTTCTGTTGTGCCTACCATGCAAATGGGTAAGAGTAAGCATCAGAGCAGTGGATGGTTTTGAACTTTTTTTCACTTCTTTGAATGAAGAACAGATGTTAAGCAGCTTTAGAAGGAAAAAATTCAGAATGGGTGTTGGTTAAGTGCATACTGATTAAATCACCATTTTAATATCTATGTTACCTAAAGAGCATAACCTGTGAGATAGTCCCTTTCAGAATGTTGTCATTTGTGAAAAAAATGACTTTAAAGTTTCTGTGCGTCATAGGACTATTTTTTGACACTTTCGGAAATAAAGGAATAAAGATTAATTTAACATTTCAGCAGAGAAACCAATAGCATATTAGATAAATTTTGACATGTTTTCATTTTATAAATATCTGAGGGAAATCCGACATAATCTAAATATAGCGTCAAGCTATGAACAACCGGTCATGTGATGCTCACGTGATACTAAGACTACACGCTGAAAACTAAAATGGACGCTGACGCTAGTATCTTCTAAGTTAGGTGTACATCGTCATGTGACAGGCACTTGGCAGCCAACGTGACGTAACTAATTACCATATAGCTGTCGTAACATACAAAAGTCGAGGCCGTGGGGGTTTTCCGTCAATATCTCCATTTATACAGCGATTTCAGTGATTTTTTTAAATGAAATCTGTTAGACGCATAGCTGAATACCCTACGCAAATTCTACTTTTTACCTATATATATTTAGTGTATGTCGTCCAGGGTCTTTAAAGCCCATTTAGATATTACACACGTTATGCGCAAGTACTGGTTATATATCCATGAAAAATGGGTCTCGAGAATTACTTCCAGTTGCCACACTGAGTTTTTATAGAAATCTAACAAAAGAAGAATGATGCATCTCATTATTCAAACTTTATACATGTACTTAATAACTCATTTAATTTTGATAAAACATAAAATGTCTAATAAATCAATGGTAATATTTTTAAAAAAGATAAAGATTTATTGGTCTTCAAATAACAATATCATATCACAGAAGAAATTAGTATATATTATATACACACACAAAAAAAAACAATGAAATAATTAAAACAACAAAGTAACAGAGAAATTCACAAAAATCAATTCTTCATGCTTGAAGCCCTCACAAATACAAAGTATTTAACCCTAAGAATGCTGGGTAATTCTCAGTAGCAAACAAGTTAGATCACAGGCCAGCCGCCAATACTTGGCGGCTGGCCTGTGATCTAACCTGTTTGCATAAGCATGAAGTAGGTTCCAGCACTATCAGGGTTAAACCTAGCAAGTCAATTTAGAAGCGATGAAGACTAAACCAAAGACTTTATAAACAACACTATTTGATTTCAATACTTTCAAAGTCCCTGATGATACAATTTATTAAAATGCAATTGAAGAACAAAAGATTTGACAAAAATCATGATTAACTTCAAATATTTTCTTAATCAAAGCAAGAGATAATGACTTCCTTTAATTTGCGGCAAAAGCAAAATTCTCTCACATTGAGAAAAAGTAATTAATTTTTTCTGTTATCTTTGTAGATACCAAAATACTTTGATAACGAGAGAGGTTTTACATCATGAAAATGTAACTTTATTAAATTCTCCTTTTGTCACATCTTGGTATCTGCAGTAAAGTAATTCAATGTTACATTAAATAGTGAAATGTAATATCTTTAAAATTCCCTATGTAATATAGCCTCACCCATAAAAGATGTACGTAAACGCTACAACGATATACCATTTAACAAATCCTGGTTATCAAAATATCATAGTAAAAATGAATACATGTATCTTCAAAATATACCCTAAATAACCCCATTCATCAAAGTTGTCGGCAAACTCTACAAAAATAAACCATTAAAAAAAGAATTCTAGGTTATCAGTGCACTACAGATGAATCGTGTTGAATGCCATTTTTTAACAAATCACAAAATGAACACAATATGATAAGCATTTATGGAACATACTACACTCATCCATGTTTTAAAGGTCCACTCTGAATCAGTGTGTTGAAAATAATTTCATCTGTGGAAATCTTAAACATTATATTGCTGGAACCGACTTCATGCTTATGCAAACAGGTCAGATCCAGGCCAATATTAAGCTGTAAGTTGGCTTTCACAACAAAATTCTATCTCCTATTACTATGGTCACTTAATACAACAGTTTCTGTCATTTAATAACACATGAAGATAAATCTTTAAAAGTTTGATTCATTCTTTGTTCAAAGTAAACTTCTGCACATGACATTAACCAAACCCCATTTACGAAAAATTTAAAAAGCATCACATTAAAGCAAGAACAGAAGATTAAAAAAAACAATAGCACAGAAACATATAAATGTATTTTCTTAATTGTATCAAGTAAAATGGAATGTATCAAAACTGTTCAAAACTACAATTCTCATTATGAGAGCTGTGACTGTCTACAGACGTCTAAATCAGACACATCAAAGAGGGGTAGTGGAGTAAAGTTTGACCAGGAAATGCAACCAACAACAGCTTTACCCTTAGAATGCTTGGTAATTTTCTAAAAATAGATTGTTGTGTCGTCTGCTTTCCAAAACCTTAAATATCTGCTTAAATTCGATGAGGAAAGATACTCAGAGTAGCAAACAGGTTAGATCACAGGTCAGCTGCCAAGTAAATTGGCAGCTGGACTGTGATTTAACCTGTTTGCATAAGCATGAAGTCTGTTCCAGCACTATAAAGGTTAAAGAATGCTTGTCACATTTGTTTCGGAATTTTTTACCACAATTCAACTCCATTCCATTTATTCACGTATGTAAGGCAAAATTGAGAGTTATTTATCCAAGTTGTAAGATCTTGTCACAAGTACTTCTAGACCTGTGCCATAGAACCTTAGATTTTCACACAGGTGCTTGATACAATCTTCGATAATATCCCAATACAGTGAACCATCGTTTATCCGGACCCCGATTATCCGGATGTCTCGCAATCCGAACGAAATTGTAAGGGAACGGAATTATTGGACCAGTTTGTTGCAGACGACTTTTGAAAACATTGTGGGTAAAGGAGAAATTGCTCGTGACGAGCAATTTCTCCTTTTCCCACAATGTTTTCTGCCATATCAGAAGATTATCTTTGAAGTTCATCACGTTTTTATATGTCTTCTGCAAACTCTTTCAATTTGGGACGGTCGACAATTTGGCGTTTGCTAAAGGGTTATAAGTATATACCGCTCATACAGACCGTTTATGTCTTACTGCGAATAAGAACATGCTCTGCTTCATTAGTCCGGATGTTTCGGTAAACCGGACATTTTGTTGAGAACGGACATGTTCGGATAAACGAGGGTTCACTGTATATGCTTTATATACTATATAAAAGAATAGTATATAGAGCATATATTGGGATATTATCGAAGATTGTTTCAAGCACCTGTGGATTTTCATATGCCAAACATTCAAGAAATAGATAATATACATCTTCACTCAAGGAATAGTGTAATGTACGTCTTCACAAACTTTAAAAACATTGTCTTATTGGCAGAAAAAGAAGTGAACATACTTATGTGGGAAATGACAACGGAATATATCCCCAGCTTTTATTGTCATCACTTTGATGAATTGAAGCATCACACTCGTCACACCACAAGTCGAGGGTTCAATGCAAGACTATAGTAAGTGCTTCATAAACATGAAGCACTTACTATAGTCTTGCATTGAACCCTCATAGTATCATTAAACCATAGCGAGTTCAACACCTCCGTATCCCGGTCTATTAATGACCCCAAATCATTCTCCTTTTCACAGTCAACAGCATCTTTGAATTCGCCTCCAAATCATCCATAACCTCCTCTGACACGCCTTTACAAAAAGAGACATCAATATGGCGCAGCCTTGGACAGTGAGACTGTATCCGCTCAATACTTTTCTCCGTCAGTTTGTCACATCCGAATAGATTCAGACTCTGCAGACGTCGTAGATGCTTGGTTATGATCTCGATTGAATCGTCGGTTAACGCTGCACCCTGGGACAGATCAAGCTCCTCGATGCTCGGATTGTTATTCGCAATCGTCATAACTCCAACGTCCGTCAGTTTGGGCAGCATTCCGAGGTGGAGAACTTTTAACTCTGGGAATTTCACCACCTGTGCCAGGGCAGTGTCGGAGAGTTTTTTACAAGCTGTCAGATCAAGGTACCTTAGTAGTCCCAAGTTATTAAGAGGAGCTGATATGTGGTCGACAATGTCTGGTTCCTTGTTTTGATCCTTCTTCATGGTCGGCTTCTTGAAGATAACCGTCGAGGAGTAGTTTCTGTTACATTTGCATTCTCCCTCCACATGCTGCTCGTGATTTTCAGCGTTGATGGAGTGTAACCCTAGCAAGCCAAGATCTGTTATATTTTTACACCAGGCCAGGCGAAGAAAGCGGAGATTTTTCAGATTTCCTGCAATTGCATGAACACTCTTGTCAGTTATCGGAAAACAGGATCCTAGGTTCAAGTGCTGGAGTAAGGTAAGAGACTTTGTTGCCTGAAGGACGAATGTGTCGGTAACCTGGGAACAGCAGTTCAGGTTTAAATACGTCATCAGGGATGTTGTTTCAGCGATCAGACCTTTAATGAGTCCAGTTGATGTGATATGTGAACATTCAGAGACATCGAGAATGTCTAGAATCGCGAGCCTGTTGAGTGTAACCATGGCCTGATCTGTAATTTGTCTCAGTTTACTGAGATAAAGATTACGCAACTGACTCAGATTTTTGGAAATGAGTTTAACAGTACCATCTGTAAGGTCAACACACTCGCGGATGTCGATGGTCCTCAGTCCTTTCTGATGTTTACAGATGTGCCCTACACCCTCATCACTTATATTTCGACACCCGACCAAGTATAACTCCTGGAGGTTCAGATCAGGAACAACAACAATCTCTTCAATCTGCTCATCACCAATCTGTGTTCTGGAAAGGTTCAGAGAAGTGAGACAAGGTTGAAAGCTGACAAAATTTAGAAAGTTACGGAAGGAGAGAACGGAGCTGTTGGCCACGTTGGAGTGTTGTGGGTAGTACATGTCACTCCGGAAGGTCAGCGGCGCCGATGCAATAGCCAGCTTCTCCACGTTGACGCACACCGTGACAATCCTGTTAAATGTGACGTCCGACAGGAATCGTATTGAGGATAAATTCACCTCAGACACATTCGCGAGAGCATTCCTTATGGCCTGTAATTCAGAGTTCCTTTCCAATAATTGGCCTGACATAAACAGGGAATTACAGCAACTCAAGTCCAGGCTTTGTAAACTCTTACAATGAGAGAGAAACTCAACAAAGATACTCTCTGTTATGTTACATCCTCTTAAAGATAAGCTCTTCAAGTTTGAGGCTAAATGTTTCGAGGATTTCATTACCACACTTTTCGCATCCAGGGATCCATCAAATTCATTGAGAACCAGATGGGGTAGTCGTCTTTTTGAAAGGCCTGGAATCGTTTGCCCAGTATAGGGTGCAGATGAGGCGTAGAAATGCACAATGACATCCTTCTGTAGGATTGGATCTAACGATGCTTCGTACCACGTTCTGCAAACCAAGCCAGCTTCTTTTCTGTCTGACAAGGATAGGAAGCGCATCACATGAGTGACAACCTGTAATAGGAATGGACTTGTTTACCCTTAGAATGCTGGGTAATTTTCAAAAAAAAAAGATTTTTGTGTTGTATTGTCTGCTTTCTATAACCTTAAATATCTGCCAAATTTTGATGACGAAAGAATATCAGAGTAGCGAACAGGTTAGATCACAGGCCAGTTGCCAATTAACTTTGCCACTGGCCTGGATCTAACCTGTTTGCATAATCATGAATTTGACTCCAGCACTTTAAGGGTTAAACTATGTTACCGCTTCCCTGGATTCACCAGTACTAGGCTATAGGCACTGAAGTGTCTTGCCAAAGGACACTTCCATGAAACAAGATTTTTCATTGGAGCTCGAACCTGTGAACCTTAGGTTCTAACACCAACATCCTAACAACTGAGCCAAGCAGGACCATTCAGGAGTGGAGAAGATAGTAAAGATGTGATTGCTTCAAAAAGGCTATAAAATTGCCTTTGTAATATTCTTTGTGTTACAATACACAGCTAATACATATATTATGCCAAGAGCTCTGCTGCCTCGTTATGCTATGTAGAACCATATTTATCCTGCTAGTCAGTCTGAAGTTAACTTCATGATTTTATATTGGAGTCAATAGAAATGCAAGACCTCAAAATTAACAAGTGTCTGACCTAGTCAGTTGGAAGTAAAACTTTCATGAGAACACATACCTTCATGTCTATAAGTATAGGGATTTAAACCCACATGAAGAGGGACAACATGACTACAAGTTAACCCTTTCACAAACAATAACAACATTTGACCACTTTGTTACAGACAATTTTAGAAAACACTGTGGGAAAGGCAGAAATTGCTCGTAACAAAGCCACAGAGAGAAATCTTAACATTGTTGGAAGAAAGGAAAGAACATTTAACAAACAGGGACAAGACCCTGGTGTTCTTTTAAAGTAACATGTCACATATTGAGATTTTCATCTTTTAAAGACATACATCTTGTACGACATTGCAAAATAATCTGATAGGGTAGTAAACATTATGATGAAAGGAGAAATTGCTCTTTAATAGCAATTTCCCTTCAATGTTTTCCAAAGTTGTCTGCAACAAACTTGTCAAATGCTGTTATCATTTAGTAATGGGTTAAGTAACTCAACACATGCGGCTACATTATTGCAAGTTTAAGCTCATGCCGAAAGGTCAAATAGAAGCTTTTTGCAGGACATGCAGTTTTCAAATTAGTAACCATTTTTATAAATCGCATTTCACCGAATTTAATATAGATGCCTTTCAAATGCAAATTATATGTCATACAGAAAGCTTCTATAAAGCTAAAGCGTTTTGTATGACATAAAATTTGCATTATATTATGATTAAGTAAATTATATTAAGCCTTTTTTATATGCAGCATTTGCGTTAAATTTTCCAATAGGATTTATTTAAAATGTAAAGTCTTAAATATCAATTAATGAATTACAATGTCAATAAATATTTAAAGAAGCCAATATAGTTTGTTGTCAGTTTAAAAAAAAAAATAAAAAAATCACTTGTTATTTATGATATATGTAATCATCAGAGTAAATGACCTGTATTCTGGACAGTACCATTTTCCTTGGGGCTCATTCTCAATGCCCACCCATCCCCAGTGAAACCATTCAAAAAATGTCAGTTTGGGTGACAGCTGGGAAAATATATTCACACTGTCCACCACCCTTCCTTATGTTTCTATGGATCTAACCCATCTATCAGCGAAAATTTTCCTCATATCGCTTTCTTGAGACCAAATCTAGTCCATCTATGTAAGAAAGACGATTTTTGGACATTTTGCTTGCAGCGAATCGCTTTGTTGTTACAGTAAATAACAAGCGGTGCAACGTTCGAGTGCCTCCACCCGGTGTTGGGGGTAAATTGTTACATCTCATGGATATCCTCTATACCTTGATCATCTATTTAGAGATTTAGGTGAAATATGCTTACTTAGATCACACTAGGTTAGAATTGTAGTTTAGATATATTTTTCCCTTTTTTAACCCATTGTTCTTTCGTTAGATGAAAAAAACGACGAATAAAGTAAATTCGACTTTTCTTGATCCCGTAACATTGGACTCCGGGTGCAAGAATTCCGATTTTGCTAAGGGGTCGGATTGAGAAGAAGGGTTGAAACCAAAGGAATCAAGGACAACAATCCTCATTCTTGGTGCAGACTTTGTCCATTGTATTTGCAGAGGCGTTCAAGATACAGACAGTTCAGTACTACCAACATGCTTATAACTTGACCCCATAATCCAGCGATAGAGAAGATGATGAAAAGGTAAAGGAGAAGAAGAAAGCAAACAAGAAGAAAGAAGAGAAGAAAAAGGGCAATAGTAAGAGCTCCAATAATCACCTGATATGATCTATCAGAATATAAAATGAAGTTACCTCAACGGGTAGTCTTGAAGCCATTATCCCTAAACCTCACATCGACTTCATTCTGTTAAACATGTCAGGTGATCATTTGTCATTTAACTCAGTAGATGTGACTCAGGATCAAAATCAAGGACAGTTTGTTTACATAAATTTGACAGTTAGTGGGACCCATCATTTTTTCAGAAAATACAATTTAGACTTGTACCATTAAGTAAGCTTTTCTGTACAAATGTCTCTAAATTTAGCAAAATGTAATCATCATTGTAATGCAATTATGATTAACATTAGTGTCTATCAATGCTTATTTGCTTTTTCGAATGAAGAAAGTTCACAATAAATAAATAAAAACAAACAAAAAACTCGATACGAAAATTGCTGGTCCCTTTAACCGGATGTATTTAATGGATCAAAGTACAGGGGTTAATCGGACTGGTTTCATTATTACAGTTTGATAAAAATTGTAAAAATGTCAAACTCTATAACGATTCCGCGGAAATTGCCTTTGCTGTTGGTAGCTGACAATGTTCTCCTTCCCGGCTCCTCAATGCGTATTCCGGTCAGGAACATGAAAAAGTAAGTAGAGTCTAATCGACAATTGCAAATTCGGACCGATTGTCAAACAATCAGGACTGAACTGGCGACACTGCAGGTTCAAGCCACAAAGGGATGAGAGTTTCTTTGCGAACTTTCTTTCTTATCATTACCATAACTCTAAGCTGTGGTAACTCATCACGATGATTTAAATGAATACCAACATCATGGACGTTTGTGAAGAATTGTTAATTTATTGCTTGATAAATGATAACAATACAGAACTGCTTGTTCTTCATCTAGACCAGATAATCATGGGTGCAAAAAGTAGAATCTGAATCTGAATCTGAATCTGTACGTCGAAGTGACCAGTATTGGCTTTTACTCGACGGGGAGTGCGCATGTATTAGGCTGGCAAATTTCCCACTTTTGCTGTCAGTGCACTTTTGAAACACTCTGTAGATGATTCTTTTACGATGTTATCACTAAGTAAATTCCAATCAAGAATTGTTCTGGGAAAAAAAGAGTATTTGTAGTTATCTCCCTTGGTGTAAATTGGTTGGTAGCACTTTGAATTATTGTTCACTGATTTCTCAACAATGTTCTGGTGTATAAAGTTCTCGAACTGTTTAGCCCTAATAGTACGTTTGGGTCTGAGGGGTTGCAAATAGTGTTCAATATTGATGGCCGGTACGTGCCCTTCCACTAACCTGTACAGAAACGTCAGCCTCTGGTGGCGTCGTCTCTCCTGGAGTGTGGGGAGGTTCAGGTCTTCCAGCATAGTGGTTACACATCCTTCTTGTCGGGATTTGTAATCTCTGGTGATGAAGCGTGCTGAGGCTCGCTGTACACGCTCAAGCCTGTCAATGTCGCCTTGCTGGTAAGGGTCCCACACAATACTTCCATACTCCAGCTTGGATCGGATGAGCGCTTGGTAGGCAGTTTTCCGGCAGCTATGGGGACAGTATCTGAGGTTGCGCCTTAAGAAGCCCAGTGTAGAGTTGGCCCGCTTAGTGATATTTGTGATATGGGTTTTCCACTTCAAGTCGTTGGAGAAGGTGATGCCTAAGTATGGGTTTTCCTGGACGTTCTTTAGTATTTCGTTGTTGATGGTGTAGAAGAACGTTGATTTGGATTTGGTGCTGAGAAGATAGCATTTCTTGGCGTTGAACTTCATTCCCCATTCTTGGGCCCATTTGTAGAGGTTGTCAAGGTCTTCTTGGAGTAATCTGTGATCTTTGATGGAGTTGATGGCTCTGTACAGGAGACAGTCGTCTGCAAATAGTCGGATGTGGGACTTCACCCGTTCTGGTAGGTCGTTGATATGGCAGAGAAACAGCAAGGGTCCGAGCACCGTACCCTGAGGAACGCCAGAGCCTACAGGAACATGTCGGGATTTCTCTCCTTCCACTACCACGCACATTTCTCGTTGGGTCAGGAAGTTTGATATCCAGTTGAGAATAGGGCCGCGAATACCGTAGTTTTCGAGCTTTAGTAGAAGCCTTTGGTGGGGTACGGTGTCAAACGCCTTGCTGAAGTCTAATATCATGGTGTCAACCTGTTTGTTCTTGTCGTTGTATCCTAGAAGATCGTGGGCAGTGACGACAAGTTGGGTCTCGCAGGAGTATCCTGAACGGAAGCCATGGTTAAGGTCTGTGAGTACTTTGTGTTTGCAAAAATAATCTCAAGTAGGATATATATCACATCACATCTTTTGATGGTACCAATAATTGAATAAATCATTCAATTCAAGGGAATACAAGCAACCTTTGTCAAACTATTTGCAACATATGATGTTTGATGAGTTGCTCATATTTTATTTACTAAATAAACATCTGCAATTAAAATTTAAATCAATGAATTTAAGGTATGGTGATTTATCTAGGTCAGTGAATGATCTAGAACTGAAGGAAACAGTGTATCCACTTCATGAGTAATCCGCAATCAAACACATATTTTTTTAGGAATATTTGATATGCATGTAGATCATCAGAACACAAATTTGAGATCCAATGTTTTGTTATGTAGAACTTGCAGGTATGATACGCAGACAGATTGCACTGTTGATTGGTTCAATTTGTAAAATTCTGCTGAAAAGCTAGTAACGCAATTACGGCTTGGATCATCCGAGTTACTAAAAAAAACGATACATTCATACTTAAAAAAAACATTAATTCATACTTCAGACACCAGTGGTATTTCTAACACCTCAATTTAAGATTTTCATGTAGATTAGCTGATGTCCTGTAGTTTTGACGACCAACTGACAGGTTCCATTTATGAATATGGAGTTTAACCCTGTGTACACAATTTTTCAGTTATGTTTGGCTACTGTTGGCCCACCAGTAAAAGGCTTGGACTCTGAAGTGTCTTGACAAAGGATACTTCCATGAACCCAGAGGTTTTGGCAGGGCTCAAACCTGGGACTCCAGAGTTCTAAGACTGCTCCCCTAACCACAGGTCACAAAGGGTTTAATCCATACATTAACAACAGTGATCAAAAATAGACAAAAATAATCTCAACACATGTTCATTTGATTTGGGGCTTAATGCCATTTTCAACAATTGATATAATCTCAAAGTCCAGAAGCAAAATAAGTAGCCACTTGTGTTCATATATTTTTGCTAGAAATAAAATTCAAAATGCCTTCATAGGGTTCAATCTTGTGGATGATTTTTTTTTTTATGGGTTTTATATCACATCAACATTATTTCAGTTATGTAGCGATGCCCGACTCTTAATGATGGAGGAAGACCCCATACTCAACTGCCCACAAGGGCTGGTCGAGGTGGGTAGAACCATCGGCATTCCGTAAGTCAGTCAGGAGACTGCCTCTCATGAAAATCCATATCCCTCTCAGGGTTTGAACCCACGCAGAGAAGGGGCCATGTGATTTCAAGTTCTGTACTCTAACCACTAGGCCACGGAGGCCCCCATCTTGAGGATGAATAGATTGCTGTGTCTAATATCTTCAGGACTAAAGACAAAGAGGGATCGTTTCACATTGCAGGAATGACCTTACAGACTTCTATCTACAGATGAAAGCAACTTTGTCAAACTTTGAAATCAAACTATATTTGCTGAAAGGTCAATAGCCATTGCTCGACCCAAATAGTGGAATGCCTTTCCAAAACACATGGAGTCCTTGTAAATTGAAAGTCTTTTTAGATTGAAAGATACTCAGGGTAGCAAACATGTTAAATCACAGGCCAGCCGCCAATTTACTTAGCGGCTGGCCATGATCCAACTTTTTTGCATAGGCATGAAGTTGACTCCAATACTATTGGGGTAAATAGGCCTCACTAACACTCAATATGAGAATTTTGTACAAAACCAAATTGAGCTCAACTGGACGAATATTGATAGTTTTTTTTTTTATTGTGCTATATGCATGTATTTTTATTTTCAGCATGAACATGGTGAAGACTCGTCTTCTAAGCCGGAACACATTGAGCAGTACAATCATCGGTGTTATACCCAGGGAATTGGCTGGTGAATCACAGGTAATAATTAAATAACTTCATATACTACTAATCAAATAATCAAAATAACTCTTTTATAACTTATTTAATGGATTTTTTTCTGCATTTAATGTTCAAGGCTCATTTTGTATGATGCAACTGTAAATCTGTGTGGGCAACAATGGTGCAGTGGTAGTGCGTCTGCTTCTTGTACCGAGGGTCCTGGGTTAGAATCTTCGTTCGGGAAGGTGGAAATTGCCATGACTAACCCAGGAAGAAAGTGACACATAGAATTGTGTCCGCAGTCATCTTAATGTGGGAAACTAAAGCGTTTGTAGCTACACACATTGTGACAATCTGTTCATTTCTGGTTCAATGCAAGACTTTTGTAATTTCTTTTGTAAATATGAATCCCTTACATTAGTCATGCTCTTTACCATCAATGAACATCCAACTGTTGGGTATGAAATTATAAGATTCTTCTTTAAGAATGAAGAGCTGTCCACCCTTCATGCGATCGGTACCGCAGCCGTTGTCGTACAAGTGACAGGAACCAACTGGCCCAAACCCTCGTACACACTGCTGGTTACCGGTCTGTGTCGATTTAAACTCGAACAGCTCTTACAAGAAACTCCGTATCCTATAGCAACAGTTACACAGCTTGACAAATTAGCAGAAGATACAGGTTTGTATATTTTGTTGGACTGTTATTACAGTTAATGATGTAACCTGTTTTTTTAAGGTGATATAATTTGATTCAAATACAGAATAGATGGTTGGTGTTGTGAATCAGAAATGTTATTGGGGAAGATAAAGGAATATCATTCAATGGCAAATCTGATAAAATTGGCAAAATTGCTCATACATCAATTTGGGAACTATTTCCTTTTTTTTGTACTTGAATCAAAACTGGTTTATATGAGGGAAAGCCTTGACATACTCATTATACAAAACGCTCCACTGCTTAAGAGATACTTTTTGAGATATGGTGTTTAACGCCATATCAACAATTTTTCAGTTATGTAACAGTTTTTCTGGATCCACCAATACTAGGCTAGGGCTCTGAAGTGACTAGCCAAAGTTCACTCCAACAAAATCAGAGGTGTTGGTTGGGCTTGAACACAAACCCGGAAATTCTAAGTCCACTCATTTAACCACTGGACCACGCAGGACCCCTCGAGATAATATCAACCGAGGTGTTCCTTGTCTTAATATCATTGTGCAGCTGTATTGCACAAAAAACTTCAAACAAATATGTGACGGTCCAAAGGCCTTTCACATATGAAGTATTTATTTTCAAGGACATAATTTTTTCGATTGCATAATTTAGCAATAGGGAAATGATACAGATAATTTCTTACCTATTTTTCCAAATATATCTTTTCAATTTTTGTGGGGAAGTATGCCCATATATGTATAGTGTATAAAGTCAGGTACTTTACCCAGTCCATGTATAATGCTAATGGAAAAAAACTCGCACATTTTGTAGATGATGACGTAAGCACTAACAGAGAACTTGTGGATTTGGCGGAGAATTTCCGTGGACAGGCGGCCATTTTGGTTGACATGCTAGACGTTTCTATACCTGTTGTTTCAAAACTGAAGGTGAGAAAGCACAGACACTTTTATTTGTAATTTAAACCAACCTCTCATTTTAGATTTTGTAACTTATCCAAATTGAAATTGCCAAAAGAAAGTAAGGGACCATTGTCTTGGGTGGCCTAGTGGTTAGAGTACAGAAATCACATGGCCCCTCTCCGAGTGGGTTCAAATCCATGTGTCCAAAAAGGATTTTAATGAGAGGTAGTTTCTTTACTGACTTAAAGGAAAATGATGGTTCTACCTGGCTTGACTAGCTCTTATTGGCAGTTGAGTATGCGGGTCTTCCTCAACCATTCAGTCGATCTTCACGACTTGAGTGAAATAATTTTGATGCGATGTAAAATTTATATAAAGAAATTAACCAAAAGATAGTAATTTTAGAATTGGTGAAAATGACTTTTTTTTTTAATTGAAGTAGATGTTCATTTGTAATATAAATATAAAAAAAATTGGTAAGTCAAGATATTGATTTAATGCATAACTTTTGATATATATTTCACAATTTAGCGAATGTTGGAGAGCCTGCCAAGCGAGCATCTACCTGATATTTGCGCTGCCCTTGTTAAGGCCTCGTTTACGGAGAAGATTCAGGTGTTAGACGCCATCGATCTTACAGACCGATTTAGGAAGGCCCTCCCCCTACTGATGAGGCAGATTGAGGTGGGGGGATAACTTTTGTTATAGAAATCAAGGGAGATAACTTTTGTTATAGAAATCCCCAATCCGAACTACTTGGGTATTTCCGTAAGCTGAGAAATATCCCTTGGATATAAGTACAGGATTACAATTTTTCGGGTAAACTGTCCATGGTTTATAACATATTTCCTACAAGCGTCCATGTTATTTAGTTCAATGTATATGGCGGTGATGAACATCATTTTAAGTTATTTTTTATAGGTACATCATAATTTTATGTTATAGTGAAATTAAAAGTTGGGATGTATATTACCGATTACTTGATCAAATTAAATGACCATTCAGATTTAAGATGTTTATTTGACAATGAAAGTACAATGAAAATTTACTAGTTAGTTTGAGAATTGTTTGAAAATGTTGGATTTAATACCATCTCAGCAATTTTTTAGTTTTGTTACGCAATTCCTTTATCTCATCAGCACTAGGTCAGAACTCTGAAATGTCTTGCCAAAGGGCACTGCCATGAAACCAAAGGTACTGGTGTCGCACCCTAAACCCTTGAGTTCTAAGACTGCCACCTTAACCTCTCCCCCATGCAGGGCTGTTTTTGAGAGGAAGTATACTAAATGATATAGGTCTGACCTGTGTCATTTATTAGATTTCCCTCAGACTGAATAACTGTTTATGTACTGTTTAAGAGTGGAACAATATTGAAGTTATTTAATACTTCAGGGCCTAAAACTGCTTCAGAAGGCAAAGAAGGACAAGAACTTAGAGATCGTTTCTAGAAAAGATGGCGGTCGACCGGCAAACATGCGGCGAATATTCAAGGGCAAGATGAAGACTGACATAGATGACGAAGACAACGACGATTCTGATGAGCTTCTAGATTTGGAAGTGAAGATCAAGTAAGTGGGGTTGACGATTCAATTGCAATGAGCAAAAGGGTTTGATTATTATCTTTGATAGACAGTCCCTATAATTTACCATGTATTTTCTTAATTTAAGTACAATAAGCTGGTGCGGATTGTTTGTTTTTGACAAACAGTCACTCAAGTTTTACTGTTGGGGTCCTGCATGTCCCAGTGGTTAATGTGGTTGAGTCATAACTAAGGGGTCCCTAGTTCGAGCCCCATCTACACCTCTGGTTTAATGGTAGTGACCTTTGGCAAGTCACTTCAGAGCACAAGCCTTGTACTGATGGATTCAGGAAAGCCGTAACATTATTGAACAATTGTTGATATAGCATTTAACACCATACAAACAAATAGAATACTGCTTAGGTTAAGTACCATAAATGCAAGGGGGGAATATTAATCTTTGATGAACAGTTTCTGAACTGTAACTGTAACTGTGTTTTCTTAATTCCAGTACAACAAGCTGCAGAAGATTGTTCGAGTTTGACCAACATTCACTGGACTTTTCTGTTAACGTGTTTCCTTAAATAGAGTATTCCTTAGTAAAGTACCATAAGCTTAAAGCTGCATGTTCACAGTTATGAGAAAACTTTAAAGTTTAAACTCAAAATCTTAAAATCTGTTCAACTGCTTTGGAAAGCACAAAAAATATTTTTTTAGAAAATCACCCTGCATTCTAAGGGTTAAACTGAATTGAAATACTGCATAGAACACACTTAAGATATACTTGGCTACTTGTACCTCTGACAATTACATATCAAGATCTCTGTTTCTATTTGAAGCATCATCATTAGATGTTCTGAATATCCTTTTCGCTTTATTTGCAGGAGTGCAAACATGCCAGAACATGCACACAAGGCAGCAATGAAGGAGTTAAAGAGACTGAAGAAAATGCCCCAACATATGCCAGAACAGGCCATGATCAGGTAAGTAAAGCTGCATCGTTTACAGATGTGTGGAAATGCGGAAGTTTGAACAGTAAGGGAGATACTGAGAGCTTTATTACTAAATATCTTACCACAGCTTTAAACTACAAGTATGCAGGCATTATATTCATAACAAAATACCAGAGACTCTTTCAGTCATTATCATAAGCATGTCATTTCAAAGCATTTCATTTACAGCAACTTACTTTTATAGGGACTGTCTCACAGATTGTGTTTGTGAGTTACAAACATTAAAATGTTGATTTAAACAACCTGTGTCTCTTAAAGAAGGAGCATTTTTATTGTCTTTATTTTCAAAATGTTGACATTTGGGTTTTCATAAAAAAAAAAATGAAACAAACTTTTATACCTTTCAGTAATTTGATTGCAAATTTATGTCTATTGAGATCATTTCGCATGAAGAGTATAAGGTATGCACATGCAGAGTCAAATGCTTGTGGGATTTGGACCGATAATGGCATCATATCTTCACCACCATAGTATGTGAGGGGTTTAGGAGTGAATTATGAAAACAGATTGTTGTAATTTTACAAATCTGTGATATCAGTTATGTATTTTTTTTTTGTATGGGTTTTACATCACATCAACATTATTTCAGTTATGAAGCGATGCCCGACTCTTAATGATGGAGGAAGACCCCATACTCAACTGCCCACAAAGGCTGGTCGAGGTGGGTAGAACCATCGGCATTCCGTAAGTCAGTCGGGAGACTGCCTCTCATGAAAATCCATATCCCTCTCAGGGTTTGAACCCACGCGGAGAGGGGCCATGTGATTACAAGTTCTGTACTCTAACCGCTAGGCCATGGAAGCCCCCTCAGTTATGTATGGAAAACATTTTATTTTAAAAACATGAAAATCAAACTTAATGAGATAGTCCCTTTAAAGTATACTAATCTACTTCAGAAACTATTTAGACCTAATGGTTGAACTGCCATGGTCCAAAGGCACGAAGGACTCCCTTGACTTAAAGCAAGCCGAGAAGGATTTAAATGCCGACCATTTTGGTTTGGACAAGTTAAAGAAGCGGGTCCTAGAGTACTTGGCGGTGAGACAGCTGCGGAACTCCCTCAAGGGCCCGATATTGTGCTTTGTTGGTCCCCCAGGGGTGGGGAAGACGAGCGTTGGAAAGTCCATTGCCCACACCTTAGGAAGAGAGTTTCACAGGTAAGATTGTGAAATTTCGTATTTCTTTACACATATCAATGCTTTCTTTTTGTTAGATAAACAATTACTATACCATGGTAGTACATAGCAATGTCTACAAAAAAATGTGGAATTACACAATTAAACAAAATACAAAACAGCCTGGCGTTGACCTTTTAATGCCGTAGTTTTCCCATATATTCAGCAAATAAACACTTCTTTAATCAATTATTTTATCTTACTGCAGGAAATAAAAACTGACCGCAGGTGCAGTGTTTAATATATACTGCCAGATATTTTTTCTCACTGATTGTTTTCATATCTAATTGGTTTATATTGTCAGCAGTCAATTAGAAGTAAACTTAAAAGACATGTATGTATGAAAGACAAGTTATGAGACGAATCTAATAAGTATGCACAATGTAGGCATTTAACCTTAAGAATGCTTGGTAATTTTCTAAAAATATGTTAAAAAAATGTTTGTGTCGTCTGCCTTCCAAAATCTTAAATGTCTGATTAATCTTGATGATGAAAGATACTCAGAGAAGCAAATGGGTTAGATCACAGGTCAGCTGCTAAGTTACTTGGCGGCTGGCCTAGATCTAACCTGCTTGCATAAGCATGAGGTTGGTTCCAACACAATAAGGGTTAAAAAAGAATAAACGAAGTTAGTGATGGAAAAAAAACGCTTTTCATCACAACCTCCATTTCCTTTTCCCCAGGATATCTCTTGGTGGTGTTTGTGATCAGTCCGATATCCGGGGACACAGACGGACGTACATCGGCTCGATGCCTGGAAGAATCATACAAGGACTGAGGCTTGCGGGGACAAACAATCCTGTTGTCTTGCTCGATGAAATCGATAAACTAGTAAGTGTTGAATTGAATGTGGCTAGCTGGGACAAACAATCCTGTTGTCTTGCTCGATGAAATCGATAAACTAGTAAGTGGTAAATTAAATGTGTCAAGCTGGGACAAACAATCCGGCTGTCTTGGTCGATGAAATTGAAAAACTAGTAAGTGGTGAATTAAATGTATCATTTTAAGATTGACACCAACTGATAGGAACAGAATAGAAATAGTTTTATTGACACACACATTACAGTTTATGGTCACTAACATTGGGTATAAATGTGATTTTATTTTAAGAAAGTATACATTTAAACTTCTACCATATGCTTTTTTTCATAACTTCAAAAAGTGATAGCAGAGAAGACTGTCCATCTTCAGTACTCAAGTGTTGTGTGTTCGACTGCTAAGAGTAGTGTGGTCCTTCTTATGACTTTTATCAATTCACCTATGGCATGAGTACTGGTTATTCATCCAGGAAACAGAATTGAGAGTGATTAATCTAAGTTCCAAGACATTTCATAAACAGTGTAAAATAAATCCGCTAAAACTGATTTTTATTTATTTTTATATCATCTATTTAGTTGGTTTAACATCAGATCAACATTTTTTCAGTTATGTTACAATGCCTCATTTATGATAATTGAGGAAGACTTATACATATCTGCCAATAAGGGCCTTTCAAGCCAGGAAGAACAATAGGCATTCCATATGTCAGTTTGGGAGACTGCCAAGGTTTTGAACCCAAACAAACAGGAGCCATGTGATTTCAAGTTCTGTACTCAAGCCACAGTGGCCCCTGAGTTTAAACTTATCTATTGACGTTTGCAATCCTCCATACAAAAACATGTTTTTTTCTGTTTCAGGGTAAAAGTCTTCACGGAGATCCGCAGGCGGCTCTACTAGAGGTTTTAGATCCAGAACAGAACAACTCATTCACTGATCAGTATCCTTTAAATGCTTGATTTCAACCTTTTTCTCAATGATATCTCAAATTGCCGCACCATCGTAATGCGGATATTTATTTGGCTTTTCGAGTTTGGGTATCTTCCATAAGACCCTCAAAATTTAATTGTATTGAATAAATAATATACAATTAAGATCACAACGCAGAACTACAACAGATAACTACAACATTCCTTAACTCAATACCAGCTATTTAAATGTCCCGTTTGACCTATCCCAGGTCATGTTTATTGCGACGGCAAACAACATTAACACAATTCCAGCAGCGCTGATTGACAGAATGGAGATCATTCATGTACCAGGTAAACTATTCAATCTTTTTTATATATCCTCTACCATTCTACAGAGGGAGGATAGTGGTCCAGGAGTTGGGTGTGGGTTTTTGGACAGGAGGGTTGTGAGTTTGAATCCTGTGAGAAGTGGGTTCCACCTTGCAACCTTTCATGAATCCACATTTGGCGTGTGTATTGGTTATGATCCAGGAAGCAAAATCGGGAGCGATTAATCTAAGTGTTAAGAACTTGTTTCACAATTGATGTGAAAAAAATAAGTTTAAACTAATACAATAGGTTATATCTAATGTAAGGAGTTTGTATTGTTCTCATTTATTTGTATGTAATTAATGCTGTGTCAATAATTTTTTAGTTATATTATGAGTCGTTAGTACTAGGCTAGGGCTATAAAGTATCATGCTTAAGGACAGTCACACAAAAAACCAATGCTCAAACCTTAGATCTAAGACTACTATATTAACGACTGGGCCACACAGGACCCTTGTAATGTTCCCAATTATAAATATTGGATGATCTCACACAAAATCAACGCAATGCCAGTGGCCTCTTTGATAGAATGGAGATTATCAATGCACCAAGTAACCTTCATGTTGCAATCCAACAATTTCTTTGAAGGTTTCTTTACTTTTCATAAATCTTTATGTTTTCAAATCTAAAATGTAATGATTCATGTAAACTCGTTCTTTTAAGATTCAAAATAAAGTAACAGTCAAACTGAAAAATTCTTTGTCTGTGTTATATATGGGTAAATTCAAAGGGTAATTTAGATAAGTCAAAATACATGTGTTCAAACACACACTATTAGATTAGATTAGAATAAAGTAACAGTCAAACTGAAAAATTCTTTGTCTGTGTTATATATGGGTAAATTCAAAGGGTAATTTAGATAAGTCAAAATACATGTGTTCAAACACACACTATTAGATTAGATTAGATTTCTGATCTCGATCGTAGTCTGTCTTCTTTCCATATTTACCTTTAGAATGCTGGTTAGTTTTCTTGAAATAGGTTTTTTTGTGTTGTCTGCTTTCAATAACTTTAAATATTTGCTTAATTTTGATGAGTAAAGATACTCAGTGTAGCAAACAGGTTAGATCACAGGCCAGCCACCAATTTACTTGGCGGCTGGTCTGGATCTAACCTGTTTTGCATAAGCATAAAGTCGGTTCCAGCACTATGCGGGTTAAACAATGTCTTATCCCAATTTGGATTATCTAAAAGAATGTACATGTAATATATTTAAATCACAGGCTACACTGAGGAAGAAAAGGTCAACATTGCTATACGACATTTAATCGAGAAACAACTTAAGGAACATGGCCTGACCCCGGAGCAAGTCCAAATCCCAGAGGATACCCTTAAGCTTATAAGTAAGATGTTAACCTCCTTTTCAAACTCTAAAGAAGAATTGTAATTTCATTTCAAAGCTTCTCCAAATTTTTATTTGTGGGTAGTAAAGAGACACTTCAATATTAAAACTCACAGTTTAAGATTTGCATTCTTTGTATTTCAAAAAAATTAAATGAGAGGTTGCTGAAATGCAGAAATATTTGGGTCAGTATAGTATGTGACATAGTTCTGACCCCATGATAATTACAGACCCCTATGGTTTAGACAACGTTTCAGAGATTTATTTAAGGTTGAAGATATTTTTCAGAATTATTCTTAAATTAATAAGAGAGAGCTTTCTGTAATTCTGATTCTGACTAATGTATTTTTTGACTTGTTTCTGTTTATCAAATTTTTGTGACAGTTAGAATTGCTAGCAGTGGAAGACAAAAGAAATAATAACAAAAAATATCTTAATGTTATTGGATGCAACCATTGTGACTAAAGACTAAATTGGTAATGAGGAGCAATTTATGCCACAGAGGACCTTTGTAATATTTCGATTTATAGGTATTTGTCATTAGGAGCAATTTATGCCACAGAGGACTTTTGTAATATTCCCAATTATAGGTATTGGTCATTAGGAGCAATTTATGCCACAGAGGACCTTTGTAATATTCCCATTTATAGGTATTGGTCATTAGGAGCAATTTATGCCACAGAGGACCTTTGTAATATTCTGATTTATAGGTATTGGTCATTAGGAGCAATTTATGCCACGGAGGACCTTTGTAATATTCCCAATTATAGGTATTGGTCATTAGGAGCAATTTATGCCACAGAGGACCTTTGTAATATTCCCATTTATAGGTATTGGTCATTAGGAGCAATTTATGCCACAGAGGACCTTTGTAATATTCCCATTTATAGGTATTGGTCATTAGGAGCAATTCATGCCACAGAGGACCTTTGTAATATTCCCATTTATAGGTATTGGTCATTAGGAGCAATTTATGCCACAGAGGACCTTTGTAATATTCCCAATTATAGGTATTGGTCATGAGGAGCAATTTATGCCACGGAGGACCTTTGTAATATTCCCAATTATAGGTATTGGTCATTAGGAGCAATTTATGCCACAGAGGACCTTTGTAATATTCCCATTTATAGGTATTGGTCATTAGGAGCAATTTATGCCACAGAGGACCTTTGTAATATTCCCAATTATAGGTATTGGTCATGAGGAGCAATTTATGCCACGGAGGACCTTTGTAATATTCCCAATTATAGGTATTGGTCATTAGGAGCAATTTATGCCACAGAGGACCTTTGTAATATTCCCATTTATAGGTATTGGTCATGAGGAGCAATTTATGCCACGGAGGACCTTTGTAATATTCCCAATTATAGGTATTGGTCATTAGGAGCAATTTATGCCACAGAGGACCTTTGTAATATTTCGATTTATAGGTATTTGTCATTAGGAGCAATTTATGCCACAGAGGACTTTTGTAATATTCCCAATTATAGGTATTGGTCATTAGGAGCAATTTATGCCACAGAGGACTTTTGTAATATTCCCAATTATAGGTATTTGTCATTAGGAGCAATTTATGCCACGGAGGACCTTTGTAATATTCCCAATTATAGGTATTGGTCATTAGGAGTAATTTATGCCACAGAGGACTTTTGTAATATTCCCAATTATAGGTATTGGTCATTAGGAGCAATTTATGCCACAGAGGACTTTTGTAATATTCCCAATTATAGGTATTGGTCATTAGGAGCAATTTATGCCACAGAGGACTTTTGTAATATTCCCAATTATAGGTATTGGTCATTAGGAGCAATTTATGCCACAGAGGACTTTTGTAATATTCCCAATTATAGGTATTGGTCATTAGGAGCAATTTATGCCACGGAGGACCTTTGTAATATTCCCATTTATAGGTATTGGTCATTAGGAGCAATTTATGCTTTTTTCACAGTGATTATTAAAGTCTTTCACAACAGATGTGTCAAACTGAGGCGTTATAGAAAACGATGTTTAAGTTCCTGTTATGTTCTATTATCCATTTCATAGTTTCCAAATACACAAGAGAGGCAGGTGTCAGAACGTTGGAGAGGAAAATAGCGGGAGTTTGTCGGGCTGTAGCTGTCAGGGTCGCCAATAGTACTAGTCAGGCTAAACGGGAGGTTTCCGATGAACTTAGGTCTGGGAAGAATATCGTAAACGATGGTCTGTCTGAAACAACCAGCCATGAAGCGACTGCTCTTGCACATCCTCCAGAAATGCCCATTGTGATAGATGAAGCGGCAATAGAGGATATTTTAGGGGTGATTTAAACTCATTTATTGTCTGTTGAATTTGAGTCTGAATTTTTTTTGTCGCTGTTCTTACGAACAATGTCCGCAACGAAGCATAGCTAGAAAAATCCACTTTGGATTTTTTGTTCCCTGTGGGGATTCGATCCCGGTTCTCCCGGGTGACAGTCCAAGACATAACCACTGACCTAAAGAGTCGGCTCAGTAACGCAGAGGTTACATCTTGTCCTGATTGATTGTTGCTATGCTGTAGAGATTGAGGCGGCTACGTAACACACCCCCTCTTATAGAAGTCATCATTTATGATGATATGTAAGCCATTTCGGCTTGTAAGTCCATTTCGGACGAATTAATGGCTCAATGGCCAATCCCGGACGAGCCCCCATCTTACGAACAATGTCCGCAATGAAGCATAGCTAGAAAAATACACTTTGGATTTTTTGTCCCCTGTGGGGATTCGATCCCGGTTCTCCCGGGTGACAGTCCAAGACGTAACCACTGAGCTAAAGAGTCGGCTCAGTAACGCAGAGGTTACATCTTGTCCTGATTGATTGTTGCTATGCTGTAGAGAGTAAGGCGGCTACGTAACACTGTTTTTAAGACTGCTTGTTCACAGATGAGAGGAAATTTGGAACTAACACTCAATTATTTTTCCTTCCCTGGCTTACAGACTTTCTTATCACACCAAAGCCAACTATAAAAAAGTCTATATAAGACTGCATACAGCTTTAAATGATAAATCAAATTGAAAGAATTACTTTTCTAAGGGGATTTTGTCCAAGTAATATGTCCTCTTTTACAAAGGATGAAGTTCACATAATGTTTGTCTCTAATAGGAAAACATTTCCTTTCTCAGGATTGATGTAAGTAGTAATGGCAAGACTAAAGCACAGATCTTGCCATAAATGTGATTTGAACCAAGAACATCTGATCTCATATCCCTAATGCTAATCGCTTTTTTATTTTAGATTTTTAGTTTATAAGATTGACCCAATGCATATTTCGTCCCGTTGCCATAGCAATTTTTGGGCTGATAACATGATGGGGTAAAACATTTATGATATTGGTCAGTCTCCATATAACACATTGATAGTTGAATTACATTCATGTGTGACGTCATGACATCATTTGCTAATTGTTTTTTGTTGCTTAATATTGACTTTCTGTTTAGTTACCTCATTTTGTTTATTTTTATCAGTTAAGGCAGGGGTGTTGAAATTCGTTTTTTTCATTTATTTGTCTGTGAATGGCTTATATGTTTTTGCACTTAACTGTATATGGTTGTATTGTAAATTTCGGTAAAAATTCGCTTGTCATTTAAGGCTTTTGGACAATCTTGGCAATTGGTTTTGTCATCCCTTGTTTAGAAAACATGATTTATAAAAAAAGAGCTGTCTTTGAAAAGGAAAGGTAATCAGGCTCAGCTTTTAATTAGTATCCAAATTGCCTTCAGCTTACCATATAAAATTCCAACACATTGCCCAAAAATGTATTTTTTGATAATGACATCAACACTGTTGTCTGTATATGTGTTTCAGCAAGCCCAATATGAGAGCGAAGTTGCCCAGAGACTGATCCACCCCGGCGTGGCTGTCGGGCTGGCCTGGACACCCATGGGCGGAGAGATCTTGTTTGTCGAGGCCTCCTGCATGAAGGGCGAGGGGAATCTTACTTTGACGGGACAGCTCGGTGACGTGATGAAGGAATCGGCAAATCTGGCCATAAATTGGGTCAAAACACATGCTAGTCAGGTAGTTAAGTACTTGTTGTCATTTGAGTTCATGGACAAGAGGCAAGAGTAAAGGATTGTAAATCAAACAGCCCCTCTGCCTGTTGTTTCTAAATGTGGTAGGGTAAGATATTGATATTTGTGATAAAAAGTCTATTTGTTTGCTTATGGAACAGCTTTGCTACTAGCTGGCTTGTCCAAACTGTGAAACTGTGTAAATTGAGCTATATGATTAATAAAACTATATGTATAACATAGCAAATCATTATATGAGCATGACTTTATAATACCTGAGCTAATTATAAGCAATGTTTCAATGCCCTATTTTTACAGATTGTGGGACAACAATTAAGCATCTTTGTAAACATTCAACATATATCAAAAAAATTCTGTAACATGCTCAGGAAAAATGATCATGGTGTCTGTTTCATATATTCATGTGATACACACAAACTATAAAGGCTTATAAAAATAACAGTCGCTTAGGTTTAGATCATGACATTAAATTTCAATGGTCCTTGACATTTAACAATTTTTTTAACAGCAATCCTTTTCTTACCTCATTCTATCAATAATTGTAAACAAAACTCATCAATCTCTGACTTCTAAAAGCATGATTTGACATTGTTATGTCCCCTTTACTTTTAAAAAGGATATTTCATGTTATTTTATGTTTAATTTAAAATTTACGCTTCCCGGAACAAACTGACCAAAATTTGGGTACAAATTGGCCCAATTTGGGTGGTTACGAATTGGCTTGGGTACGAATTGACCTGCTTCTGAAATTTACTATAACAGTTCTCCCAGGTCCTGTATATAAGCGCGCTAAGCTAAAATGGCTTTAAGCTTATTAAATTGTACATGATAAATCTATGTGGGTATAAATTTCAGCTGGGGCTGGACCAAAAGGAGCTGTCGACTACAGACATACACATCCACTTCCCAGCCGGGGCAGTGGGAAAGGATGGGCCATCAGCAGGCGTAACCATAGCCACCACATTGGTGTCCTTGTTCACCAAAGTCTGTGTGAGATCGGACACAGCTATGACAGGGGAGATCACTCTTAGAGGCATTGTACTTCCTGTAAGTCAAGAGTTATTTCCCTTATGTTTGAGTTTTGCTCAAGGCTGTACCCAATAAAATGAATATCAAGAATGGTTCACAGATTCTGTATAGACTTAAGCTGTAATATACAAGGTACAAAGAACTAATTGATAACGAAAAGTTTGTCATTTTGAGAAGTGTTCCAAATGGATTTAGACAACTTTGCCAATTTTATTAGCAATTGAACATCCAAAATACTTCCACAGCATGTATAAGAACAACATGAATAGCAGATTGTGTGTTAAAGATTATTGTAACAAAAGATGCAAACAACTCCATAATTATTGGACAAAAATGAGCTTGAACTCATTATATCAATAGGTATATGTTCTTGTTTGTGGGACTCTCCTAAGTCCTTTTTATCGTTTTCATTTCAAATGTTAGCTGTAACAATAGATTATATTTTGTAAGTAAAAATGTGTTCAATTTGCCTTTCATTTCAAATTCATTGCAAGATTTTACAGTTAAGTATGATTAGCCTAGTACTGGTTGATCCAGGAAAGCCGTTACATAACTAAAATTTTGTTGATAAAGGCCTTAAACACCATGCTAACAAAGTCTCTTGTACAAAACCATAGCCACCGTTTGGGCTTCAACTCTGGACCTCAGAGTTAAAAGATGGCCAATTTAACTACTGTGCCATGCAGGACCCTCCTCATTTAACAGCAAAGAAAATGAGAAAAAATCTATTTTATATTCACAGGTCGGAGGAATAAAAGAAAAAGTTCTTGCGGCTCACAGGGCAGGCTTGAGACGAGTCATCATTCCAAGACGAAATGAGAAGGACCTTCTAGAAATACCATCCAATGTCAGGGTAAGTCGACCCACTATTCCAATAATTGTGAACGCTATGAATTCTGAGCATCAGCAGTGAAGGAAAAATATCATGAGAAGAAATATTGTCACAAACCCAAGCAAATTAATCCCTAAAAGACACATTCTCATCTGATTATTGAAAGACACTGTTGTCCACTGATCAGTTTGCTGTTTATTTATGTACCCACATGTTCTCTATTACAATGCATTTGTTTCCCTAATTTGCATATACTTTCCGAGAGTGTTACATAGTTCTTTATTTGATAGAAAACAATGTGACAAAAGGATAAATTGACGTCATATAATATTGTATTATATAAATATTTCTTTTATCCTGTTACCTATACGAATTCAAATTAATATTAGGGATGGGAACGAATATTCGAATATTCGAATAGCGGGTCGAATATTCGAATAGCAAAATAGTATTCGAATATTCGATTTTAATGAACCCATATTACTGTATGTTTGCCATAAATTTTATTCAAAAATAATGTTGTTTTATTTTCATTTTCCTCCTCTAAACCGATCCCAAATATCGAAGAACGTGCCTAGCTCCCTGGTGCAGTTACGATGTTTTTACAACGTATGTCACACAGTAAAACACCTGTGACAAATTACCACATCTTTTGACAGTTTGCAAAACGATTAATTCCTAAGTGTGAAAATAGTCGATTTTAAGCCGCTAAATCTAACACCTTAATGATCTGCACTTGCTCCATATTATCCAAAACAAGTCAATCACCCTAATTGACAATTGTCAGTGTCAACCAATCACGTAACTTGTTTGTCGTGAAATTAAACAATTACTCTTTCAATAACCAATCGTAATCATGATTGCATATGCACGAAGACCAATCAAATAATGTGTTAGAAAGTATATTTTTCTTCAGAATAATTTGTCAAACTTATCTTCATTCTAATTTCTACATCTATTCGATAAACATCACAATGTCTCCATCACGTGTCTGGAATTACTTTACTCGTTCTGCCGACAAGTCGAAGGCGACCTGTAACCTGTGTAACCAGGACTTTGTATTCAAGAATACAACATCCAACCTACTGAATCACTTGAATGGCAAGCATCCATCCATCAACAACTATTTAAGTTTCTGATGGACCAACTCTGTAAGAAACTGGAAAAGTTGTCTGTTGATAAAAATCGAAATAATGGTTATTACTGCTTTGATATTGCATGCACGTACATGTATACAGATATCGGCTATACACAAAAGGTTTGAACAGAGGACTATTGTACTAGTATTCGGACATGCAGGCATTCGGACATCAAAACGAATTCTAAAATCGAATATTCGAATATATTCGAATAGTTCTAGTCGAATATTCGAATAGTGATTTCACTATTCGTTCCCATCCCTAATTAATATGAATGAATAAAAGAAACAGGGAAGGCAGAAAATGAATATTGCCATATTCATTTTCTGCCTTCCCTGTTTCTTTTATTCATTCATATTAATTGAATTCGTATAGGTAACAGGATAAAAAAAAATATTTATGGACAGCAATAATGTGATTTTGTGATGGATATTTATACTCTAAGCTGCCTAAAATATCACTTTTATGTTACTTATAAGCAGGTTCCTTGATAAATAGAATTGACTTTTCTTCTCATTGTGTGAAAAAGGAAGTATATTCCTCAAATTGCTTACCAACATTTGGTTCAGCAATTTTGTCGTTTGCCTTGTTTCTGTCTGTCTCATTGTGTGTTTGTAAATGTTTTTGTCTGTCAACTTCTATATTTGCCTGTTTGTCTGTTTTGGGTTTTTTTAACGGCCTTCTTCACATTACTAGCTTAGCTTTTCCTCTTTACAGCAAACAATTTGGAATAAATGAAGCAGTTTTTCCTTAAATTTTGTATTGTGTATAAAGTTATTAAAGATAAGTGTTTTTTCTTACCATGTAGCAAAAAAATATGTCTTGAAATTGGAATGCTTTAAAAAGAATCATTTTAATTTTTTGATAGAATTGAGAAAATGTTTATTTTCTAGTTTGAAACTGTAATTGGAAAATAAGAAATCCTTGTTAATCATTAAATTAAAACATTTTGAATTATAGAGAATGTCTTTGGTGTAAATAAACAATATTTTAAGTTACCAGAAAAACAGCCTTTTTTCAGATATTGAAAAGACATGCCATCCACTTTTTGCTGTGTAATAGTTCAAGTTTAATAGCTCTCTTAAAGTTTCCAGAAATATCCAAATGGTTTCAGATAATCCTTTCAAAACTGTATGAGATTTTTTACATCTAAAATCATATGTGCACTGTTACATATACACCACCTTAACCCAGTAGCAAACAATATCAACGTTTGACCAGCATGTTGCAGATGACCATGGAAAACATTGTGGGAAAAGGAGTAATTGCCCTTAACAAGCAATTTTTCCTTTTCCCACAATGTTTTCTGCTCTATCAGAAGATTATTTTTCAATTTCATAACATTTTGAAATGTCGTCTGCAAACTCATTCAATTTGGGACTTGTTGGTAACAATTACTCATTTTCCCACAATGTTTTCCATAGTCATCTGCAACATACTGGTCAAATGTTGTTTTTGTTTAGTAATGGGTTTTAATGATTTACTAAATCTTCAACATAAAAGTGCTATATCTCCACGCGACTGTCATGAAACGAGATGAGAAGTGTATCATTAATTTACTTTACTGAAACTTAACAGATCTGTGATGTCATTTTACTTGTACGAGGGTTGGTAGGGAAGTTCATGGACTGTTATCATAATTTTTTTATTATCTGTCATAAATCATTGACATCTTTAACAAACGCTGTATAACTCGTAGAAGATATTTTATTTTAAAAAAGATTTATAATCTCAATCTGTGAAAAGTTCCTTTAAGTATTTGTCACCATCAATTATGTGTCGGATCTTGTTGGTAGGGTTAAGGATCTTGGATTAGGAATGGGTTTTGATAAACTACATTGGCCTATCAGTTTTGGACTAAGGGTGTGTCAGCACTTTAGTCCATTGAATTTACATACCACTTTTTGAGGAACGGTACTTTATCGATACACAAGCAGTGGTCTGACCCAATTACTCATTAAACATCCGCCCTCACTGTGCGGACTAATACCTTCTTGAAACTAGGAATGTAGTTTGGATTTACTCGCTTTGTTTTGCTCTTTATCGTTATAACTGTTGCTTCATCGGAAATTGTAAAATGTCCAGATGTTCGAAAGATAGACTATCATTCAATCTCTGTTCACAGAAATAGTAATTATAGTAATGGTTGTAAAAGGAGCAGCTGTTTTCCTCGAGATGTTGCCCAAAGAAATCTTCAAATGCATCCTCAATCATCTTGCTTTAAATGCACCTTAGTCCTTAAGCGGTATCAGCACTTTGTTTTCATTGAAGTGGAGCCTCACATGGCTCAACTTTATTCTCTTGTCTCCTACTAGTAAGTCATCTAAGAAGCTGTGTATACCAAAAATTGATGAAAGCGATGTAAAGGCCTTATTTGCAAGAATAGTAGATAGAAAAAAATATATTTTTAAGAACATACAACCCCTCACTTATTATTAATATCATCAAATAGATTATTTTTAAGATAGAAAACCTTATTCTCGATCGGTTAAGAGTCTGTTTAATTAATTATTCCACTGTTTTCTTACAAGTGTTATAATCATATTGATTTTTTTTTTCAATGTTTCTTTTCATGTTCAATGTGCTTTGCGAAAGAAGGAAAAAAGTCACTATAAATTGGCTTTGTAATTAATTAGAAAATAGATCCTTTTTTGTTACAAAAAATCAAAAAGAAAAAAATATGATGATTTTTTTTTGTGAAGTAATTTGATTCATCATTCATTTTTATTCTAAAAGGAATACAACAAAACATGAATCATCTTAACCCTTTCCCAACCATTAACAACAACTGACGATTTTGTTGCAGGCGACTTTAGACCACGTTGTGTGAAAAGGAGAAATTGCTCATAACAAGCAATTTTTCCTTTTCCCACAAGGTTTTCTGCTCTTTCTGAAGAATACTGTTCTATTTCATCACATTTTGAAATGTCGTCTGCAAACTCTTTCAATTTGGGACAGTCGAAAAAAAATTGTTTGGGAAAGGGTTAAACCTTTAGCTTTTTTTTGTCATCTTCTGTCCTCATGGATAATATGATACAGTCAAATTGACGCTTGAAAGCCTTTGTTAGATAAAGGAAAAAAATTTGGATTCTGGGAGAATTTGTTACAAGTCATGATGTGATGAACAAGGCGTTTAGATGTCAGCTTAGGGGGCCTCCGTGGCCTAGTGGTTAGAGTACAGAATTTGAAATCATATGGTCCCTCTCCGCGTGGGTTCAAATTCTGAGAGGGACATGGATTTTCATGAGAGGCAGTCTCCCGACTGACTTACGGAATGCCGATAGTTCTACCCGCCTTGACCAGCCCTTATGGGCAGTTGAGTATGGGGTCTTCCTCCATCATTAAGAGTCGGGCATCGCTACATAACTGAAATAATGTTGATGTGATGTAAAACCCATATAGAAAGAAAAAAAGATGTCAGTTTAAAAGGACTATCCCACAGATTTGGTTTTTAAAGGCACATGAAAGGATATTAGTACAAATATGTCACTAAAAGAATAAATGGAGTTCTTTTATTATGTTTAAAAAATTCATGAACATTAATTTATGAATGTTGTTAGACCCTATTTGATAAAGTCCTTTAACACAAGTTATTTTGTACTTGAAATATAGTTGTCTCCAATTTAAACATGTTTATCAACAATCTGTTTGTTTACTTATTTAAAACCATAAATTCTGATTGGTTGGTGATAAAATGTGTGTATCACGTGACCAGGTCAGAGGTGAAGAATCAGTAATCTGAATTATTAAAATAGTTTATCTGGGTTATTTCTCGTTGGCTTTCATGTTTAAGTTGTACTGATGGATTTTATTTGGTGATTACTATTTGATTCTGACCAAAAGTTTACCAAATCTTTAGTTTGATATAGCATTAGTCTCCTTTCATGAGCCTTTAACTTTTTTAAAATGATTTGTCTTTTTCAAATAAAATGGGAACAAAGATTTAAAAACTAGCATAAGACAAGACTATTGACAGCTTTCCAACCCCCTTCATAACGATAAAGATAAAGAATATTTATTCACAGTTTAAATGGTATTTTTGTTGTTGTAAACAACTATCTAAACTAAAAATAGAATAAGAGGGCTATTTTTAGATACTATCTTCACATGGGTCATCAGAAATGACAATCTGAACACATCGGGTTTATCCAATAGAAAACACCTCTGAAATAATAGGGATGACGCCATATTGTTTCCCGCGAGAATGACGTCACTTTCTTCCGTTTCTAAAAATAGATCTTGAATGTAAAATCCAAAAAGTCGTTAAATTTGATTGAGGAAACAAGTATACATGTCACAACAACAAGTTCGCCATTTGGTATGAGTTACTGATCAAAAGTGATTAAAAAGGATGTCCAACACTGCCATACACATTGAACTACTTAACATGCACGCTTAGAAAAGGTGTTAATCGGCGGATGCCGATTTACCCGAAAAATTGTAACCCTACACTTATATCCGAGGTGTATTTCACAGCTCACGGAAATACCCGAGTAGTTCCGATTGCAGAAATGATTTACTGCTCTTATCATGTGACGCTAGCATGGTGTGAGAGAAAGAATTCCTGGCTTTATTTATAAACTGATTTTCCAATAAAATCGCTAACAAGACTCACTTTACATTACTCATCTTAAGCACAGCGTTTGATACTTTACCAAACGCCATATTTTTTTACTGTTCCAAATTTGAAGAGTTTGCAGACAACAATTCAAAATGTGATGAAATTGAAAATAATCATCTGATGGGGCAGAAAACATTGTGGGAAAAGGAGAAATTGCTTGTTAAGAGCAATTTCTCCTTTTCCTACAATGTTTTCCCAGAGTTGTATGCAACAAACTGGTCAGATGTACTTATTGTTTGGTAATGGGTTAAGCAACTCCGAAGTTAAGTTATTAAAAATCTTCTTTGTTTAAGTGAAAATGGTTGTACATATCAAATTATAAAGTTTATTTATCACAAAGCACAAATCTTAGAGTCAGTCCCTTTAATACCTCAGTACGTAAAGTTAACTGTTATTTTACTGTCAGCTCACATAATGGGAATTTGCAAAAAAAAAAGATAAGAAAAAAAACGCGAATAGGAAGACACAGGAGTCAAAGAAATATAATTATAAAAGTTCGGTATTCTTTATGATGTTGGGAAGAAACCTTCTTTTTTTTTCACAATAATTTTTGAAGTCTTGTGCAGAAGATTGGCAATTGAGTAATGATAATGGTTTCTACCAAATGTCTTTAAGAAAAATGCATTTTTTGTCTTTAGAACTCATAGGTGCTTTAGTTTTCCACCTGTTTAAAATTTGGAGGGTTCCATGTTATACTATAGTAGTGCTTCATGTTTATAAACTATAGTCTTGCATTGAACCCTCAATTTATGTCTTCTTTTCTCACAAAGTTTTCTACGTAATGATATAAAGAAAAATGTATTTCTCATCTTTAAATCTCTTAGATGTGTGAGTTTTCTACCCGTTTAAAAATTCATTGGTGATGAAAATTAACTGCTCTTAATAAAAAATCTCCTTTTCTCACTAAGGTTTCTACCTAATGATATAAAGAAAAATGTATTTGTCATCTTATATCTTTTAGATGCTTGTGTTTTCTACCTGTTTGAAAATTCTTAATGAGAAATGTTTCCCTTTCTCACAATGATCTCTACCGAATCTCTTGAAGAAAAATGTATTTTTTGTCCTTATATTTCTCAGCTGTATTAGTTTTCTACCTGTTAAGAATTAATTGTGATGGAAATGGGTTGAAAACCAGACTCTTCTTCTTTCCAAATTTGGCAATCTTTTAAGTGGACACATCTGCGTCAGTGTTCTTAAGGTAACAGGACCACAAAAGAAAAAGTCGACGCCTGACTAATTTGATTTGATGTCATCATATTTTCTAATTCATTTAAGTTTCTGGTGTAAGGATACGTCTACATTTACTTGTTAGATGATAAAGCAGCATTTATCACAAAGGCTATTGTAGAGGGTATTTTCAGACTTTATTTAGAGTACCAATCTCATTACTACAAGTTGGAGGGTTGCAAAAGTCACTTGTTTGTGATGGATTTGTTACAAAAAAAGCATGGTAGCCTGTTTATTTCAAAAACAGTGCCTTACAAATTAAAAGAAAAATACAGAACGTTTTATATTGCTTCTTTGATATAAAAAAATTCATACATGTTGAGAACCTTTTTCATACAAAGCAGTTTAGAATAGAGCTGCAACCCTTCACCAGAAAACAAATACAAAAACGCATTACGCATTAAACAAACAAACTGTTGTCAGCAAATCCCTCCTAATATGGGCTTAAATCTGATACAGTATCCGGTATATAAGTAAGATATCGACTCTTTCCCCAACAGAAGTTTTGTGACTGCTCTAAACTATCAGCAAATGCCCATGAAAGACGATGGTATATCTCCAAAAAAATCCGGGTTAGATTTTAACCGTTATAGAGCTGAAACTGACTCCATGCTTGAGCAAACAGGTTAGATCCAGACCAGCTGCCAAGTAAATTGGCAGCTGGCCTGTGATCTAACCTGTTTGCTACTCTGAGAATCTTTCCTTATCGAAATAAAGTTATTCATATCTGCGATCCTATCTAGAACCCCTTTCCCCCCCCACCCCCACCCCCCCAGCTCTCGCAGGGGCAGTATATAAATACATGGGTACGGAGGAAGGGTTTAAATATTAATACCTTACGCCCAAGAAATATGTTCCATTGTAGGCAGACAAAAGAAAAAAGATTTCATTAATTTTAGTATGGATGGAGTAGCAGCTAAGGAAACGATGTCTTTCTCTCAATGGATTTAATCAAAACGAAGACAGTATTCTTTCAGGCAGTCTTACAATTGTAATTTCAATGAGTCATTTGAAATAACCCATAGTACTGGAACCGACTTCATACTTAAGCAAACAGGTTAGATCACAGGACAGCCGCCAAGTACATTTAACGCTGGCCTGTGATATAACCTGTTTGCTACTCTGAGTATCGCTCCTCATCAGAATGAAGCAGATTGTAATGTTTTGGAAAGCAGACAACTCAAAAATCTAGATAACTACCCAGCATTCAAAGGGTTAAGGTATATCATTTTAAGCTGAATTTCTAGTAAACCATCATAACAGGTGCATTATCAGAACCTTGTGAATTAAAAAAAAAAAATTAAAAAAAGCAATGAACCTTTTGAAAACTTTTCTTTGAGATCAAATTAACGTCTGGCATATGAAATGTCATACGTTCTTTCTTTCTCGCACAGCGTTAAAAAAGCCCACAATTTCGGATCTAATTGTCCGTGGGAGATTGATTTGTTCACCGTTTTAGAACACGACAATGGGTGGCAAAGACTGGGCTTGATTAGTTCGATCATAAGGAGAATGGAAACTTCAGAACGAAAGCAAATCAAAGAAGACAAGCCTTTTATTTTCATTGACACTTCTGCACTGGCTTTGCCATGGCATTTGATTATGATTGGTTGAAAGAATTTTATAGTTTAGAAAAGAGAAATGGAAAGAGGATGTTTTTGCATGTTTATGTTGATATGTCTGCCATGTTCCTCTTCACAAATTTTTCTTTTGTCAATGTGTATCTACACATATTAATCTGCCTGTCCACGTTGGGTATGCACACATATTTATCTGTCTGTCAACGTGTCTTTTGTATATATTAATCTGCCTGTCCATGTGTAATGACACATATTTATCTGTCTGAACATGTCTGTCCTCCCATGTGTATCCACGCATATTTATCTGTCTGTTTGTGTGTATCCACACATATTTATTTGTCTGTCTATGTGTATCTATACACAAATTAATCTGCCTGTATACATGTAAGCACACATATTAATATCTGTCTGTCAATGTTTATTTTGTATATGTTAATCTGCCTGTCCATGTGTATCCACACATAATAATCTATCTGTCTATGTGTATCCACACATATTTATTTGCCTGTCCATGTGTATTCACACATATTTATCTGTCTGTATATGTGTATCCACACATATTAATCTGTATGTCTATGTGTATCCATACATATTTATCTGCCTGTCCATGTGTATCCGCACATATTTATCTGTGTCTATGTGTATCCACACATATTTATCTGTCTGTCTATGTGTATCCACATATATTTATCTGCCTGTCCATGTGTATCCACACATATTTATCTGTCTGTACATGTGTATCCACACATATTTATCTGCCTGTCCATGTGTATCCACACATATTTATCTCTCTGTCCATGTGTATCCATACATATTTATCTGTCTGTTCATGTGTTCCACACATATTTATCTGTCAGTCGATGTGTATCCACACATATTTATCTGCCTGTCCATGTGTATCCACACATATTTATCTGTCTGTCTATGTGTATCCACACATATATCAGCCCGTCCGTGCGTATCCACACATATTTATCTGTCTGTACATGTGAATCCACGCATATTTATCTGCCTGTCCATGTGTATCCACACATATTTTTCTGTCAGTCCATGTGTATCCACACATATTTTCTGTCAGTCCATGTGTATCCACACATATTTATCTGTCTGTCTATGTGTATCCACACAAATTTTTCTGTCAGTCCATGTGTATCCACACATAATAATCTGTCTGTCTATGTGTATCCACACATGTTTATATGTCTGTCCATGTGTATCTTCACATATGTATCTGTCTGTTCATGTGTATCCACACATATTTATATGTCTGTCCATGCGTATCTTCATATATTTTTCTGTCTGTCCATGTGTATCAACACATATTTATCTGTCTGTCCATGTGTATCTACCCATATTTGTCTGTCTGCCCATGTGTGTCCACAATTTTTATCCTTCTGTTCATGTGTATCTCCACATGTTTAATTGTATGTCCATGTGTATTTACATTATATTTATCTGTCTGTCCATGTGTCTGTTCACATATTTATCTTTACATCCATGTGTCTGTATACATATCTGTTTATGTGTCTGTACACATTTTGATCTATGTGTCCATGTGTCACTTCATATATTTATTTGTCTGTCATGTGTCTCTACCCAAATAAATTTCCTGGTCATGTGTGTCCTTTTGGCACAATGCTTTCTTTCAAAAGTGACAATAAAACTATTTTGTTTATTTTGCCAATGCTTGTTCATGCTATGCTTTTTCTATTTCTTACAACTTGGAGGAGTCATCAATTCCCGTATGGCGGAATGGCTGAAGCAAGAATATGTCTTGCTTTTATTCACGTACAACACACTCTCATTGCAGGCCGACCTTACAGTCATACTGGCTTCACAACTGGAAGATGTTTTAGGGGCAGCCTTTGACGAAGGGATGCCGTCATCGTCTGATAGCATGATATCGAGTAAATTGTGACACTTCAGCAGCAATTTTGATATCCCCCTTCGCCAATGAAAATGTAATAAACGTCTACTTTTGTCAAGGAAAATGTAATATGGTCATGACCATTATGATTGGGATGCTAAGGATGTTATTGCACTTTACTACATAGTTTTGGATTCCTTAATACCAAATACCAAGTGATTTGCATTACTACATAGGTTTTTATTCCTTCATACCAAGTGAATTTCATTGCTACATTGTTTTGGATTCCGTAATACCAAGTGACTCCGTGGCCTAGTGGTTGGAGTACAGACCTTGAAATCACATGGCCCCTCTCCGCGTGGGTTCAAATCCTGAGAGAGATATGGATTTTCATGAGAGGCAGTCTCCCGACTGACTTACGGAATGCCGATGGTTCTACCCGCCTTAACCAGCCCTTATGGGCAGTTGAGTATGGGGTCGTCCTCCATCATTAAGAGTCGGGCATTGCTACATAACTGAAATGATGTTGATGTGATGTAAAACCCATATGAAAAAAAAAATACCAAGTGAATTGCATTGCTACATTGTTTTGGATTCCGTAATACCAAGTGAATTGTGTCACTAAGTTGTTTTGTATTCCTTTATAAAAAGTGAATTACATTACTAAATATTTTTTATTCCTTCATACCAAGTGAATTGCATTACTACACTGTATTGATTCCTTTATAAAAGGTGCATTGGTTTATACTTAACAAGGGAATCGTTGCAATGCTACATAGTTTTGGAGTCCTTATTACCAATTGAACTGTTGCAGTGCTACCTTGCTTTGGATTATACACTACAGATTGAATTGTTGATACATTGCCTTTAATTCCTTGACAACAAGTGAACATCAGGTGAAATGTAATGTTACTTCACATACCTTGCTTTGTATTCCTACAACTCAAATGACTAGTCGCATATCTACATTAATTATGATTCCTTATTACCAAATTAATGTACTGCTGTATTGCTACATTGCTTTGGATCCATTTACATCAAGCGAATTGTGATATTACCAAATGGACAAGTCTGCCTTAAAACAACGTGGATTATGACATTGCCCCATGTTTGTTGCCAACCAGGAAGTCAGTTGGGAATTGCTATGTTCATGTCGATTACTTGATAACGAAAGCGAACGTGCATATTGACATATGGACTTGGTCGAACACCAACCAACTTGTTTTCCTACCACGTACTGTTTGTTCATTAAATGTCATCCTTTATTTAATTATTTTACTTATCTTACGGCCCCTGACTTTATTAATACAATATACATATACGTTAATCATATATAGCCAAAATATAAAGTATTTTAAAGTAATTAATAACATCCAATCAAAATTGTCAGGAATTATTCCAACACGGTTTTATGCTTCAAAGCTAGTCAAAAGTTGTTTCCTTTAGAGAAATGGATTATGGGTGATTTTTGATTAATGTTATCACGTAAACAGAATATTATAAAGTAATATTTGTTTTATATTTCTGTGCTCTTGTTATATAACTATTACAGATAAACTGACGGGCAAAATGAAATTGTTGAATTCTTTTTTTTAACCACACCCCAACCCCCAGCCCCGTTATTCCTTATTGCATAATAGGTAATGAAAAAGAACATTTAAAACGGAGCATACACAGTATTATGACTGACAAAGAATATAAAACCAAATTCGTCTTCACAAACATTTTCTGTTTCGAATAACTCAATTTAAAACAGCATGATTGTTTGATTGGTTAATTGAATAAATAAATGCAGTTGTTTTCAAATCGAGTACTTGCTAGACATGCTTTTTCGTATATTTCTATAACGTTTTACACTCGATGTGCATCGAAAGCGTCAAAGCATGGCATCGCTAGGTTTGAGTTTAAACGAATTTGAGTATTTCGGCCGACTTTTGGATGGTGTTTAACGCCGTATATCAACATCTTTTTCAGTTCTGTACCGGCTTTCCTCGATCCACCAGTACTAGGCTAGGATTCTGAAGTGACTTGCCAAACGTCACTTCCACGAAACCAGAGGTCCCGGCGGGGCTCGAACTCTGTACCCCCAAGTTCTGATCCGCCACCGTAACCTTTTTGCCATGCGAGACCCCCCTCACCCGTCCCTAATTATGCGAATAAACATCAGTCAACACATTTAATGTTATATGTATTTACATTATAGATAACTAGGTACAATGACCTACACGATTTACTATCAGTCCATTTAGAGTAAATTAGTGTACATTTTCACACCCGCGACCAAGTAAGTACATCAAATGGAACCCTGATGCTTACAGAAACGGCCTGTTATTTCAGAGCTCAGAGCTCAGATTTTTGTATTTTGTAATAAACCGAGCAAAGATACCTTTCAAAGAAGCATATGAATATTTTTCTCAAAGAAGGACACATCTTTTCGTAGAAGCATTGCAGACAGTGTGGCTATGAACAATGAGAATTATCGAGTAAAACGGTAAAAATAAAACGAAAAAAAAGACCCTCTTATTTCTAAATAAGATAATGGTTTGAATATGGCCAAACATATTACTAAACGGTGCTCGTTTTCTGTCAGTCACAACGGTTAGCAATTCGTCGCCGGAATAAATATGCATTCAGCCTGCGTTCTTAGAATAACTAGAATGTGTATGCCATGCGTTAATGTTTACAAGCTGTCATGTCGGATCTGGGAAAACGCTGACTACGTTTCCCCCAATCAAGCAACAGGTAAATGTCGAATCGGCATTTCCGCGAGAGTAGTAATAACCGCTATATAACACCGAGGTGTTATTCTGTTTTAATTTACCCTTTACGAAACGCCAAATGTTCGACTGTTCCAAATTGAAAGAGTTTGCAGACTACTTTTCAAAATGTGATGAAATTGAAAAATAATCCTCTGGTAGGGCAGAAAACACTGTGGGAAAAGGAGAAATTGCTTGTTAAGAGCAATTTCTTCTTCTCCCACAATGTTTTCCAGAGTCGTCTGAAACAAACTTGGCAAATGTCGTCATTGTGTGGTAATGGGTTAAAACACGCTTTTCATTACACTTACAGCTTTCAATGATCAATACAGAAAAGCGATTTAAGGACGTTGTTAAGTGTAGATTTCTTCTAAATGCCAGTGGCCTTAAGATCAAACTAGAATACAAAAATCAGGGATGGCAAAAACTGAACTTGTTTTACTTGTCCGCTAATGCCAACTCTTTCACTTCACTTGTTTACAAACTTGTTGTATTGTAAATTTCAGTAAAATTTATATCGTCTGTTAGGCTTTTATACAAACTTGGCAATACGAATAATTGATTTTGCCATCCCCGAAATTTATAGATACTAAAAGCTGTTTCAATATTCTAGGTGTGGTAAATGTTAAAATGTTCTCATTTGATGTAATATATTCTACAGGGAATACAATGTACGTTTAAATCGAAGCATAGGAAACACATTTTATCAAAGAAATCAACAAGCATTGCGGTCAATATCAATTACAGACTAACTTGTGTTAAGCAGCCACCCTTTTAAGCAGCCAACCTGCCTTAAACAGCCACTACAGAAAGTCCCATTGTTAGATTTATGGTGTACATCAATTTGTAATAAGCAGCCAACCTGTCTTAAACAGCCAATATACTCTGTCTCATAGGATGGCCTCTTAACACAAGTTTGACTGTATACGACCAATTATACAAGACATAAAGACAGCCCAGAGTTTGTTATTGGATTAATGTATCATAATCTATCTTTCCCTTAATAGCTATGTTTATATAAATAATGGAATTTTGCAAATACGATGATAGAATTTAATCCAACAAATAAGTAGAATTTGAATGTTTTGCAATGTTCATGAATATGTTTACTTAGCATGGATTGCAACGTAAGGATTGCTTGTATGTGTCATTCTGTATACATGAACCAATTTAAAAAGAATGAAATATCTATATTAGACAGTCAAAATCCAAATGTAGAAACCTTTTAACTTCTTGAGCAATATGATATCTAGCTTAACAGAAAATCAAAGGACACATAAACGAATACGCACGGTTTTGTTCTTCTTGATATTTGTTAAAAACGATTCATTTTCGTATTGAATGTTCGTTATGTAAAGAAAGCATTGAAAACTTACCTTCAGAAATTCTTCAATATGGTCTAATAAATGTTGCAATGGACTCTGCAAATTGCTTTGTGTTGTTGCCTGATTTTGATGTTATTGACACAGATATTCTACGCTGAAATGGCCACGCTCTTCTAGAATGGGATTCCTCCATCTTCTCCTACGATCAATATGTTCCTTTTCTGGACGGCGAGCCATGAATTGTTAGTCGAGCAGGAAAGTGGAACGGCACTGTAGATAACGAAAATATAATGAAAAGAAATGCACAAAATGTACGTTATACGCTATTTGTGACAAAATGCTCGTTTTATTGTCATGTCCCTTTTTCAAGGTATAACAACAATGCCTCTTGGCTGAAGACAATTTGCATAACAACACATCTTGGATCAATGCACCATTTAACAGAACAACAGAGCCTACAAAATCGAGTAAATTCGTATCTGAAATAATGAGGAATGTTCTTTCATAAACAATGTGCAAAATACATTCCAAACAAAAGCTTTATATTTTCAAATCAAATTAAGTGTTACAATATACATTAAGTTTACCATTCGTAAAAACGGGGCCATTTCACCTTCATTGTCTATGTTTATAGTTGGGTTTGAATATAGTGATGCTCTGTTTTCTTTACTATACATTTGTATGAAGGTTTTATATGGGTTTTTTTTACCATTTCAGTTTTGGATGTGTCTTGGTTCTAATTGATTGATTGGAACGTATATACGTGAGCTTGCTTTATCACTACGTGTCTTATCTTTTTCCAAATACCAGAACTGCCAATTAGAAGATAGAGAGAGCATCGTTTTGTTTACATATAAGGTTTAACGTAGTGCCAACAATGTTCAATTATGTTGCGGATTTCTGGAATTATCAGTACTAGACTTAAGACGTAAAGTATCTTACAAAAAGACACTCCAACGAAATCAGAAGTAGTGGTAGAGCTCGAAACTGCGATCCCCAAGTTATTTGACCGACGCTTTATCCACCGGGCCAATCAGGGTCCGTATTGGATCTTTGGTGTGACCCTTCCCAGATTCGAAATCACGACCATTTATTCGAAAAAAAACCCCAATCAACATTGCATTAAGCTACCATCCTAACAGTAGACAGACTCGTGGTAAAAAATGCACTGCGGCCTCATTACAGACGTCAGTCGTTCAGAAAGCTCCAGTAGGGTTTTTTCTCTTATGAATGCGTCCTGTATTTACCCTTAAAATGCTAGGCAATTTTCTCAAAATAATCTTTTGTCTCGTCTGCTTTCCAAAATCTTCGATATCTGCTTAATTTTGATAAGGAAAGTTACTCAGCGTAGCAAACAGGTAAGATCACTGGCCAGCCGCCAATTAAGTTGGCGGTTGGCTTGGATCTAGCCTGTTTGCATAAGCATGAATTTGGTTCCAGCACTACAAGGGTTAAGCTTGCATTAGACTTATCAACTTCTAACGCACTGTTTATAAATGGTCGCCTAAGACGAAATTGGCAAGAGTTGTCAATGCTTTGATGGTATACAATAACAGTGGCTTCATTTCAGAAAAGGAGCAACACAGTTTGAACTACATCATTGCCCAATAATTGTCGATCATTGTCGATTTTTGGCTTAACCCTTTACCAAACGCCAAATTTTCGAGTTTGCAGACGACATTTCCAAATGTAATGAAATTGAAAACAATCTTTAGATAAGATATGAAACATTGTGGAAAAAGGAGAAATTGGTCGTTAAGACCAATTTCTCCTTTTCCCACAATGCTTCCCAGAGACGTCTGCATTAACGTCAAATATCGTTATTATTTGGTTATTGGTTAATTTTGCTTGATAGCTTTACATCGCTTTAAACGTTTGCCGGGAGAATTATGATGCCCGACTCATATTTGATAAAGTTGAACCCAAACACCCAAAACTAAACGTCCATAAGGAATTGGTTGAGAACTGCCTAGATACACCAAAACAACATACGTCGAAAACAACCCAACAAAGCGGTTATGCAGGCATTGTTTTGATATGCGAGAATATAAACCATCCCCCATCACTAGTGTTGTTCACCTTTGGATGTAGATGTGTTTATCTACATGTACACATGCTGAACCTCTTATTGGATCCAGATGCAGTAATTACCCCCATATAACCCATTGGAAATCGGTTTAAGTTGTGGAGATAACTTTAAAGGTACTTGTTCAAAGATTGAAGGAAAGTTTGATATGAAGATTTCTTTGATTCTGTATGGCGACTGTACTGATAAGTACTTGAGAATAGTCCTTGGAAGTAAAATTATTTACAGTACAGTAGCCTGTACACAATGAATTATAATGTATTTAGATCCGAAAGCGTTGCAACGGTTTTGAAAGCCGTCGCATATCGTCTGTGAATACTTATACATACTGATACATTTTACAGCAAAACAAAAACTGTTGTTTCAACGAGATTTATTTCGACTAACACTGGCAAATTGTTTTATGTGTGAACAAGCACCTTTAGAATAAGATGATTTGTCGGTGTACATGAATACCCACAACACAGAGTTACGAAAATACATGGCAAATCTGAAAGTTACGGAAATTAGCTTCTGTCGTTATTTTTTTTAAAATACTTTTGCTGTCACATGACATTGCCTTGTCAATTCCAACAAAAACCAACAATATATGGTTTACTTGGCAGCTGGCCTGAATCTGACATGTTTGCATAAGCATGAAGTCGGTTCCAGGGGCCCGTTTTACTAAACAGTTTACGCTTAAGATTTGCGTAAGTCTAAAACAACAAGTCCTTTTATTTCAATATTTGGCAAAGCAATATTGCAAAGTAACACATCATTGGAATCGTCTCTCCGAGACGCTTCCAATGACGTGTCACATTGCAATATTGTACTTTCATTGAAGATGTTATCCATGTTAATCAATTATGACTTACGCAAACATTTTCCGTAAGTTGTTTAGTAAAACGGGCCCCAGCACTTTAAGGATTAAGATACTATCCATGTACATATTTTGTAATTACGCAAATTTCCCCCCTCTAGTAGTTTTGTAAAACAAACCTAGAAACACCATTGGTGCTATCATACGAATTATGATCGTACAATAACGTTTGTCTAATTAATATATTACCAATTCCCAAATTCCCAAATGCAAACATTTGAAACGGGTCCAAATTGAAAGCGACAGCTGCAACTTAAAAAAGAAAACAACAACAACAATATTCTATGGAAACCATTGTGTCTTAAAGCAAAAACCGCTTATCATATGCGTGTTCAACTTTTGTTGGAAGGGTTCATCGGTTTTCTATAGCAGATGCGCAAAAGACTAGTGTTATGGAGTATTATGGAGTATTATGGCATTAATCCAAGTTGATCCCCTCAGAGATCTGAATAATCAAATCAACGCACCTGGCTTATTTATTGATAGGTCAAGTGTTTTTAAGTTCTTTATTATAGCGTAAAATACACCCAGCCAAAACAAAAGAAACACTCTTGGGTCAGCATGCGGTTACATATATTATATAAGTTTGCAAACGCCAAAAATTGCCAATTATGCCTTTACCAGACGCCAAAATTTTGACTGTCCCCAATTGAAAGAGTTTGCAGACGACAATTTGAAATGTGTTGAAATTGAAAAAGAATCTTCTAATAGGTAAGAAAACATTGTGGGAAAAGAAGAAATAGCTCGTCACGAGCAATTTCTCCTTTTTCCACACTGTTTTCAAGAATCGTCTGCAACAAAGTGGTTTAATATCGTTATTGTTTGGTAATGGATTAAGCAAACCCAATTGTAAACTCGAACTGACGAGTATTATAACGCCTGTTTATATTACAATTTTCCTGGATTTCACCAGTACTGCATGTAGACAGACCTCTGTAGTGTCTTGCCAAAGGACACTCCCACGACCAATCCTAGTGACGCAGGTGGGGATTTTACCCGGAACCTTCGTGTCAAACTTGGCCATGCAGGACCCTTATACTGAATGAGAAGTAGCAACTACATCGTAAGTTTTGGAATAAACCATTGTCACAGAAGGAGAAAATGTTCATTGAGAACAATTTATCATTTTATCACAGTGGTTTCCTAAGACTCCTGTAGTAGAAACAGAACAAAATATACATTTTATTTGACGAGCACATGGTACATAGTCATGTTCAAATGCAAATATAATCTTGATTTAACATTTACCAAACGCCAAATTTTCGGCTGTCCCAATTTGAAATAGTTTGTAGACGACATTTCAAAATGTGATGAAATTGAAAAATAATCTTCTCAAAGGGCAGAAAACATTGTGTGAAAAGGAGTAATTGCTCGTTAAGAGCAATTTCTCCTTTTCCCACAGTGTTTTGCAGAGCAGTCTGCGACACACTGGTCAAATTTCGTTATCGTTTAGTAATGGGTTAAGGCCGCAACCACTCTCTCACATATCACACCCATTCCCTATCATCTCGCAAAGGTTAAGTATCATTGAGTATAGATAGTATGGAGTATGTATGGGCAAGGGATATGGGCCTATGTTAGCACTTTCATCACACGCAGCGATACATCACAAATCGGTTAATTAACGACCACAAGATCGGACAATTAGTCGGATTCTTATCACATCAAGTAATGGCGCATGTCATCTACGATGCAGTTAATCAAAGATCTAGTTAACCGCGAAAATGCACACACAAGCTATATATCTATATCTCGGAAGCGCCGTAAAATACATCCGTCGGTTCATACACGGGGTTGTTGTGCATACAGTACGAGCGTTAATCCTGCAACAGCGACATGTTTCAATGCTAGATAAAGTTGTGATTTAATGCCTTTTATAACTGAAAAAGTTCCAGATTGACAAAAGAGGCTCCTGCGTTGTTCAGTGGTTAATCTGGAATTTTTTCAGCCAAATTGTTACATATATATATATACCCTATCCAACCAAAGTATCCTGAACGGGGTGTTAAAGTCGCAGCAAAATTAGCTTCCCATAGTTCGATAAATTCTGAATCGGGTAAGATTGAATAATGAATTCATCATGCAAACGATTTGATCTCTTTTTAAACCCAGTTGTGGCAGGAATGGCATATATAATGGGGAGTTATTTTTTCAGTACGTTTTGTAATATGTACACGACTTTGTTTCTTTACAAAACTTAAATGTTATATTTATAAACAAAATCATCCCCATGATGTTGAAACCACAATATTTCAGATATTTGATCACTGATCAGCCAGGCTTCGATAAGTTGATTAATGATTGTATCATAACGATGATACCATTTCTAAATAGAGTCCTCGTATGAAAAAAGAGAAACACCAGAAAATCAGAAATCGACCGAGTCATTAGTACTTATGATCCAGACGAAGATATTTCATTCTACTATAGAATTACAGGTCGTATCATCCGAGTTAACTAGTCAGTGGGTCTGTTAGTGTTTTCTTTAATCTTAATATGATTCCTCCTCTTTCTTTTTTTCTCACAAGAATAATGTTTCATTGATAACATATTTCTTCATTATAAATACTCCACCAAACGCCGTATGTACATGTCTATATCATTCCTGATCATCCACGGTATTGTGACTGTTGATCATATGTAAGAAATATTTTCTGTAGAAGACATTGTTATAAACGGGACCTAAGCTGACGTTAAATAAAGCACATATAGATAAAAAAAAATATTACCACTTTAACCCATTACCAAACAACAACGACATTTGACCAGCCTGTTGCAGACGACTCTTGAAAACATTGTGGAAAAAGGAGAAATTGCAATTTTCGAGCAATTCATCCTTTTCCCACCATGTTTTATGTCCTACAAGAAGTTTGTTGTTCAATTTCATCACATTTAGAAATGTCGTCTGCAAACGTTTCCGACGAAAAATTAATGAACCACCAGATACTGATAATCTGGTTCCCGATCAGCCTGTGGACGGTAAGCATGCAGGCTGATCTGTATCGACATATCATACAGTGGAAGATTCCACCCACTGATATGTCCACGAGCCAGGTATTCCCAGAAGTACAGTATATATTCGATCTATTCCCAGTTACGTAGCGTTACCCCACCCGCTGTACAGGTATTACTACTCCACACGCCATACGAGATCTGCTTACACACCAGCAATACCCATTTTAGGCAGGACCTTCAAGAATTCACCTGCAGACGAGTCCATTCAACCGCGGGGGGACTCGGAACGCTCCGCTGTAGCGCTGCGTGCGATTTCGGCTACAGTCGGATACCTTCGGACTCGGGGAAGGAACTTGGCGAGTGTTGCGGGTCTGTTTGCTTGGTGCTGGGTTATAAATGCGAGTGGACGTTTAACTGATTTCCTGTAGACCTGTAGACCGTTTTTCGTGAAAGTGTTACCCTCCCTGGATTTTTGGTAAATCGGTCTTGTCGAGAATCTCGTACCGTACGAGAGCTGAACGTGACTTGAGCTGACACCTGGCTGCCGTGGTCTCGTCTGCTGCCATTTTCTCCATGCAGGATTAGTCTCTCCAATTTCGCAATTTCGATCACCTGTAAGTACTGGCTCGTTCGTTTGTTTAAATATTCGTGATTTGTGTGGTGTGTATTGTTCGACTGGATCTAAGGAGTTTTAAAGTAAAGTAAACTTTCACGTTCCTTATCACTTTTTGTTTTTATACTCATCTGAGATCTGGGGTTTCGAAAACCTAACACCAATAGAGGTATTTATACAGTTAACTGCGTGTTATTGAGGCAGATGCGTAATTGTTTAAACATTTTATTTTGTATGCTACACATCGAAAAGATACTTTGATATACATTTTGAAAATATTGCGATACCAAACTACATTTCTGATGTGTAGTTTCTATGGGAGTATCTTTTGCGATGTTTTTCGTCCATGTTCTAAACATCAAATGCTTATTATCTACAAGATCCTATTAGTTTCTATATCTCAGGCACTTGTTTATCTGTTCCTCGAATCAGATTGTTCAAAACATGAAGAATTGTATTTCAGAATTGTTACATGTATTTTCTTCTCGAAACTTTTGGCGTTTTTTAGCGTTTATAGTTATAGTCCTAGCGTTTTATCAAAGAGCAAAATTACAAAGAACGCAATAATTAACGCATTTTATACTATGGTTGTGAATAATGTTTTCAGTTCATCGTATTTTAAGCGACCCCCATTTAGCAGAGCGTTGAAGACTATTTAGTATGAATATTTTTAATACGGACGCCAGGCATTTAGAAAGCTCATAATAGAGTCTCTGAAAAGACTGGCGTATTACACCATCGTTTACCTAAAAACGATGAGTCCTTCTCCTTTTACTGTGTTCATTTGAAACAAAGTTTACTTTATTCTATAACTATTTTGATCATCTCCAATAGACATACGATTAAGTCCCCGATTAGTGTTTTGACTGTATTGGTCGCTCTGGATTTACAATTCATCTTATTTATTGATACGCACTCATTTAAGTGTATATGTAGCTGGATATTTAAGAGTAACTATGACAGAAGGAGGAATGGCTCAAAATAATCATTTTTTTTCAATTTTCAAGGTGGTTCTGACCAAAAATAAATTTCGTATTTCATACTATTTAGGTATCCTGGCGGATAATTTGAATTCGGATCTATTACAAAACCCTGTACGATGGAACTGGTTGAGAAAGGGTGTTGAACTATGTATGTTAACATTACGTTTTGCTATGATACTATGTGCTTGTATGTCAAGAGGGCCTACGCAATGATTATATGCAAACATACAGATTATATTTGAAAGTATTTGATGTAATGATACATCAATCAAACCATTAATCAATAAATCCACAAGTTTTTTTTTACTATTTTCTTTAAGTTTTAGTTATTTATTATATAAATGTTCATAATGCAAATTGATCACGATTTCTTGAAGTATTTTTGCGTGATCAGGTCAATTTTCTTTTTCTATTGTGTCTATACTAAAACATCAAGCGAATATTTTATGACAAAAAGTAGGATGGATTGGCTCGTAATAGGTCGTCAAAAGTCATACCATCTCTATCCAATGGCTTCTACTTGGCAAATGAATTAATGTTTTATAACTTTCAATCAAAGTCTACTTATTCTCCCAATTTTGGCAAATCGAAACAACGATTTTAGTGATGGAATGGATAGTTTTATGAACACCAATACGGAGATTTAACCTCGACCGTTTTTATATCTGACCAGAGTGATTCACCGTTTTATTTACAGCTGTGTGGAAACAACTATAGCCATGTTTTACTATCACCCACATACCGGCCGATTCGAGCAGGTAACCCGAGTTGTTAGCATTGGCTGCAAGAAAACGCTTTAGTGCACGATTCATGTGTTAGGAAGTTGTATGTAGCGCTTTCGGCCATTCATTTAACAGCATGATTCTTCACTCAAACAATACGTATACACAAAAACAAAGGGAAACATCTTGGATAGTGGGGTTACAGTATGATATCATAACATTAGGTAGAACCTGCGCATTAAGGTGACTACTTCCTTACACAAGGACAAGCATTCTAGTTTTAAGCGACCATTGTAAAGGACGACCAGGCCGCTATGTATGAGACAATTTACGGCTTAATACAGATCTCAGTCAAAAAAGAAAGCTCCAGTAGGAATTTCATGGAAAATCAAATCTAGCGTTATTTGAACCCTCGTGGGGAAGGACCATGTGATTTCAAGTTCTTTACTATAACCAGAGACATGGATCTAGGTCTCTGCTATTACCACTTAGCCTTTACGTCATAAATGTACATGTACATTTCAATTCATGATGAAGATGCTATAAGTTATGTATCTAATGACTTCAAAATACAAGTTGACAGGGAAATGTGCATACCGGGTGGGAAGTGGAATTTGTTAAAAGAAAGTAATATTGTTTTAAAAGCCGAAGGACGAAAAACTTGACCAAACTTGTGCGGTTTTTAAACGCAAACTGATGATTTGTCGTCGTACTGAATCATAAAACTGTTCACATTGCGTAAATAGAGGAGGATACTTAATGATTGGCGAGCTGAACACATCAGGTTTATCCAATGAAAATGTATTTCTCAGATTACGGAAATACCCGAGTAGTTACTATCGGACGATTGGCTGTCACTTGACACGGGTTGGCCAGGCGCATCTCTATGCAACATTTATATATTGACGCGGACAGATCATTATCAAATTAGACTTTCATACACCAATACAAACAATACCACATAACAAATGTTTGTGTTTATACGTAGCCATAATTTGTTTGGCATCTATAAAGCATTAAAGTATTTCACACTGGCTTTTATTGATGCAAATAAATCCTCACAGATGGTCCAATTAACCATTGTGATAAAAGGAAGAAATTGCTCTTCACAACCGCCATTAGAGTAACAAATCTTACCATACCTATGTAAGGAATGTGCATTGTTTTTGTCATCAACACATTATACAAAAAAAAACTCGCTATAACTTTGATTAACTTCATGCCGAAAACTTAGTATATGCTTATGAAATAAATAAATAAATATGTTGGTATTTGTAAGGTCGAAAGCGCTATTCCTTAATATGTTTGATTATATTAATAGCAATTAGCAATAATATGACATGGGATTTATGCAATGATATTGTAAAACTTTAAATAAGGTCTTTATCATCACAAGACCCTCGTATATTTATTGTCATTAAGGTAAGACGTTCGCTATGGATTCGGAATGTTCATGCTATGTCGGGATTGATGATTTCTTTCTTTTGTTGTTTTTGAAACTTTTGAAATTAAGCGCTACTATACGTCTTTGAGAAATAGAGCATTTGCATTTAAATTGGTAAATAGTGTGGGTTCTTTTTTCATTCCAATGGAATCACACGACGCCGTAATTTGGGCTAACGCATTGTTGATGTCTTACTTATGAACTATCGTGATTGTCTCTTTAAGGCATACTCACAACAGGAACACTTTATTCAGGGTTGGCAGAATCAATTGTCCGTATTGTACAGCTTGTCAAAAAGTCTTAACGGAAATTCGATATATAACCATTATACGGACAAGTGCATGTGAAGATTAGCATTTAAGGACAAGTCAATCAAAAATCAGATTTTGCCATCCATGGTGTAGCTCTAATGAATCATTATTGTCTGGCTTACCTTAATGACGAGAGCATACCGGTTTATATTAATTACAGGATGAACATTAACTGCTTACATGTTATTCTCTTGTTTGCATGTACAGGTAGGTTTGTTCAAGTCGAAGAGCTGTGATGTACATGTATTTGAAGTGTTTTATGATGGACTAATTGCGTATGTTCCTGTTACCCTTATAGTGCTGGGAGCGACTTCGTACTTATGAAAAATATTAAGATCCAGGCCAACCGCCAAATAATTGGTGGCTGGCCTGTGATCTAACCTATTTTCTACTCTGAGTATCTTTCCTCAACAAAATAAACCAGATATTCAAGGTTTTGGAAAGCAGATGACACATCAATCTATTTTTAGGAATAACCTAGCATTCTTAGAGTTAATATTAACAATGTTTAATAGAGAACCTTTGTATGTTGTATGCTCTGTTTCATGTTTTAAATCGTAGAATTTCCGTTCGTTCTGCAGAGGGATTCTCGCGTCATACTTTAACCATACTTAGCTTGTCTCAACGTGACGTACGGGATGAAACAGAACACTTATTAGATAAGATTACACTTTTGTTATTCGTTTACAAAATAATTTAGCAAAGATCGTTCAATCACAATGAAATCGGTTCCATAGATTAAATAGATAGATCACACTACTCGTGGGCTTAATAAATGGACAGAACATTCATTATTTATACCAACTATTTTTTATCTAAAACATTACCTGTTCGCTAAAAGTACGGATTGAACTTTGGTCATTTATGCCTATTTTATATATATGTATTTATAAACCACACTGCCTATCCGCTTAATACACGGACTGGACATACGTTATTTATGCCAATTATTTTGATATAAAACCATAACACCACCTGTGGGCTAAATGGACTGATCATTGGACGTTTACGATTCTTTATTTATGCGAATTATTTTGATAAGAAATAAACCACTACCTGTGCGTTAGATGGACTGAACAGTGGTTGTTTACAATTCGTTATTTATGCCAATTATTTTGATCTAAAACTAAATCACTACCTGTACGTTAAACGGACTGGGCATTGGATGTTTACGATTCGTTATTTATGCCAATTATTTTAATTTAAAACAAAACCACCACCTGTGCGTTAAATGGACTGAACATTGGTTGTTTACGCCAACTTTTGTTTATACATAAAACCAATACCTGTATCCCAAAATGTATTTGATTGAACTTTTTTATATATATATAAGACCGCTGTCGTTGCACCAATATCCTTAACAAGCTAGAACAGATTATCTACGAATGAATCTCGGGGGGGGGGGGGGGTACCGATTGTTGCATCTCAGGAAAGAAATACTGTTTACGCTTGCATCTATTTCGTGTTGGCACGATAACGTATTTCATTCTCGAATAAACCCCGCCCCTTTTCGCGTTACACGTGCGTAGGCGGTATGTCGAGGCTCGGTATTCATTTCCCGGCGGTGCTGGATGGATTCCAGGTATATCTTACCTGTTTAATCATCGGCATGCGGTTATTGTTGGTTTTATTTACATCGCGTGTTGCAGGTAAATAGTCTGGCAGTGGTTTGGTTCGTGAGGAACGCGTTATGTCAGTTTGGCGAATCGTTTTGGGAACGATTGTCATCTGGAGCGAATGCCAGAGTTACTGATCCGTACGTGATCAACGTGTAATTACTAGTTGATTATCCATGATGAGTTATAAGTTTAAGAAAGGTGTAACATATATATTACTCCGATCGGAAAATACGTAAACTACCGAAAACATTCGAATATTACCGATCGTTTAATATTCGCGTCGCTTCGGCTTTCCGAACCTCGACAATCATATTTCGTTCATGGCAATACTAGAAATACCGTAGATAAACAAAACAGACGTAACAGGCAACTCTATCCGTTTGAAGACATTATGTTCAGGAAACAGCACCGCAGCATTTCGATCAAATGACATTCGGATAGCTCTGCAAACTTCGTTAGCGAGCATGCATCCGAGATTTTTAGAAACCTTTACATGGCTTCTACAATAAATATATCGTCTGCTGCAAAAGCATTATTACCTGTCACTTGGAATGCCAGATTACATCCGATCCCCAGAACCACAAATACTTGGAAAATGCATAACAATGTTGTTGTTGTTGTTGTTGTTGCTAGGTGTTCATTCCACGAAACTGTAACGCAAAGCGTAAGACAACTGGTTGGTAACCTTGAATACGCTCTATAAATAACTCACGCCTGACTCATGGTCTGATAGATGGCGGAATACATACGGTCCAAGGTAAAATAGCGATAGGTGGTGCCAAGATACCATTAATCGGAGGAATCTCGGATTACAACAACAACAACAACAAGTACAACAACAGCCCCTTCAATATCAACATCAACAATCAAGATAATCACATTTATTACTAATAGTCAGATTGAGCATTGCGTAGATTACTTCACTGTAATGTTAATACCTTGAATATCCAAAGTTACCATTACGTCATAAAAAATGACTGTATTTGAATTCATGTTCTTCTTTTTGACAACATCAGCAGTAAGGCATATATGACGCCATGGTCTTCAACTCTTAAGCATTGTTCATTCGATTTTAATTTCAGAAACTATTCTCGTCGCTTAAATGTGGTTGATATTTATTTACCTTGGTCTATGTTTGTTTTGATGATTGTATCATGATACAACAATAGTTTGATGGTTTTCTTTGGATAAGATATGTAATTCACATTTAACAAGTCAGGCTGCGAAAAAACTGATAATCTGTTTTGACCAATTTAAACGTATGGAAAATCGTGTCTTATTCCGATTGCAAAAGCATTAGCTGACAGTGAAAATAGCAACAAATATGATGTTGTGAAGAAACCGCTGTGAGGAAAGCATTGATTGCTCTTCACGATTTATTTCGTTAGTCTATGTTAGTGAGGAAAGGCAGTCAGCAGTTTAGAAAGAATATTTTGGCAATGTGTACTCTGGTGAGGAAATACCAGGAGCAAACATGGCTGCGCTGTCTAGCGTTAGGTGACTGAAATACTGTTGAAATTGGCACTATGTCCAACTCGTACAAAATTCACATTAAACGTTACACTTAAACACTGTCGATCGAGTATATCCTAAACTTTGACGGAGGCAGAATAAATATTTGGTTTTTGGTTTGTTTGCCAGCACGGCTATATGGATGCATCCGGTTTATGAACAATTTTTGTTTACCCATAACTCCCTTATACGTCGCTTTATCTCGTCTTCTTCAGAAGACGCATAAAAATCAAGTATATCTTAAATTTCTCAATAGAAGTATTTCATTCATTTTTCACGACGAATTTAAACCGAATATAACTTAGGTTATGCTTCCTGTCTTGCTTTTCCTGTCGTCTACTGTTTCTATTAATATGAAGTATTATATTGCCAAAATGGTAACGAAAACTGGAACTTGTGTTTTAATCTAAACCCAAGCTCTGACAGTAATAATCTTTCCCTGTAATTAGTCATTAAGCAAAACAAAGGAACCGATATACTGATATTCATGAAAACTACGTACTTTTAAATAACTGTCGACATTTCATCAGAAAAATGAAGATATCGACCATAGCTTATACAATCTAAGTTTTTCGCTTCCTTTTCAAATGATCCACATGGGTTGAATATATTACGTAAAAGTTAAATAACGAAATGACTGAACCCCGAAGTAATTATTAAAATGTTAGCCAACGCCATATAAATTATCTGATAACCTAACCCTTTTAATGCTGGAACCGACTTCATGCTTATGCAAACAGTTTAGATCCAGACAAACCGCCGAGTAAATTGGCGACTGGCCTGTGATCTAACCTGTTTGCTACTCTGAGTATCTTTCCTCATCAAAATTAAGCATATATTTAAGGTTTGGGAAAGCAGACAACACATAAATCTACTTTTGGAAAATTACCCAACATTGTAAGGGTTAAAATCGGGCTGTAATCAAGACTACTATCATGAGAGTTATTCGATACTGGTCTAGACAACTTTACCCTTCGAATCCTGGGTGAATTTCTAAAAACAAATTCTTGTGACGTCTACTTTCCAAAACATTAAATATCTGCGTAATTTTGACGAGGAAAGATATCCAGAGTAGCAAATCGGTTAGATCACAGGCCAGCCGCCAAGTTACTTGGTGGCTGGCCTGGATCTAACCTGTTCTCATAGGTATGATGTCGGTCCCAGCACTATAAGGGTTAAATTACATCATTCATGCCACAAAACCCCCGCAGGGATTCGAATCGGTAAAACAAATACAGGATATGTTTTCCCTTCAAGGTCGGGCTTTTCGTTTGTCTTTGGTGTTTATATAATATATAATCACCAACTATGAAGGAGATACGAAATAAACTGATTTATATGGAAAAAAAGAACCAATGCTTCGGGATCTTGAAATAATTTCGTCATAGAGGTAACTTCGAAACCGGGAAGTTCGACTGAAAGAAGTTTTACTGTATTCAACATTTTATTCGTATGTATATCGCAATTCTTCATTCAATCACGTTCATAGGTGTGTAAAGGTCGTAGTCAATCTTCTCCACATCGTCCAAGAGGGTCCTGCGTAGCCCAATGATTAAGTTGGCGGATTTAGAACTCGGGGTTCCTGAGTTCGAGTACCAACTGACACCTCTGGTAAAGAGAGGGATACCTTTTGCAGGTCACTTCAGAGTCCTAGGCGTGTACTGGTGGATCAAGGAAAGTCATTATATAAGTAAAAAAATGTTGATACGGCGTTTAAACACCATACAAACAAAATACACATTGCCTAACTAATTAGTAAATTCATTAAACTTAATATAAATGAACATGCTTTACTCTCGCTTTCCCGTGATAACGTTGAAACATGAGCAACATTTCTCCTATTACAGATAAATGTGGCTAATATCCATAGTTATATTTCATCGTTCTATATATATATGGGTTTTACATCACATCAACATTATTTCAGTTATGTAGCGATGCCCGACTCTTAATGATGGAGGAAGACCCCATACTCAACTGCCCTCAAGAGCTGGTCATCGTTCTAATTTCGATTAATAACTCATCATAATTAAGATTCATCGAAGAGAGAGATAATCACGCTAAAAGTATAATCGACCCAGAGTAGAACAAATGTTGTTGTAGATAATATTGTTTCTATATGGTTTAACGCCGTATTAACAGTAGTTCATCTATTTTACGACTTTTTCATATTCACGAGTACTCGGCAGGGCTCCGAAGTGGCTTGTCCGTGGATTGAACTCGGGACCCATGGTCAATATATTGTGTGAGCAGATTTTCTTCAAAATACAAGGAAGAGCAATGATTTATGGCACTGCTTCTTTTAATATTGAATTTTCGTTTATCCACACAACAAAGTTCGGGATACATGAGTTTACATTCGTACATGTACATCAGCATCATAACCTGTCCATGCATTCCTAAAGTTGCACGTGGAAATCGTGCTTTTCTTCACCTGGCTTAGCGAAATCTATAAATAGAATCCCGACGTCAATTTTGGCTGTGTATCGGCTTCTCGCATTTTAACTCGAATCACTGCTTCGCCTTTAGTTTTTTTGAGGGGGAAATAAGATATTGGCTTACGTTGTTTTTAACTTTGCTTCGTTTGTATTACGGACGATTATTAAATCAAGAGCTTTTAACAGAAAACGAAAAAAGAAATAAACATTTAGATAAAAATAATGAATTACTAATGGAATAACATATGATATTTCATTACAAACAAATGATTTCTTAATCTAAGTATTACTAATGAGTAATAAACAGATAAGAATACATTACAAAAAGATTTAAGAAGTGAAATGTATTAGTATAGATATATTTCATGATTAATGTAATGTCAGAAATAAATTGAATAGTAAATGAAAGCATGAATGAATCAAATAGTTATATCAATCGACAGTTATCAAACATTCCTAACTATTTATCATCCAAAGTCTAGGGACGAACTTTTTATTCGACCTCATACCATTGTAAATGACATTTCCAATTTTCTACACTTAAATGAAATTATTCATCTTTATTAGTAAATGTATGTCGAAGTGTTGAAGGCTATAAATAATTCAGTGAATGTGTCAAATTGACGCGGTTTTCACATCAATCATTTAACTTGGAATAATTGATTAATCAAAAATGAATGAACTGTGTACCGTTTTACGAAAGACTTACGTAAAATATTTGCGTTAATCAAAACTGATAAACATGGACAGTATTCTAAATGAAAGTACAATATTGCAATGTGACACGTCATTGGAAGCGTCTCGGAGTGACGATTCCTATTATGCGATACTTTGCAATATTGCTCAGCCCAATATTCAAATAAAGGGGGGGGGGGTGTGTTATTTTGAACTCACGCATATTTTTAGCCTAAATGATTAATAAAACGGTAACCTGATCTTTAAATGGGAACTATGTTGGCACGATCGGTTTTAAACGGTCATCTATCCATATATTTGAACTCTTAAAGCTCTGCAAATAACAATTTGTTTCGATGTGAACTTAGGCGATCTTATTTGACCAGCGTGCATACGATTCGATAGAATGCACAAAAAAAGAAATATTTAAAATTGATTAACCAATCAAAAGATACACAAACCTCCGATAAAAACATACACGTAAGATTTCCCGCCAATAACACCTTTAAAACAAGGGTGTGTGGATTTTTATTTATTTATTTTTTTTTATTTTTGCTATCCCCTCTTCTTCATTCGTGTTATCTTTGACATGCCACTTTGCTATACAAACGTACATTAGAGCTAATTGTGCGAATAAAGCATGCTGATTTGACTCACTTAATTAATATATTATTTTCAGGAGGTTGTCGCCTGAGCCTGTATTGGTGGTGCTGTGCATATGCTTCTGTAGTAATTGTGTTTCTAATGCTTTGTTTGTTAACACTTTACCAAACGAACATTGATTCCGCTTTGCGATTTTTCATGAAGCCACATTCAGCGCTTGTACTAGTCATGTACTTACATATGTATCCAGGCAACTGAATTGAGATTAATTAAAAGTCAGAATCGATTCAGTTTGCAGATGGTCATCTTGGATCGAAATAGATACAGGATAAATATCTCATACACAAAAGAATTTTGTGTTGAAAATAATATACCTTGGAGGTCATCGCCACAAAATGATCGATTTGGCAATATACATTTTGGAATTAGAATTAAAATACAATTCATTCATTTGCTGCGAAAGGTATCAACCATTTCAGTTTCAACTATCTGAAATCGTAGAAAAACGATTGAAATTCATTTGTCTAGTTTAAAAAGAAAACTAGTGCTGAGAATAAAAAAGCGATTGCTCATACGAGAGATGGCTACCCTTTTCCAGCATTAATTTAAAATGATGCCCAATCTAGCAAAGCAATCAAATCTGTTTTTCGTTTGGTAATGGGTAATGCGTCAATGTAACTTTAAGCTTAACTTGTATGTAGTTTGTTAGATTGTGAGCTGCAACGTTCGCTTTATAGTTGATTGTTTGATTGTTTCTGTCTTTTTTGTCTTGCCTTATACTAGAAAGCACAGTTAGAAAGATGGCTCGCAAGCGCTCTCGGTTCATTAACAGAGAAAGGCCCTCTCGCTTCCTTCCCATCAGGTTTAGAAAGGACGAGTCGACGGTAAGTCTTAACCCTTTCCCAAACAACAAATTTTCGACTGTCCTAAATTGAACGAGTTGGCAGACGACATTTCAAAATGTGATGAAATTGAAAGATAATCTTCTGATAGGGCGGAAAACCTTGTGGGAAAAGGAGAAATTGCTCTTAGCGAGCAATTTCTCCTTTTCCCACAATGTTTTTCAGAGTCGTTTGCAACAAAGTGGTAAAATGTCGTTATAATTTGGTTAGGGGTTAAAGTTGCTGGTTCAACTATGAGAAAATCAGAAAAAAAATCTAAATAAAATTCCGTTGAAACAATACAGGTCTTGTAATGTATAGATTTAGTAAACAGTTACTGTTGAAAAGAAATATATTTGGAAAACGTCAATATATCTAGGAATTACAATCTATATTCAATAGATCTCAAATCCACTGTTACGCATTTGGATTTAAATACATAACCGATCACCTTATAAAGGCTCTTAAAACACAAATACGTACTTATATTGATTTGATTACTCTTCTCTAGTGTGTATTACATGTGCACAACATTACAGCTGCTGAACAGTCATAAAAGGAATTGAATTTGAATTTCCAATTTCCTCGCATTTTTTAACAATCAGCTTTAACCATCGATAAGCCATCGATTTACCCTATTCAACACAGTCTCCCATGAGTGAAGTTTTAATCGATCCAATTTGTAACCAACAACAGTTACCATTAAGCAGTAATAAGTGATAGATCACATCAATGATATTCGGTTCCAGACCAATTTGATGAGACCAAATTATTTGTTCATGAAAAGCCATACAAACCATACATACATGTACATGTATATTATAGGGGTTTCAAAATTCTTCAAAGCCGACAAATCAAATGAAGATTTTATGATTTGAGTGGTTATTTACTTCATGCGAATAATTTGGTTGAATAATATAGGGCAGTGACCAGCGGTAAAGCAATGAGTACCCGCTTTATAACAACCCAACTGTTTGGATGAAATAACGCTCACGAAGATAGCAGAGGTGTCCGATTATCAGTCAAACACCTTTCTTTAGATACACTTAGTGAGCGTTGATACGTTCGAAAAATGAGAAACCATTAGGCGGGTTTTACCTCAAAGAACTGAAATCAAGGACGACTTTGGTTTATTGATGCTGTTCAATTGGCAAACAAAAATGCTTTCCGTATGAACCCGTCTGGAGAAACCAATCAATTTAGTTAGAATTCCCATTATCCGGCATTTTAAAACGCACTATTTCTCAAGAATATTTCGCTTGTTCTCGGTATGCAGCGATCGGAGCGGGAATCATTCGGGGTAAAGTGACTAGTCCCGGCCCAGACCGATGAATACCGAAAACGATCGAAGAAATCCGACGAAGGAAAGATATTAAATAAGGCGGATCATAGGTTTTCTACCTTACTACATTATACGATTGATATAATTACAACAGCATACCCGAGGCACCGAAAGTATTGATCCAGATAAGCATGAATTAAGTATCTAAGCTGATCAGAGTGAGAATAAATGTGCAGATAACGTAAGCGCCGTCTGCAACGTTCTTTATTACGCCATCATCTCCATGACGTTTGTTGTCATAGCAACAGTGACGTATTATCGCATTTCGGATTCATCGAAACTAATTCCATCGACAGCTGGACATCAACAAATTAATGATCGACCTCAAAGCTTTCATCGAATTCTCACAAAGGGTTAAGATGTGTTGATTTATTACAGAAACCGTGCCGGTAATGTCACGATAATTAATAATTACGAACCATCTTCTCAGATAACAACCATTGTACATGAATGGGCGTGAATGTTTGCCTCTGTTTATGTCGTTGCTTTTCACCTTTGGAACCATTATAACTCGACGTTTTGATAGTTTGGTTGTTTTATTGCTTGTCCTTTGTATGTTTTTTGTTTTTGTTGTTGCTTGTGGGTTTTTCCCTTTAATCGTTCCAAGACCTTTCTTGTTATATTGCAGTAGCATGCTATTGAATAATTAAAGAGACAAGTTGTGTACCTCTCTTTTCAGCTTTTCGTTTTTAACGTATTACTTCACAAATTTCTTCTTAATCCATGATTTTAACACGTTATCTAGGTTCGTCTATACTTCCATTAATAACATTTTAACAAATAGTTAATGAAATAACTATCTATTTTAATGGATTTTAAAGGGAAACATGTACTTTTATCTTTTTACCTTCAATCTTTAGAATATTACTAGACATGTTTTAAGTGTTTATGATATGGACATGGTACTATATACTAACGATTATAACGTATACCTTCCTATTTACATCCATGAATAGAACTACTGCATCCTCTAACCCTTAGAATGCTGGGTAATTTTCTAAAAATAGATTGCTGCGTCGTCTGCTTTTCAAAAACTTAAATATCTGCTTAATTTTGATGAGGAAAGATACTCAGCGTAGCAAACAGGTTAGATCACAGGCCAGTCGCCAATTTTCTTGGCGGCTGACCTGGATCCAACCTCTTTGCATAAGCATGAAGTCGGTTTCAGCACTGTAATGGTTAAAAACTCATGAATACAGGATACAAGATGTAGGTTTAAGCACGTATAGAAAATGCCTTCCCAACACTGGTGACAAATGCATCAACATAAATGTGTGAGCCCTTTGACCGATTCCCCCATGTTGGGAATACGTAACTGGCCCATATGAAAAGCAACAATATATCATTTTGTCACAACGGTATTTCAGACAGGACTTCTGTATCGTATGTGTCGAATTAATGTTATTTGAGGTAACATACGAGAAACAAATGTTAAGGTGTATATTATGAATCACAAAATTTGAATCACAAAACACAATTAAAGTAATCCATAGGAAATTGTATATTAAGTCTATCCTTCAAAATAATAATTAAAGATAAGAATTTATTGTTAAAGCGATGAAAAGCTTAGTTCAATCATTTGCATTCCCCTTTGTGTGTGTGTGTGTAAGACGAAACGAATACAAGTTTTATGATGTAAACGTAAAGTCGTATTTTACTCGTACATTAGCATCTGCTGATATTCGAAACGAATACAAGTTTTATGATGTAAACGTCAAGTCGTATTTTACTCGTACATTATCATCTGCTGATATTCGAAACGAATACAACTTTTATGATGTATACGTAGTCGTATTTTACTCGTACATTAGCATCTGCTGATATTCGAAACGAATGCAACTTTTATGATGTATACGTAAAGTCGTATTGTACATCGTACATTAGCATCTGCTGATATTCAGCAAAACGAATAAACTATGTCGCAAAAAATCCGAATCATGTATGAGCGAGAAGCAAACTTCAGCATCCTATTCCTTAACCCTTTACCAAACGCCAATTTTTCGACTGTCCTAAATTGAAAGAGTTTGCAGACGACATTTTATAACTTGATGAAATTTGAAAATAATCTTCTGATACAGAAGAAAACATTGTGGATTAAGGAGAAATTGCTCTTAACGAGCAATTTCTCCTTTTTCCACAATGTTTTCTAAAGTCATCTGCAACAAAGTGGTCAGATGTCGTCATTGTTTGGGAAAGGTTTAACACATACCGTTCCGCATGCCACAAACCATTCCAGTCCCCTAACTATTATCTTCTAAACTGTAAAGCAATGAATATCTACATCTGGGTACCGTTTTACTAAACAGTTTACGCTTAAGATTTCCATAAGTCTAAAACAACAGTTCCTCTTATTTAAGTATTGGGATAAGCAATATCGCAAAGTAACACATCATTGGAATCGTCTCTCCGAGACGCTTCCAATGACGTGTCACATTGCAATATTGTACTTTCATTGAAGATACTATCCATGTTTATCCGTTATGACTTACGCAATTATTTTCCGTAACTTGTTTAGTAAAACGGGCCCCTGGATCATCCGAGCTAACCCTTCCTGAGAATATTATGTGTTTTATACACTACCTGGATTTCCTACATGCGGTTCGCCTTGGATTGTTTCCAAGTACCATCGTCGTTTCTATAGTTATGGGGAGCGAAGGCCAAAAACGCATTCGGGAAGCTATCCTAGAAAACGTTATGTCTGATTCACTAGCTTGCTTTATAAACATGCACTACAGTTGTACATCAAGGCTCAGTTCACATTTTTCAACCCAAACACGGGATTTCAGCAACTTATAAATGAAGATGTTGAAATTAGTCTTAATTTGGTGACAAAGATTGTTATTGTCAAATATGTAACGTTTATCATGTTTCCCAGTGCACACATCTCTAAGTAAGTTAGTTTTTTATGTTTTACAGCGTCCAAAGGCCAGACCACGGGTAAGCTAGAAATAGCAAGGTAGCGTCAGACAACTCTTACGAGTCATTTTTTTCACGTACTGGCAACAGACCAACACATGCCATTCAACTTCGTATAATATTGGCAATGTCTTTTCATAAATACGTTGCGTTATTCACACAGACTTAGAGACCGTTGTGACTTTGGAAAAACTTGCTCATGATGAGCAAACCCTCCCTTTAACGCAATGTTTTTAAATGCCATAAGTTGCATCCAAGTAGTATTTTTTTGCATACATGGAAAAGCTTTGTTTTTGTTTCAAGATGGAAGGACTCGAATTGTCTGACGCAATTGAAATGTCATATACACTATCATGTAGTTTTAGAACTATATCGGTTTAAAGTAAACTGTCCGTCACTGAAACTCGGAAATGTTCGTGACTTACGGAAATTCACGGAGAAGTCCGAAGTCTATCGTCACCATAGTGATACAATGGAGTTGATGACGTATGCTTCCAAAGAAGCAATCGTATCTACTCGGCAATCCCCGTAACAAATCGGTAGATATACCTCGTAGGCAGTACATGAATACACCAGAAATCCTGGGGTAATTCGCCTTATTTCCGGCGGCTAACGCAAAATGCACACAGGCACTAAATATGTATTTGAATATACACAAATTGGTTATATATCACAGTTGAATGTTTTTTTTACCCTTTTCATTAAAGATGATCATATCAACACATATTTGTTTCATATTTTGTCAATCGGCTCTTTTCGGCAATCCCCGACTAGTGACGGGGATTGCCGAGTTGGTACGATTGGCCCTTCGTTGCTGACCTACTTTAAAAAATGGCTCCCCCATTACCAATCGGAACTACTCGGGTATTTCCGTGAGCTGTGAAATACACCTCGGATATAAGTGTAGGGTTACAATTTTTCGGGTAAATCGGCATCCGCCAATTAACACATTTTCTAAGCGTGCACGTTAAGTAGTTCAATGTGTATGGAAGTGTTGGACATCCTTTTTAATAACTTTCGATCAATAACTCATACCAAATGGCGAACTTGTTGTTGTGACATGTATACTTGTTTCCTCAATCAAATTTAACGACTTTTTGGATTTTACATTCAAGATCTAATTTTAGAAACGAAAGAAAGTGACGTCATTCTCGCGGGAAACAATATGGCGTCATCCCTATTATTTCAGAGGTGTTTTCTATTGGATAAACCCGATGTGTTCAGATTGCCCCATTACCTCCGAGGTTATTTTAAGAAATGGCCGAGGTATTCCGAATGCCAAAGAAGTAAAATTGTATTCACGAAATGCCAACGATGTTTTCCGAAGTGATACGATCTCACTCGGGAATTGGCGACGGAAACGTGAAAATAATGGTCTCATAGTTACATAGCTAATGTGATTTGTATTACAATTTAACGGTATTACAAATGAATCCTTTACCGATATAGTTAAACTTATATATAGCCACATTAACACTACACACTATTATAACTCTAAACACACTGTTATAACACTAATTGTATATATATTGGTATGCATGAGAGCAAATATATAACCATATAGATAGATATCACAGTGCTTCACTAATGTAGATAAAGCATACTACAGCGAATCTTGTTTTAAGCGACCTTAAGAAAAGGAAATAAAATATTTGTGTTCTATACAACTTATGGCTTAATACAGACACAAGTCTTTCAGAAAGCCCCAGTATGAGCTTTCTGAATGACTTGCGTCTGTATTAAGATATATCTAGACTTCAAAATGTTTTATAAAGTGTGTTATAATGGTCGCTTAGGATATGATTTAATGCACATCATTGTTTAAATACAGACGCTGTGTATAGAGGAAAGCCATAATGGCACTAATTCAATCTCAAAGCGGATGTCATGTTATGCGTAAATGGATTTCTTCACGCAGAATTCTTGAGTATCTGTACATAAAAGTTTTACAAGATTCAAGATTCTTTATTGACTTAAACTATATACAGTTTATCATCAAGTCAGTACAAATTTAAACATTTTGAAATAAAAGGTAACCATGTGATCATATATCATTCGAACATTTTGCAATAAAATATATCCACTGTGATAATTTAATTACTATAAATCATTATGAAATAATAGGTATTCAGTGCGATCGTATACATTACAATGTTATGACCAAACATGTTTCTTCCGTTTTACACCAGAATGCCATAGACCCATGTGGCAATATATACAAGCAACAACAGTACAGCACATGGTAGTAAAATAGTACAATATATCATTCAGGTTCATTAGCAAAATCAAGTTTGTAGCATAACTTCAGCACCGTTTAAATACCATCTGTGTCTTCATAAAACAATATATGAACAACAAACCATTTCAATTAACGATATTAAAAATGGATATTTGCTGTTTCGTTTTTTTAAGTAGGAAATCTATTTTTCAATACATAAACACCTGTGCTGCAAAGCGTGCTCAGACACGAAAACGTTCATTCAATCTTTTGGTACTCGTATAAAAATAATTATAGGCGCATCTTAGACAAACAAGTCATCATGAGTTTGCTCTCGGTGGGGAATTGTTTTTCGTATTGTACTCAAAAAGACAATAATATTATGATGTCAGGTTGTTTTGTCAATGGTTTTCAATTAAACACGAACACTGGGAAAGTGAAAACTTATTTTGAAGATGGTTTGTAATTAACTAAGCGGTTGTTTTCCAGGATTTCTTTTCAATGCAAACTTATTTATTTATCATTCTCGTTTTCCGAGAAGAAAATGAGTTCCAGTAAACAGCGGTTGAAACCAGATTCCAAGTATAACAGACGTTCTTCAATTACAAGCATACTTCCTTATTTCGTGGTATTTCCTTATTTGCAATCATAATTCAGTAAATACCATTTTTTCTCAATTTTAGATATCTTTATTTTCCTTTACCTTATATTTTTAAGCATGCTTCATATAGAATGTTATATTATCACGCATTGATACAGTTTTTGTGCTTTCTTTTTTCAACTTCTGATAAACTTCTGATAAAAACGTTTATGAGTCAATCGAATAAATGGGAACTTTGTGCAAGGAAGGAAAAGAAAAACGGCATGTCGAGGGTTCAATGCAATACTATGGCCAGGTCCATATTTTTGAAACACATATACAACCTTGCATTGAACCCTCGATGAAAATTGTGCAAACAGTTTAATTAAGGAGTACCAGTATAACAAACACTCAGTATTTTGGATTAATACTGGCTCACGTAGTTTGTAGAGGCGTCCAAATGACTTCCAGACGCCTGTTCAGACTTCAAGAGCGATTATTCAATTGTTTGGGACACCATTACATGGTTGCTAACCTGATTCAAGGTTCAATAAGACTTTTGTAGAGGACGTAATAATGCGTTACATAACCCTTTCCCAAACAACACATTTTCGACTGTCCAAAATTGAAAGAGTTTGCAGACGACATTTCAAAATGTGATGAAATTGGAAAAAAATCTTCTGATAGGACAGAAAACATTGCAGGAAAAGGAAAAAGAGTCGTCTGCAACATGCTGGTGAAATGCCGTTAGTGTTTGATAATGGATTAAAGATTGATGAAAAGGGAGAAAAACGAAATTTACGTTGTTATTAAATAAGTCAACTAATTAGTATTGTGTGCGTCGACGGGTATATTACTCCTCCCCCATATTAGATTGTGTACCTGTCCAAAATGAAGAAAACAGCGATTGACGAGAAAACAGCTTGCAAAAAGTCTTATATAGAAACCAGAGTAACAAAGGATAAATTTATCATTAGGAGCAATGTTTTTTTTTCACACATTGGGATCGTAACAACACTGCTCTAGCATATGTGGAAAGGTGACGTAAATCTTATATAAAAATGACGACTTTCTTACGTCCTTAGACCTTATTACAGATATGGTGTAAAGGATTTAAGACAAAAACGTCATTTTCCCAAAACCACGACTTCCTACAAAGAGTATAAACATGTTAGGCATTTGCTTGTAATATAGCTGTTAATCCTGGCGAACTTCCATTTCGCTATTTTGCCAGAATGTGTGTAATACCGGTGTTATGTTATAATATCTGTGTTTTAAACACAACACACGGCGTTACCTTGACTTAGAGCAACTTTCTGACCCCCTCCCACATATGTTATCGTCTCTAGGAAACGCGTCTTTAGGTATACTGCATAGCCAATGTATAAATACGCCAGGTGAAAAACAAGATTAGTTATATTTTCGATCGTTGCAGACAAGGGTAGCGATTTACTTAACGACTTGCAGTAAATATTTGTGTGGGTCAAATCTGAAAGAACACTAATCTTATCAAACATAGTAGAATATTGGAATGCGACACGTCATTGGAGGCGTTTAGACGCCTCCAATGACGTGTCACTTTGGAAATATGCTTTTACCGTTATTGAAATAAGAGGTTTGTGTCGTTTTGAACGTACGCTTAGTGGAACTCTATCCAAATACACCAGAATCAAACTTAAGACTTCAGACTGAGTTGCACTGGAACAGTTTGAGCTTGCCCTTCAATAAACGATAATGTGAACTTCGTGCCGCAGTGAAACATATATATGACATAATGTTTGCACTATCCCCTTTTCTCATGACGTTTCGGTTTTGTTATTCATCCAAAGCGCCAACTATTCGCCTCTCTTCAGTATACATTCCCTTCCTTAACAACGTTTTAATTTTGTGTTTGATTATTCCTTCCATAGATTTTTTCTATATCAATATTCAACGCATTTTCCTGTCCTTTTTCCTGTCCTTTTTCACAATGTTTAAGATTATCTTATCAACTTCTCGCTTCAATTCATGTTCTGTCATCTCATTTTTTCACAACGCTTTTGATTATCTTGTTTATTTCTTTCCCCAGAACTCCAGATCTGTTCGAGCCTCGTCTGTGTTTACTCCCAGAACTACACGTTACTCCTATGACGAGGGCTATGTCCCGTATAGCAGACCACTTTATTCTTCGTACGGACGCTACGGTAAGTTTATTGTAATGACATGATCACTGTAAGTTTAAATGTTCCCAGAGCGAAACGTAATTCGTATGACGACACATATGTCTCGTTTATATGACCACTTTATTCTTCGTACGGACGCTTCGGTAAGTTTATTGTATTGGATTAACATCGCCTCTACAATATATAAGCTCATATGCTTATAGAACTACTGCCTATATATATGACGAGGAATATGTCCCGTTTAGCACTTTATTTTTCGTACGGATGCTATGATAATTGTGTTTATTGTATTGGTTTAACAACTCTTCTACAATAAACTAGCTCATGTGCTTAAAGAACTACAGCCTATATGTATGATGAGGAATGTGTCCCGTTAAACAGACCACTTTATTCTTCGCACGGTCGTTATAAGGTCGTTTATTGGGTTTTAAATCGCGGCAAAAATATGTCAGCTTTAACACCCACTTCTTGAACTAATCAGTATTCCTATGACGGGAAATATGTCCGATTTAGACTGTCCCAAAATTATGTGGACAGACAATATAGTAAGCTTGTTCATTTCGGGCACATACCGTAGCAACACTACACCGGTTTTAATACTCCCAGAAATAAACATTTTTCATATCATGAAGAACATGCCCCGTTTAGAAAACCTCTTTATTCTTAGTATGGACAATATGGTAAGTTTGTTTATTTGGGGTTTTAAATCGCGTCAACAGGATATCAGCTTATACACGTCCAGAATCATAGGCTCTGTCCGCAATAGAGATTGTGTCCATTTCAGCAGACTACTTAATTGTTTGTACGGATGCTTTGACAAGTTTGCTGAGTCTGGAGCAAACTTGTCAAATGCCGTTATTGTTTGGTAATGGGTTCAACCAATTTGAGATACAAAAGGAGTTAAAATATTAACCAAACGCTTTGTCTATCCACCCACAGACTCCACTGGCGAGGAAAACCTGAATAGGTCGCAGATCAACCGTAACCTGATCCTCTCATCAGCAGCGCTTGATGATAACTACGACATCTCGGTGAGGTCGAGAAACCGCGATAGGGACGTCCTGGCTTCCGCAAACAGAGCAATTGTGAGTACCAAACCCCGTACCCCCTGTTGTTAAAACATCATATAACCCTTAGAGTACTGGGTAATTTTCTAAAAAAAAGGAATAGAATTGTGTCGTCTACTTTCCAAAACAATATTTTAAAAATATTGGTTTAATTTTGTTGGGGAGAGATACTCAGAGTTACAAACAGGTAAGATCACAAGCCAGCCTCCAATTTACTTGGCGGCCGGCCTGTGATCTAACCTGTTTGCATAGACATGAAGTCGGTTCCAGCACTAGAATGGTTAATGACGCTAAAAGCGATATTTCTCTTTCAGAGTTCAGTTCTATTAAAATTAGTCCTGTTTTAAGCGACCAAGGTAAAGTGGGAAAGAATCAGAGTAAATAGAACAACTAACGGCTTAACCATTTCCCAAGTAATAACGACCAATGACGACTTTGATGCAGACGACTTTAGTAAACGTGGGAAAAGGGAAAAAATGCTCGTAATGAGCAATTTTTCCTTTTCCCACAATGTTTTCTGTCCTATCAGAATATTGTTTCCCGATTTCATCAACTTTTGAAATGCCGTCTGCAAACTCTTTCAATTTGGGACAGTCGAGAATTTGTTGTTTGGGGAAGGGATAAACGGACGCCATTCATTTACAAAGTTCTTGACAGTAGAGACTTTCCGAATGATGTGCGTCCTATGTCTAAAAGGCCTCAAACAAAATAACTTTTCTTTTAAAACTGTCTACATATTGTCGCTTAAAACAAGATTGAATGTATGCATACCGCCGTGTAAATAATATATCATTATGTTACGGGCTTTCCTGGATTTACCAATATTAGGCTTCAATGGTGTTTTGCCAAATAATGCTCCCATGAAACTTGAAATATCAGTGTGGGTCGAAAGCGGGACCCCTTCGTTCGAAGATCACTTCTTTGAACGCTGTAGCTAGCATCGATGATTCTGTGCAAGTCTATAGTAAGTGCCTCACGTTTGTGAACATCTACAGACTTACTACAGTCTTGCACCGAACCCTTGATTACCTTTGATATACCAAAATCTATGTTTATATTTCTGTTCAATTTTCAGAAACACTTTCACAAAAGAATAATTTGCTCATAACGGTTTTCTTCACAAGTGAACTCATTGTTTTCTTTTTCCCAATAATATAGAATTTTTATTTTCCCGTTCACCTTCTTGTCGTTTAACTGTTCTGGTAATTGGTGAATAGACATTTTAATGAAACATTTCGAAGCCAAACAAGTACAAAATGTGTAGCAGAATAAAAGCGAAAACCATTTTAAAAGGCACTATATGACGAAAAGTAGAAATGTTATCCAACACATACGATAAGAAGCAAAATAGAAGCATAATTCATGTTAACAAATACGATGTGCCAGTACTATTTTTGCAGTACTATGCCTCTCAAACACAAAAATAAATGTTTGCCCTATTGTTTGTTTGACCACTCTATAGCACCTTCTTGACGTGAAGGTATCATCAATATAGGGTACGGCACGTGGAAAAAGAAAACCCAGAGAGTAGCCTAAAAAGAAAAACCTTGTCATTACTTTGTGTCATCTTATCATTACATCAGAAAACACTTTATTTTTTATATGAAATCATGTCAATGCACACCAATGCGCAATCGTTTTCAAGGTGTTTGGGAAATTGTAATTTCACATAAAGCTCATACATGTATTAAATTTGCAATGAAACTCTTGACATTTTCATGTTTCGATTCCTTATATGTAGATACAAATATATGAAAACATTGTGACCTGGGGATCACGTGACCTGCATTCAACTCCGTCTTTTGTTCTGTTGAAAGAAATGTTGTTATGGTAATGCTTATAAGCGAAGCAGCATAACTTATCAGTGAACGACAGTGTTGTTCACTGACCAGATGTGATTGCTTTTATGAGAGATCGCACCATTCGTCTTTTTACAATTTCTTTCGACTCTATTTGGTCCATATGTTATTTATTTAATGACACTTTTAAAGAGCTTGAGGTCAAATAGTAAATAATGATATGTCCATTTGGAAGATAATTTTTTATTGTGGTTTATAGGTTGTACCATTTTGTTTCAGGAATAAACATATCTCATTTTCCATATTTATATATTCGATTTAAATACGCCTGTTTTATTGCAAAATATTATTCATTCTTGGCGACCTTATCATGTTTTTGTATTTCAGCACTTTGTTAAGAATACATAAAAGTCCTTTTCAGCATTAAATGTCCGACCGGGAGATTTAACAATATATTTCTAACATGTGTATGTCGTTTCAAACAATGATTTGAGCCACCTCACCCATCGAGTTACCTTTCCTACATGTGTTGAAATCCGTATTGAAACATGCACCCCAACTATACACGGGTTTGAGTTGCAATTCCTTGGAGAAATGAATACTGTTTCGCGGTTAGCGCAGTTTGAATGAGGAAGGTGCATTGTATAGTCCAAACAGTAAGCGGTTAAAATGTGATATATCCTTTTTAGACCAATCTAACTTAAATCTTGGATTCATACCAAACCGACTAAAGGTATTTAAAACATACAACACAAACGCATGTCGAAATTTGATATACCACAACATGTAACTGCAATAATGCTATTTGTTATAGAGCTTTTAAGTGAGACTTTAAAGAAAGTATCCCTGATGAATATCGCAGAAATCTAGTTGATGAATCTAGCCATTTCAGTGATTAAGTTCTTGATTGCAGTTTAAAACATTTTATTTTATTTAATTTATTATTTCAAAATACAAAGGCCTATGTCTTACCAATTTTCACCAATCACAAACAAACATAGAACAAAACGATCGAGTGTGTTTACGTATGTTTAAATACCTTCGGATTGAATCATAATCAACTCTATAATCACATATACACGCCTGCCTCACGACTTATTTTGTTGAGTTATTACCATATTCTGTTTGCGTAGTGTTCCTTTACGACCCAGTGATAAGTTCCTTGTAAGGTTCCCGATATTTGATTAGTAAGGCTCCCTTTTTACCTATATATCTTATATTATGGAGAATAAGATCACTGTTTAACAAATGTGTCAAAATTATTGTAATGTTGTTATAAGAATAAGTACCGGTGAACCATCTCTCTTGTATACAGACACCACCGCCATCGACGGCTGCTCTCCAGCTCGAGTCACGTGACATGTCTTCTGCGCCACGCAGGAGCACTCTCAGGCGTTCCCAATCTGCCCGCTCTCGTCCCGTCAGGTCACATAGCGTCCCTGCCGTTAGGCCTACATACACACAAACAACAACAACAACCGATCCCTCCTCGGCTCTCGTCCCTGTCGATACGTCTAACCTTAAGGCATCTCTCGCCCCGAAACCTTCCCAGTATCTAAGGTACTCCAAGGCTATGAAAACGGCCAACTCCATACGCGAAGGGACCTACTCTCCCATGTATTCGAACGCGGTACGAACTAGCGTCTCTCCGTTCAGAGATATGTCTTATTCACATTTGGGCTCCGAGTCGCCGTTCAGATCCCCCTCTCCCGAGAGCCGGGACAGCCCCGAGAGATCTGGTCGAATGTTACAAAGGCGCCGAAAGCCACGCGTTCTAGCCAATAAGCGACGAGTAGGGAACTATTACAACCGTTTGTTATCGAAACGAGAGAGTGACGGGCGAGAATGTAAATACTGGCCCTATCTTGACGTGGATGAAATCGACTGCACCGATCTTGGTGACGTGTGTAGCGATAGTGAAGACTATGGTGAGTCTGCCACCAGAGGTGATACTAACGTACAACAAGGAGATAGGGTATGGGAGTACGACGAAGGTCTCGGGGATGAGGCCACTCCCGTTAGATATGTTTACGAATACGAACAAGACATTCCCGACGACTATGTCCCCTTCAGACCGAAGGTCCGGTACCGAAGTCCCGAACGGGATTATTCAAAAATGTCCATTATTCCATACTTGCCACATTACGACCCGAGTAAAACCTCCGTCTCCGATACGATAACGTTTAACGCGATGGTCGCGGAGTCCGCCGCCCGCGCTCGTCAGGCTCTTGAACGGATTAACTTGAACGATTACGACGACGCTGGACTGGTACTCACTGTCGAAGGGGAGTACCACTCCCCACAAAACGACACGCCCCTCGGGTTTAGGTATGTCAGCCGCCCGATTGCCCTTAAGATGGCATCGGCGGACAAGATTTCGGCTTACGACAGCGACTCGACCTTCACGAAATACTGGACAGATTTACAAAAATTCAGGGAGAGTATCCGTTCGCGTTTAGAGGAAGGTTACAAGGCATTATCGGCGAGTACACGGTCATACACCCCCGCACTCACATACACATCCTCTCCCTCTTCTACTTACTCTTCTTCCTACTCTCCCTCCACCGCCCTCTCATCTTACACATCTCGACCAAATAGAAACTCGTATTACAAACGCCTGAGAGACGACAAAGATTACAAATACGGACAAAGCCTAGAGCTGTATCCATTGGAAGCATCCAAAGGCACTTTGTCAGCAAGGAGAGCGCTTCGATCATCGGACGATGATTTACCGACATCACGGGCTTCCCCTTCACGAGCCGTATCCGTACCCGCCCCTAAAACTGATTCTGATTCTAATATGTCAGTGCTCGCAAAAATTAAGATTAAGGTATGTTAGTGGGTGTTCCTCCCATCTTCGGGTGTGCAACCCACCATTAACAAGACACGTGTGTTTGCATTCCTGTACTCCGCACTTTCTATATCATATTAATAAACCCGATGTAGTCGCAGGCAAGATGGCCGCCTGTAATATTTTTTATACCAAGCGATTTTATAATCCGTACTGCGAGTTGCACGATGTAATTATCATATATATGCTAACACGTCAGTTGTATGACTTGTGCGTTTAACAACGCTTGCAGATACTCCGGGGACCTACTTCTGTTTTTTATATAGTCATATATACAAGTCTAAAATTGTGGATGAGTGCGTGTAGTGTCCTCGTTTGGTGGAATTAATTTAGAGGTGTTGCTTTTTTAAGAATGACTCGTGTAGATTAAACATAAATTAGTTTTTAATTGGTAAACGTCTACCCATGAGAACAAAACATCTCACTGTCAAACCGAACAAGTGCTTTATCATCTGGGTCTAGTTTGGGCACTACGAAAACAAAATATAAGGTACGTGCAATGTTGAAAATGCAAGAATATTGACAACGACAAAGTATTTTGATGTTTCCAGATCTTGTTATTTTCCTTTTCTTTGACAACGCAATAAAAACCATTTGACTTTATGATATCCTACTAGGTGGATACGGAGATTCATTCATCACCCAGGTCCGCCGTAGCAGCGAGGCGTGTAATGAGAGGCCAGTCGACACCACCCTCAGCCTTTCAGAGCAAGAGAGAGGTACACGCTGCTCTTGCACGTGCTAAATATAACAATGTAGGGTACACTGTACCACCAGCCTCAGCCAAACACCAACACACGCGGTCTGTAAGGGTAACAATTAATCCACGATATCGCTTCACTCTTCCGAAAAAGACAGGCCGTTGGCATCAAAGCTACCAAAAGGCTAAAGAAACCACTTCTCAAACGGACATTGAGGGGCTTAGGCGCGCTCCGCTTTCAATACTTGCGTACCTACGCAACCTTGAATTGAGGTTAAAGAGCAAACGATTTAGACCTTCTAACACGACATTCGTACCGGTTCGATCAGCTTATACAAAGGTGAAATTAATAGTTGCCAACCAGAAAGATTTTGTGCGCTTTGATCGTTATGTACCGAAATGAACGTCGTTTTTAATGGCTTATTGTACATAATCTTGTCCATCAGCTGCCGATGTTAACATTTCAGTTCAATAGCCATTGATTAACTATTGTTTTTTTTATTGGACATAGTTTGTTCGTTACGAAAAAGTTTAGCTTTTGTACGACTGTTTGAGCTTATTTCCATGTTGAACTTCGTGCCTTATCGGTTTTAGTGCCCGAGTAGACTCATCAGAGTGGATGTTTTAGGGCGACTGTCGAGATGACATTGTTGTATGTTTTTTTCTCATGGGGTTGCAACGTCATTGAATGTTTATGTTGTTTGCAAGCGCATGAAACGCTTAACTCTTATGACAAGCTTCAGTGATGATAATAATCAAGCAGTATGTGTTTATAAACCGAATCTGTGCCGTGCAATGTGTCTAACAGAACGTTTACATTTCAGGGCGGCCATCAAATGCTTGCTGTAATTGCATGAATTCGCATGGTAATTTACTACAGTTATTCCAATATATCTCAACTATCTATCTATTTGTTAACTTTGTTGAAGCCCTGGAAACCAAACAACCAAACCTCTTATTTTGTGACTCTTATTTTGATAAAGAAACATTAGTTTTTGGATCCCGCGCTCTCTGACAAAAGTCTGCCATTAAACGACTCGCATACTATAACGCTTGCAACGCCTAGTAACAACATAGAAGATACCGATTCCATTGCTATATCATATTTAAACACAGTAAAAAAGAATCACAAATACATCGCTTGAATACTGAGGTGACGAATGTACAAAGGACAGACGACCTCTAACAAAAGTCAATTAAATCCTTGCCACAAGAGATTCTTAAGCGTCCGCTCATCTTGTCATTACTGGTACTCAAAAGCAAACGCTTCACTACCAGAATAAGTCTATATCTGATGCTTTCATTTATCCTGACCAAGTCGTTTAAGAGCTACATTTAGCATTTAATATGATACATGTACATCTTTTAATCAAATGAAAAATGAAATCCTGATGTGTATTATGACAATGGAGAGTCTTTCCACTTTAACCACATAGTTGATATCTTTACTATATCTAGAATTGGTAAAAAACAACAAACTATGTTGCTTTCATGTATTGTGATCAACTATCTTTTAAACAGATGAATAGAACATGCATTCTACTACATGTACTACATATACTGTCATTCCACGTACGTTTATCAAGCAGTTTATAGTTTTACTTTATCTTGAATTGGCAAAAACCAACAAACTTTTTAAATAACAATAGCATATATGAGAAATTCGTTCATCATTTGACTTTGAAGTTATATGAGAGGTTCGTAAACTCGGAATTAAATTTGAATCAGTTAAGCTAAAACAACAACACAAGCAGGACTACCTGGACTGTTTGGTAGACATGTATATGAATATATATTTCCGGAGGTTTTTTTTTTTTTTGACAACTATAATTGTTGGGTACGAAGCACCAAATGTTAGTCAAAAAGTTAGGTTTGGTTTAAATCAAATTTATTGATTCTATATCGATTGCGTAACACATTATTTCAACTTGGATGTTTCACTTTCAATTCCGCTTCCTGTACTTGGGCCGATATGCATTACTAAATTGTCGAAACATGGTTACCGCTTCTCACTGGATTCAAACCACAAACCTTCGTGTTTTGAGGCTGATGCTCAAAATCAAACCCAAATAAGATAATCAGTTTAGTCTTATACATGGCTCTCCTATCTCCATGTTTCGAACAAATACAGAGAGCGCGGGATCATCCTTCCAACTCATGAACTATTTGATATGTGTCCATTCAAAAGGATGGTTGCTTTTAAATAACAATTAACAACTCGGTTGCGCAGTCTTTTGTTTTTCATTTGTCTGAATCCTTTTCGTTGATCCTCACTTAACATGATTTTTTATTTATATGTACGATGCATTCTGTTTTATAACAATAATAAAACCACGCTTTTTAAAAGAATACTTTTTCAATCTCACTCTTATTCAAGAACGGTAGTAAGATCACGATTTCACTTTCAAGCATATGTTAAGATTCTCAAGTGTTTTATTTAGAAGTCTTTATCATTCAATTCAATTTGAGTAAAATTTTAACAATTTTCAACGATTAATATGTAATACTCAACATTGTTTCCTATAAAATCCGCTTAAGGAAATTAGGAATATATTTGCATTTCATTAGAATTGTCATGTAATTGTCACGATTTGAAAGAACAAAGTTGCCATAACAATTAGTTTTATTTTAATGACTTAAATCTTCGGTTTTAGATACACACCGAATAACGTGTAACATGCTTAAACGGTATCAAGTTTCACATTAATTTTATTAAAATAAGACGATATCAATTGCTAATAAACCTATTACGTTATATGCAATAAAGTTATCAAAAATTACCGGTTATCTTTTTGAAAGTACGCATTATCAAGCCTTATTGTTTTAATGAATGCAATAAGAGTTTCGACCATCACTGAAAACGTTTTTAATTACTGTATTTGTCAAAAATATTATTTTCCAAAACTAGAAACAAGCAATATCCATATATGTTTTTAGAATGTCGGTACACTTTTCTGAACTATTTTTTTTTACAGTTGTCATGTTAGGATTTAACAGTCGCTTCACTAGAAATTTAAAAAAAAAAAAGGCAACGTCGTTTGATATATCCTTGTCTTACTCCTCCAACATGTTATCGCAACTTTGGACCCTTTCAACGTGAACCCATGTTCCAAGTAACGTTGTATCTGATATAAATGTCATATACGCGCAGGCGGCACTAATAGGTAGTAGAGTGGACGTGGTCTCACCAGATTCCGGAGTCCGCCGCCGCCCGAGGTCTGTTTATGCTCAGACTAAAGTCAGGCAGTTAGAGTCCAGTAAACGACTCAAGGTAATTTGATACGAAATACACACGTACTCGTCAGGAGTCTTTTATGAAAAAAAAGAGGCGTATTTACCAAACACTAGTGTCAATTGCAAATTTTCAATTTATTCAAAAGAGATTGTATATACTTTAGCAACAAGTTTCATTCCATTACACATTGATCTATGACCATAAGTTATTTTCATAATTGTAAATTAATAAGGGAAACTATCTATATTAAAAATGTTCTTTGAAAAAGAATTCTCAGACTTAATGAGTAACAAATATTCGATATAAAAATGGTAATCATGGTAGTTAGCACTTTACCATTTGGTACGTTTAAAACAATGTTTCCTGATATAGTTACTGTCTGACCAACTGAAGTAAGTATGGCAGACACTAGTGTTTGAAAAAATATTGCCAAATTTCAGAATAAACCTTATACTTAAATAATGGATCAAGCTCCGAAGTAATTCAAAATAGACACATATAAATATGTTAAATAATTAATTCATATGACACGCAGTTGATTTAAAAAAGTATATCTGCCTGTAAAATATTGATTCATATTGTCTCGGTAGGCATGTAATTGAGAAAGAACTGAGCAGGCTGGACTGATTGCTCTGCAATGATCTTTGCCACAGTTAGACAAAGGATCATGGTTAATATGTCTCAGTTTGAAAACATTGGACATTCCTTTCTGGTCATTGAATCAACTAGAAAAGTCTTTTCTAACCTCTATCAAAACGTTTAGAGTTGGACTAATAGAGTATGTTAATCACAATGATAAGGGAAAACTCGATATTAAGACAGAATAAAATCAAACAATACATATGAATCATCGAAACATGTTTTGATTCAGATAGCATTTATAATCCAATTATTGATAATAAGCACGTGCAATTACTTCTTGCATGTTCCGAATTAAACACGGATTAATTGTTTTATTGTTAGGATGGCTCCCCAGTTGCTGTCGTCGCAGAACGCACGACTGATCTTAAAGCCAGCAGGCCCGTTGTAAGTACTCGCACCGAGCGTGTACGCAAAGGCTACAGTCAACAGACACAAATATTCAAAACACAAAGATATCGCCATAGTCCATGCGGGATACAAATACATTTTAGTTATATCAAGTATTCATGTCATTCTATTTGACGCACTTCTTGAAGCAATAATCAATCACACTAAAATCATTATCAAAATTGATGGTTTTGAAAATGGTATGAAACATTGCCGACAATTTTTTTTTGAATGAGTTTAAATCTTGATATGAAACTTTGTGAACACATGGTTCAATCTTGCGAATGGCTTGAACCTTGCTAAAGATGATTGAGGGGTTAAATTGATGGGGAAAGAAGTGTGTTTTATAATATAATAGCTTATTATCTTTTTCAAGATAAAGTGCATTTCCATTTGAAAGACGCGTTTTATTTTTCAAATTATACAAATTTCAGAATACCATATGGACAGTGGACATTTATCTTTTTAGACTCCTAATTGACGACTTAAAAGGTCAATTTAAGACATACACCAATGAGGAATACAAGTCTGGTGACTCGCGTCTTTGCGTATACAAATTAACGTTTAAACGTTAGTTAAATTTTAAACTTTTTAGACTTAAATAATAATATTTAAAAGATACTTGAATAACGATATTTTAGACTGTCTAATTCTAAGAACTTAATTTTGAAAATTGATAATATCTGTATAAATGTTTCCATTACTTGTTTGTAATCATTGACTGTCTTCTTGCTGGAGAGATATATTTCACATATTTCATTATTCCCACAGGATTGATGCCCAGAAGCAGCTGTCTAGTAAAATACAGACGATGTATGTGAATAACCTTTAAGCTTTCATTTCAGGTTTTATGTTTTACCTGTATGACCCACATACTCATTTGTGACTTGTCTCTTTGTTTACTGCATGCGTTTGTCGATCCTGTATTAAGTTTTTGTTTAACTAGTGTTTACAAGAGAAAACGAAACACTGGATGCTCAACATCACCGTGGTTATCGTTTACAAAGAACGCGTACAACATTCGCGAACGCAAGGAAATACGTATTGAAAACGGAGCGCGATAGAAACAATGCCCCCGCGACCTTCACACGTCCGTGTTGCTTTGGCGCGAAAAGTTCTTGTTTGTGTCACGTGTTAAAGGCTGGTGGTATAATGGCTTGTGCATGGCAAATTTTAAGGAACTATTCTCTCTTGTTGACTTGTTCAACGATCGAAAAATGTAATTATATGTTGAATTCTTGTTTATATGAAATATTGTGTATTTATCTAAATCGGTATGCATGAATGCATCTGCATTTGTACGGTAGCGAAACACCTATAAATAAGCTGATCGACAATGTACGAAAATGAAACAATAAACGATTAACAATACAATTCGTGTGACATGTTACAGCAATAATTGATATTTGTTTGTATTGTTTGTTTTTTCAAATAATACCTGGTTGACTTTTTTTTGACTATTATACTTATATTTTAAACTTCGATGTTGATTTCATATTTTCAGCGAGCCCCAACATTAGTTAAGCCTATTCACGATGTTGATGGAATTAAGCAACCATCAAACATTTTATCTTGGAAGGTAATACCCTAGGACTATAGCTGTTTACGTTTATATGACCAATGAATACCGTGGCTGCATTGATTGTGTAAACATACTCACCAACAAACAAACACCTAAGCAAATGAAGGAACTCTTATCGAAAAACGGGAAAATTATGATATGTTTATAACTTGAGTTAAATACGGAAATGCTTTTTACATTCGCTCTTTAATGCAAAATACATGAAGAGAAGGCAATATTATGTTCTTTACACGAACTCGATCAAATACAATGAAAGAGCGAACTTTTCAAAATATGATGTATGATTTGTAAAAAGACCTACTTGACCAAGTACTGTTTATTTAGAGTTTGTTGATAAAGATTAACTTGATAAAACTTAAAGTTCGCAAAATATGCCAATATCATGAAGGTTTTATAGATTTCATTCAAAGCATACTCATTCATAATTTCTATTACATAAAATAACAAATGCACTCAAGGCCTGTTAAAGCAAGACCATTTAGGAGTTACCAAACTTTCATGGCTATCCAATCTAACCAAAAATTGGACTCAACCTAGACGATAATTGCATAAGAATTAATTAATGTTATTTGCGAAACTAGACATACATAATATCTGAATGTTTAGGTAGTTGGGGAAAGTTGGATAAAAACGATTTAAATCTGTTCTTCTTTAAGCAAAGTCTGATGGCCTGTCTAGTGTACCATAGTTGTATTTTATGACGTAAAAGCGATAAATGTCATCACTATGACGTCATTCCGCCTAACAAAATCACTACCGGAAGTACCTTACATGATTAAATGTCGCAGAAGTGTATTCAATTTTTTATCAAATAGGTGTTTTTGTTGCATAAGAATGCGATAAATATAAACATTGTAACACGACTTAAAAGAAATGAGTGACAAAAGCAATGATTTTATGATATGATTATAATGCGATTAACTGTTCAATTTTATGAAAATACGGAATTCCATTTCTTTCATAAATTCATTAGTGCTCAACGATTTTCGTGGATATCACGTCATTAATTTTAAATCCTTACCGAACCTTGTATTAAGCTAACAGTAACTATTTCAATCAATCTATTTATTGTATTTGCAATGTGATTTATTTGCATAAATTCATAGAATCTGACGATAAATTTCATAATAACTTTCATACAGTTTTTCCTCATTTGAGAGATGGTATGATATTTAAAAAAGGAAAAAAGAGTTATTGGGCATTGGTTCATTCTTAATCATATCATACCATGGTCCCTCCTGTGCCCATTAAACAGAGGATTGTAAATGGTACCCTTATGGTTTAACCCTGCAATGTCATATAAGTAATCAATTTTGAAAAAGGGTTCAGCTAATTAAGTTTTAGATCAATACAATACCTTTGATTTTAGGATAGTTTACTACCTGAAGTTATTGCATCAAATGATAATTTATCTTCTTCCATTAAAGCTTTAAGTTACTTTGATTTATTCTAAATAAAAATATTCGATTCAAATCGTTCATTTTGAATATGCTTGATATTCAGTGAATATAATATTACATTGATGTATGTTTACTACCCCAGATTATTGCATCTGATGATAAATATATCTTCTAAAACTTACGATGATAGTTTGATATCCATTTCAAGAATAATCGATATTAAATTGGATTAATGTTATATGGTGCTTGCCAAGCCGTTAGCAGAACACTTGACATTAAACATTAACAAGGCTTTGTTATTGCAATTTTAGGAGAAATGAAGATTTATGTCTGTAGATAAAAATATTCATACCAAGTTTCAGGATTCTATATAAAGACCTAACATTTAAAAAGGAAACACTTCATGACGATAAACAGCAGACATAAATATGATCTTCTGGCAGAGTTCAACATATCAAAGATAGGACCAAAGGCTGACGTTGACTTAGTTTTATTTATTGGCCTAGAAAAGTGAAAGAGGCTGACATAATGTTACTCGTACATTTTCATTTTGTCATTGTGTTCTTGATATGAAACCCCTTCGTGTCTGTCAATCAAAATTGGCTTTAAATAATTAGTGGAAAGGCGTAGAAGTCGTTACCTCTCAAGTAACGTTAAATCAATTCATTTTGTTATTCATGCTTGTTACATTTACCGACACATATATTATCAAATGACCTTTAAGGATACAATGAATGTTTGCTTTATCTAAATTCACATTTTCTCTTAAACAAATTTAAACAAAATGTTGGAAAGGAACATTAACCAGATGTCTTCTATAATTTAATTTACTCACGCAATAGTCATATTAGCGAATGAACTCGAATCTCTATATAACTTGAATAGTATCCTAATTGTCACCCACCTCTATTACTCGCGGATATTTATAGAAATATTGCCTGACAGTTCCGATGTATCTTCATTAGGTCAAATTCATAAGTAAATTGATCTGGTTAATTATGACAACGTATTGTTAGTTATATAACTTAATTACGTAAAAGCATTCCTTTACATGAAACTTTAGGACTGATCTAATTTTAGCACTACTTCATTTAAAATATCGACAAACAATATAGCTTTGCCTTTGATTATGGGAAAAAAGTGCTATTAGGGCAGGTAAAATCGTCTTCACTGGCCGCAATAGCTTCTTCAATATACTGTTACGGGGGTGTTGAAAGTTCATATCACATAACGGTTAAATACCACGGTATCCCGTATATGAACTAAATCAGTTTCAATACAACAAACTCCTAATGGTAGAGTGCCAATTTTAGAAGAAGAACCGTCAAGAGAAAACGTTTATCACAAATCATTTTGCAAAACGTTTATGAAATATCTATTCATGTATCAAATAATTGCTTTCAGGATAAGGAACTATTAAGAAGCTGTAAAGAAAAGTTGTAGCTTTATATAAGATATTTCTTTCGGCAGTCATGGCTTTTATTTGGTCATATAAACCGTGAATAGTTTAGAGAAGTTGAATGGACAATTTTGCAAGAGATATGAATGAAATTTCAAAATGTCCGAATGATTTTTTTAAGAATAAATCTTTTTTTAAAAAGTCAATCGCAACCTAATTCGCATCCTTTAAGACATTATTATTATCAGTTCACTTAATTTCAGTTGTAGGTTGGTTTTCTTAAAGTATGTAACATTCGCACTGATAACTTGAATCGAAATACTATCAGATTTAATGAGTAAACCTGACCACCATGGGCAAACAACAAAGCCTCTTTCTAGGTTGATTGCATTTTTATGAGGGTTAGTTTCCAAAGCTGAATTATAGAATGCTGATGGTTCCCTTCTTTTTGATCAGCCCTAATTTGATAATGAAATAAGAAACATACATTAATTTATGACGAGTCGGTCATTCCAATATAGCTAGAGACTTGTAAACGTTATGTCAAAACCTAAACAAAAACACCGATGTCAATTAAACCCTGATTCACAGCATATATAAACATTAAATAATGTCTCCAATGTTAATTCTACTTTAACACAATCCCTGCCCTAAGATATAGATATTATGCAAGACAAAACAAATTCTCATCGACAGTTCTTATCATATGTATTGTAACGATTGTATTTGGACAGTATAAATTAGATGCGATCACATCTCCCGACGACTTCATAATCGTGCCGCGATCTCTAAACTCAGTGAAATGCCAGCTACGAAATGCCCAGGAAAAGATGACGAAGCACCGCCAACTCATGGACCGCTACCTTAACCAAGACTCGGGCCTCACTTTTGAAGACAAGATGGGTAAACACCTTTAGAAATGATAGATAAAACACGTTGATTCGTACATTGTATCATTAATGATTAATTGGTTTCTATTCATTGAGAGATTGAACGTGAAGCGATTGAAGAGCTTAGTAATATGACTGACACTGTAAATAAAAAGTGATCGAAAGCAGCGATAGACCATGGTCTTTAACCTGTCATCTTGGTGATGCTCCCATGTACATAGTCCAACATATATATCGTCCATGGTGGTTATTGTTAAAAATGGTGCGATAGTTTAGCTTTTGTGAATACCATAAGCTTGACTATGAAGCAACTACATGAAGACTTGTTTAGGCGCTTCTTTGCTTGTCATTGGTCAATCGTTGTCGGTAGATTACACTTTGCAATTGTTTTCCTGTTATTTGTTAATGAGGTTTGCAGAGTTCACGAAAGCCTTTGAAATGTTTTACAAGTTGCCTTGTATAATACGCAGTTGTCTTTGCTACAATTAATCTAATTGGCTGTCCAGCGAGAATTGACATCTACGCTTCCAAATTGTGTTGTGTATGGATCAGTGTTCTTTTGCTTATTTTCCGTCGACAGCAATTGTGTTCTAGACCAATCCACATATGGCATAATGTATAGATAAGAGGGACATGGCCGAGTGACAATATCGTGAAAGATTACCTCTTTTCAAACTAGCATGTAGTCAAAGATTTTAAGAAAGTGTATCTGCTTAGAAATACCTAGATATAGTACCATGTCATATGATTGGTTGGGACGTTTTCTTGTTTTCTTTCTGGTATGAGATTACAGTGTCGTCAAATTACGAAGATGAGAGTTAATTTCGAATACATGAAAAACATTGTCATTTCTGTTCATATAAATCTATCTATTCAAATTTCATATAATGTATTATCTGTATACGATAATCCATATTGAATTACCAACTTGAATATCTAATTCATGTCATATTACATCGAATATTGTTCTTACTAACACTGGGTGGGTGGGGTTCGTTTGTATTGGTTGTTGTTTATTCGCGTTTACGTGTCGCGTCAAAACGGATGTGTGAAGGTTCCTCCTTAAGTTTTCTCTAAACGGAGATCCAATCTTTATTAACCGTTTTTACATTCACCGATATCATAGTCTACCGTGGACATGCGGTCATCGAGAAGGCCCAAATCGCGTGATACATTTATGCTGTTGAGGACGCAGGGTTGTTCCAATCGAAACAATTGTTGTCGGATTGTCTATGTGCTTCTCTTGTGTCAATCATGCAGCTTCAATACGATTGTCATGCCATAATTGTTATCAATGTACGAAAGCTGTTGTATAATATGATTCGTCAAAGACCTAATTGTATTTATTATTTTTTCTTGAAGCAATATGCGCGTCCAAGGCGCATTTGGGAGCGAGAGCTTGATTACTACTTTATTTCCGGTACGAAATCTACATGCAAGTTAAGCGTTTTACTTGCATGGTCTTGCACGAATATCGCTAGCTGGAAACGTTTTGATTCCATGTCACGTAAGGGTAAACAATGAATGACATGATTGTCCTAACATGACTCAGCTTGAATTCTAATACGCCGTTCGTTCGTTTCTAATACGGTCAGTCAATATTTGTTTCTTGAATTCAATCCAGTGATCCAGTGTACGATGCTGTGAATAGGCAACAAGTGTTCCTTGATCGATCTCATATAGCGTTACATCTATTGCTATCAATGATACCAAATATCTTCGTATCAAATTCGAAAACTTCATTTGGCATTTTATTTCAATGATAATGTCATTAAGATGATCTACTTTAGAACTCGTCTATTTTATAGAGAAGGTATAATACCCTCTGGCAGATGTAAAGATAGGCGAACGCCAACATATATTGGAAATAGAATAATTGCAATACATACACAATTGTTGAAATTCGCATAAACATTGAACACTGAATTGAAAGCTGAAGCAAGAACGTTGTTGATGACCGTCATATAAGATTCTCCATGTGCTTCTTTGAAACGTTTAGTTGTTGCGTCGTCATGAAGTATTGCTTGCTTACGTAGCAATGTAACGTGCGAGTTCGATAAAACAAATGATAACCACGGAATGGAAATGAGAGCTTCGAATTTTCTGAGGCATTTATGTCTAGTCAAGCTAAATAGATCCGTATGTAAAGCTCTGTGAATGCTCATGTCATTAAAAATCCTTGTACTCTCACCATGTCATTAGCAGCTACAGTTAACATATGTAGATACATTTCAATAAGAGGAAATGAAATGGTTCCGCTGTGTTTTGTACGCATATATACTTACGACATTTGTAAAGGAATCCATAAAAGTTTGAACAATGTAGCAAACATAGAGGTGACACTTCCAAACACACATTGACCCGTTACACCAGTGCTGTTCTTATATCTCCAAAGCTACTGGGGTAACTTAAGCAAACACAGAGCTTTACTTGCTTAGGTCTTGTTTACTTGACTGTGACTGCCACAAAAGAGCACTGAAAGAGGGCTTTTCTTCCACAGCACATGATGACATCTATGTTTTGGCTATATCTTTACAGGTCTCGACGGGTCGTTAAACGAATGTCATTAAAATAGGTGTTCTGAATAAAAAAGAAAAAGAAAAATCTTTTTGAAAAAGACCCTTATTTCGTGGACTCTCTGTTTATGGCTTTACTAGCGTTTCTCTTTCAGACGCATTGGTAACTAGGATGCGAGTTTGTTTAAAGTTGGTATGCTTTTATAAATGTTCTTTTTGCAGTTCTTATGAAAATGAAAAGTGTTTCCAATACACAAGCTGCTTCGGTACGTGTGGTAATGTTTTCTTTGTTTACATTTTAGAGCTTGAAAAGTAGAAATCGCATATGATGGACTTTGTAACCTGTTGAAATACCATGTACATTTCCATAAAGTTAAAGGTTACCAGAGTATGGTGTACACGGGTCAATCTGGCCATTGTTCACGCTGGAATTAAAAGTTACTGGGACAAATCATTACGCTGTATTTGTGATGAGATAATAGTACAGGGTACCGATTTACTAAAAAACCTAAGGAAAATATTTGCGTAATTTGAAACTGGTAAAAAAAATATAGTATCTCAATAAAATACGAAATTGGCATATGACACGTTATTGGAAGCGTCTCCGAGAGAATATTCCAATGATGTGTAACTATGCAATATTGCCGAGCCCTATATTGAAATAAAAGGGATGTTGTTTAGCATAACATGTTTAGTAAAAAATAAGTTCCCCACAATATATTCAAGCAGAGTGTTTATCATTTCTAAGTTGAAGGGTTGAAAGTTATCTTTAATTAGATCGAATCAAGCAAACGTATCTTTGTAGTCTACAAGTAATGTTTTAGTCGAAGGACAAAGATTCTTTATGTATATCAACTTTTACCAAGTGTATGTATACCAACCACAATTTCACCTCTCTATTCTGTGTTCTGTTTTACCTCGTTCCTTCCAATTCTATCATCACTTTTTAGGAAGATTATCAACTTTGTGATTTTCACAAAAAACTGATATCTGATATTTTGTTACTTTAAATTGTACACGGTATATGGTATAAGGTATATCTTGTGACTTGGAAAGGATCTATATAACTTACATTCATCTTACATTGTGAAAGGAAGAGCCAATCTGAAGAATTTTCTTTAAGGTGATAAGATCCATTCCATATGGTCTTAGTTTTGTTGGTTTTCTTCAACAATCAAAGACGCAATTAAGATAAATCAGTTTAAAGCTTTACGTAAGCGACAACGTTATGCCTGTTATGTTTAATTATGCCACATGATGTCTAAATAATTCATATGAAAACTACTTATAGCTTCATGGGTACCCGGTACCCTTTGATAGCGAAACAAAAAAGCTTGAATATGGCAGATGACTCACATCACGAGTTTTCTCTTCATAAACCATGCATCCTACAATCAATTTGTAGAAATACAATGTACATGAGCATTTCAATGGTTTTATTTAATCGTCTTAAGTTTGAACTAGACCATTTGGCATTGGAACTTTGCAATCTGGTATTGGTTGCAGATCTGATTTCTACTTTGAAAAGCTAATGTGGCGCTTTCTCTGTGTAAATGTGTGTCCTATTGATGTTTATTTCACCTTAATTTAATACATTTACCAGAAATGAGATGATATAGATGTTTCCTTGTGAACAACATCAAGTAGAAAAATTAAGCAAATTGAAGAAAAAAAACATGATATATACAGTCTTTGAACCTTTTTTAAATGAATATGAATAAAAGCTGAAAATATGCTTTGGTCTTATTAATTTGGTCAATTAAGATGTTGTTAAACAATTGTGATAAAAATGCACAATTCAGTTAAAATCATTTTGAACACTTTTTAATAAACCAGCTTTCGTTATGAAATGTTTAAAATTATTAAGTAAAACATTATTAATTTATGACATTATAAAACAACACTTAAGGTGAATACTAAGTTAGGGTGAAATATGCAAATAGCAAATTTGAAGCTTTAGGACGGCTAAGCACAGCAGTCTTTAAATCTTTTATCATGGGTTATTCCATGTAAATTAACTGTGGAATGAAGGAATCGAAAGCAATTTGTTTTTGTCGAGTAGTATATAGTGGAACAAAGACTTACATGCTTATTGTGCATGGCATTTATTAGAGTTTTCTGATCTCGACAAGGTGTAGTGATATCTCCAAATGACATCTACAAGATTTGTGTAACATTAAGTCATTCGTGACTTGAAGCTGTATTATGAGAGTCTTTTGTTTATATGTTCAATGTTGTTTTGTTGTTAAGATTTTTTCCAGAAAGGTTTTGCTAGATTGGTCTTAATACAAGTATGTCTGAACACAGTTCTGAAACTATTTGCCTTGATTTGTAACTCAATTTGATATGATTCTATACAATTTCTATGATTATTTCTGATAAGAAATAAAGAGTTTATTTACTGTTCACGTCATCATTGCTTTGCTGTCTTAAAGTTTCATTTGTCCATGTATTGTAAAATGGCTGTAAACTGCTCTAGAAAATAATCATGCGTCTTACAGATTTGTCGCACAGTGGCTTTTTGGGCTTGCTTTCGGTCACAAAATGATTATTTCATGTCAAGAAAAATTGATATTAAATTTTAACTCAAGATTGAGTTCATATATTGCTTTTGTGAAATTATATGACAAAACGTTTCTGTTAAGTATTAAAGTTAGAATTAGAGGGATGGATAAGTGACAAAAGCACGTGTGTGTGACAACTTTGTAAGATGTCATAATAGTAGCTATTATGCCTGTTTTTGAAATGTCGAGTGATTCTTTTTTAGGTCTGGCTAGTGAATTTGCCGCTCAGTCTAGTGCATGCATTTCATATTTACTGTTGTCTGTTTCTTTATCATCAATGTTTATGTGGTTATTAACCAGGCATCAACAGCAGACGACAATTACACAGGACCCATGTCGTCCGCCCGCAGACGCGCTAGACGTGTGCTATGCGTCACAAAGGGAAACCTTAATTACTACAAGCACAAGGCCTAAACCATGTCCATGTATATTTGTACACCTCGAGGGGTATGTAGGGTGTAGTGATTCCCCCCGAACACCTTCCCCTCCTTGTAGAACACCGTCACAGGAGAGGAACCCCCGTATTTAATCCACCTAATTAGATTGATGTGTTGTGTTTGGTCCCATTATATAATTGTTTATATATTATTCAATTACAATCCCTTCCAAATCCATTAACCTATACGCAATATGTACCTTATCAAATAAATCGAACATCAACGTTGTGGCAGATCAGATTGTTTTGTTGACGTGTTTCCTATACCCTAACCTTCCAAGTATGATGTTAAACATCAAACTGATTTTAAGCAGTGCGATGGGTCTGGAGATTAATCCACCATAGAAACTTTCCTCTCCGTAACCAAATAGCAAACCTGTGTGTACTCATTTCCCCGATATTATTTATATAGTTCTGTAATCACCTACAAGCACAACATCTCTTTTAGAAAGTCTTAACTGAATAGTTTGAAAAATGTATTGTTAGATCTCCATATACTCGCCTATTCAGCCTACAGCATGACACGTTTAGAAGTTAGATTAAGAGTGAATACAAACAAAAACTTGATATCAATTTCCATATCGATCTTAATGCGTTCATGCATTGCAAAAATAATACCATTTCATATTTCATTTAATTTCATCATTTCTTCTTTATATGTTGTGCTTTTGTAAATTGTAAGAAAATTAGCAAAGCGCGCTTAACTTTAATTTGCTTCTTATTGACTACATTATCTGTACATACTGTGTTTTAAATTTTAAAGTTAAGTTTCAACTGTAATAAGTAAAGACAGCTATTCGTCATGTTATGCTTGATATGCTTAAAGATATGGATAAAGAGTATATTGATTTTAGTAACTTCGCTTTTTGTTCTAAGATAAATGTTGGGGATTTACTTAACAAAGTAGATTTCATTTTTATTCTGTTATATATAATAACTATACACCAATTCACTTAAGGGCTTAACAGATAAACACAAAACTATTTCGAGTATTTTCATCAGTGAGTCTTTAAACACTTGTCGGCAATGCTTTTTTTCTGCCTTACTAAATCAGGACTTTGCATTAAGTTATATTAAATCTCCTGTAATGTCTCTTTATTTCTATGTTGGGTTTGCTGAAACGGATATAATTGTCTAATGGGTCTCGTTTGCGTCCATTTACAGCTTAAATGATGTCACGCCGTCAGACAAAGAGAGGAAAGACGATAAAAGCTTTGGCGTAAACCAGGGAGATGGAGAAAAAACAGAACTTTTTTTATTTGTTGGCGAATTATTTCGCCTGCTTGTTATATAACTTGTTTCCTCATTGCAATGTGCTCGTCTATATCAGAAATATAAAAAAATGACATGTGGTGCTTCTTGGATACATATACTTGTTTTGGGGGTATTTATATCTTCTACAAAGTCAATCGAGCTTTCAAATTGTAATGAATTGGATAGCATGATTGTCTTCATGAAAGTTGTGTCCACGATACCAAAACTGTGTAAATGTATTTCAAGAAGTTCACCATGTAAAACCTGAAGAAATGATGGATGTGTTCGAAAATTTATGAGAATTAAGGGACACTCGAATGGAATTATGACTTTTACACACAATAAGAGACAATTCAAAAAACTCAGCCGTACATAATGTGTTGAAACCCTCGACAGATAAAACATCTTCAAGCGAAATAAAAATGGCAAAAACCCTATCTATGCTCTTTATATATTTATTGATTAATTTATGCATCTATGCTCTGTATATAGTGAGAATTTAGGTATGACTAAAATAAGTTGTGTTATCCATGTTAATATATTTATATCAAATGCCTTAAAGATTTGTAATAATATGTTAATACCCTATGTTGTTGAATCCGAATATAGAAAAAACAGCACCGGAAGACTAGTTGCATTTTTCACAACAGCATCGTTATCGTTTCCGAGTTGAGATTAAGTTTGAGTAAAAGCAATGTCACCGATTCTACCTATGTGTTTGCTGATATGCCGCGTCGCTATACATTATCTCTTGTTAGGAATTGACAGCCACGAATTATTCAACAAATAGGCTGCTCGAAGTTTACTAAATAAACAGTATTCATACTTTGCGGTTAACACAATTTACGACATTGAATGGTCTAACCAAAGATCCATTTCAGGCAACCGGAAGTGGAATGGATATTTGGTTATTTGACCTTGACCCTGTTTCTGTGATGACTTCCGGTGCTGTATATTGAGGTGTAGATATTGTATAATATTTAAAAAATACTTTTAACGACAACCAATGAGGTCAGACGTATTGCCACAAACGCCATATGTTACTGGATTCCCATGAAATCAAGATGCCCATTAAGAAATGATTGTTTTCGAAACTTTTGATATTTAAAAATCAAGATCGGTTTCGCGTAAGAATACGTCTACAGTGCGTAATGTATGACAACACCATCATCCATTTGATGATACGTTTGGTTTCCATTCGACCTTTCTTAGCAATGTGTCAATATGCGACAGAACTAGTGCTTTATTTGGAAATTTATAAACATTATGGGGTTTCCAGTTTGTTAGCCAGTATTCAATGGGCTATTTGGCATTCTTGTTATTTCATCAATGGTTTCGGAATTTTTATTACAATTTTCTATCAACCTTGATGGGTTTGGTATGGCATCTTATTATATTCAAATCTTAGAAAATTGATTTCCTTTAATGGACAAGTATATCAATTTACAAACACCAATATTATTTATGTATGATTTTAAGTTTTGACTTCCAATGTTTCGAGAAAAGAAATCACCTCAAATCGTTCGTGAGTTTGTGTATTCGTTCTGATGCTTCATCATGCGGTATGTTGTTAAACTGGGATTTCGTTTTGTATTCTGAATGAAAAGTAAAGAGACGAAATCACAAAACAGAGACTTGTTGTTATAAATACCATCAACGACCAACTTGTCGACTGCAAAGCGCTTTTTATTCTAAAGACAATTTTTAACCCCATTAGATAAGTTATGAAATCGTTTCAATGCTGTGCAACTTTGGCTGAAATGAAATAATACTTGATATATATTTAAGAGTATTGCAATCGAATATTTCGAAATCTTTATTCCGTTTTATCAAATTAAAAGATAATGTTACATATTCAAGTTGTGTGTCCTACCTACGCTGCACATGTGTACAGGTAAATGGTAATTTATGAGAATGTTACTTGACAACCATTTGCATAACTATCAATTCAAGTATATATCCGTTTAATACATCCATAAACAAAGGAACCCTGGAACAATCTGAAAACTAACCTTTTGCGATCTTACACTCCATTTCTTAATCCCTTCTCCCAATCAAAAACACATTCCCTCTCATTTACAAAAAGAACTTGTTCAAGAAATGAAAGAGGTAAATTAGCAATCGCTCGTTACAAGGGTTTTCCTTCAAAAAGCGAAATTGTCTTCGAAAGGCGATGGTTTTCAACGTGCCCATGCTTTCAATTTCCAGAAGTACTGACTATTAGCTTCTAACTCGTCACCATCTGCAGACGATATTGTTTTACTTGAAGCAGACGACTTTATAAAAACTTTGCAAACATTTTCAGTTGTGATATGTGAATAAAATGAAAAAGCATTGGGACAAAAGTAGAAATTGCTTGTGACAAGCAATTTCTCCCTTTGTCACAATGCTTTTTGAAAGTCGCTTTTGTCACAATGCATTTTGAAATTCGTCTGCTGCAAGACGCAAAAATGTGGCGTTAGGTGGTAATGTTTTAAATACTTGCTATTTCGTCTAATAACAGAAAAATGTCCTACTGAGAAATATGTTACGTTACATGTACATGTATATCAACTTAAATCGACGTCTTCAAACTTTGTGCACTGCTGACGAATATCCGAGAATTGAAAAAAAAAAGTCCAAGCATTTTATTCCTCTCTGGAGATGATGTTTAGTTGAGGCAATATATTTCAGTTATGTCAAATTCAATCGACGTTTGCAATTCTCAGCAAACCTTTTGCACTGGAAACGTGAATACCGCCATTCTTCAAACACAAATTACTCCCAATACACCAAGTCGTAAAAATCATCAAAGTTTGAGCCGTAGGAACTCTCCCCGCGCACAATTTGTCCAATAATATTAGTTTAAAGTTGCTTGTTCAAGGAAGGAGACAATTTGAGATGTCGTTGAAATAAAACAGCTTTTGTTTTGTGGCTTGATGAACAATAAAGCTCGCTTTTGAAAGCAGAATTAGTTCAAGCAGCGTTCATTTTTCTTAGTATGCACAGTAAACGGTAGATTTTGCAGACGACATTTCAAACGTGATGAAATTCAAAAATAATCTTCTAATATGGCATAAAACATTATGGGAAATGGAGAAAGTTCTCCTTTAACCACAATATTTTCAAAATTCGTCTGCAACAAACTGGTCAACTAATTCCGTTCCCTTACAATTTCGTTCGGATTGCGAGACATCCGGATAATCGGGGTCCGTATTAACGAGGTTTCACTATACTAGACTTTGTGTTCGTAATAGTGAGTATAAGAATGCACAGTTGGGTTTCAACCAGTGCTAGGCTTATTCTCGCAAATATTTCAGTTTTATCCGACTTAATGCTCTTAATCCATTACCAAACAAAAACGACATTTAACCTCTTTTTGGCAGACGACTCTTGAAAACATTGTGGGAAAAGGAGAAATTGCTCGTAACCATTCCCCACAATGTTTTCGGCCCTATCAAAACATTATTTTCAAATATCAGCACATTTTAAAATGTCGTCTGCAAACTCTTTCAATTTCGGACAACCGAAAATTTGTCGTTTGGTAAAGGGTTAACGAGCATTTGAGAATGTCGAGATGACCTTCAGCTAAATCACTATATCCCTGGACACGAACCTGTAAAATGTGATTCTAAGAAAAGATGTACAGATAAAGTCGTCTTTAATTAGACTACTCCCCATAGATTTATGCCGAAAGGGCCATCAATTGCAGTGATTAACTGTTTTGATATCGTTGTAAAATGAAACTCCGGATTGGCTTGTGCTGCACAACACAGGATGATCTGGAGCGGCGCTTTACATTTTCCATCATAAAATAATTTGATTTTAAAATTAACCATATGATAGAATTTTTCAGGTTAAGGAAACGAATTCAGGAAAACAATTGTATCAAATGTATCTGCGAGAAATGTTTCTCTCATCCCTTAAGCTCATCCGTATTTCATATGATATTCGAATATGCGATCTTACCCCGTTTTATAACTGGATTATTATTGACAGTGTTAAAACCCTGAAACTAGTACATACATGATCTGACGCTCTTAGCCTATTTCACACGTATCCCATCGTAAATTATTGTCCGGACCGCAGTAATTGTACTATTTCATCCATACATTATTTTTTGTACCGTCTCATCCGGACCTCATGTATTCCTAGCTAGCTAGAAAAAGAATATTTCATTACCACCACTTGTAACCTTTAGCGGAACGCCTGTTTTAACTGCGTTGCTATTTATCAAAGCCCCATTGGCACTTGGCTATTTTAAGGCGAAACAATTAACCGTCGTATTATGTGAATTCTCCCAAAGGAACCCGTTTAGACGAACACCATTGACAAAAACATAATCATGGTTGATTATTATCAGTAATATATTCTACTATCTGACAGTCTAAAGAACTGGAGTTCACCAACAAGTAATGTAATGCCGCAGCACCCAGTGCAACTATTGATGTATCTTGAATGTAAGCTCAAAACGGTTTTATTATACTATATGGCCCATTTCCACCCTTCGATCGTTTTTTCTCATCTCTAAAATATGTCCGTTCTATTTGATCTAAAGCCGTCAGATATGATTACATTGGAAGAGGTATGTCATCCATATGCTTCAAGAGCGACATTATTTTTATCCATCAAGAATTAGTCCCAAACTGGACCCCGCTCCTCACGGTATTCGAACTCACAGCTCTCGTGCCCAGAGGCCTTGTCCACTGTCTTCCACGAACTTGCATAAGCAGAAGCAAGGGTAATTACCGTACAAGTAAACCCCGCATGTCAGGGGATTCAAACTCATGACCCTCCATGTCCAGAGGCCGCCGTTCTTCACCTGGTCCACTGCCATTCCCTGACTTCCATAGGCACACAGAATGACCAAATGTTAAATTGTTAGGATTAGAACGCCGTATCAACATTTCTTTTCATTTATATAACGATATTGCTGGATCCACCAGTACTAGGCTAGGACTCAGGAGTGACTCGTCTAAGGTCACTCCAACGATACCAGAGGTGTCGGTTGGGCTCGAACCCGGGACCCACGAGCTTTTAGTCCGCCACCTTAACCACCGGGTCACGAAGGAACCGTCCAAACTTATATCAGTGTCTGGATCATCCAAACAAAGGCAGAATGGGAAATACCTCAGAGGCATTCACCGTGCACATTTTTAAAAACAATTACTAAGTGAATGGTTAATGCATATGTTAACAAGTCTATATTTATATATCATGGTTGTTGGCGTAGCAATCTATGAACCATCTCAAATAGCCGTATATGCCAGTTTAGTATATTACTTATTATCATCAGATCTAGACACTATTACCCCTGTTCACACAGGCACTAGGGTAGCGTTTTTCAACATCTTACGCCAAGTATTTGCGTAAGCGTTTTTCACCATCTTACGCCAAGTATTTGCGTAAGTTCAACGCAGAATTCCGTATAAGTTCAACAGATAGAAAAAGCGATATTGCAAAGTAACACGTCATTGGAATCGTCTCTAGGGAGACACTTCTAACGGTGCGTCACATTGAAACATCTCAAAGCTATTTAAGGTACTATGAACGTATGTTAGTCTTGTATTAGTTTTGCCTTGCGGAACAATTTTCCTTAATTCGTTAACAAAAGCAGTACTCATGTGATCTTAAACAAAATTAGATTGATACGACTTTCGATTTCAAATTGTCTACGAATAAGATTTGACATTTCTTTACGTCGGCGTAGTAGCAAGGGTAAGTGATTCTTGTCATAAAGTTCGGGGTTCGACACTTTAACGGATGGTCAAAGCGCTGTAATTTTGTTTTATCTGAGAGAAAGATGGGGAAAGAGAGAGAGAGTGAGAGAGAGAGAGAGAGAGAGAAAGAGAGAGAGAGAGAGAGAGAGAGGGGGAGAGAGAGAGAGAGAGAGAGAGAGAGAGAGAGAGAGAGAGAGAGAGAGAGAGAGAGAGAGAGAGGGGAGAGAGAGAGAGAGAGAGAGAGAGAGAGAGAGAGAGAGAGAGAGAGAGAGAGAGAGAGAGAGAGAGAGAGAGACAGACAGACAGACAGACAGACAGACAGACAGACAGACAGACAGACAGACAGACAGACAGACAGACAGACAGACAGACAGACAGACAGACAGACAGACAGACAGACAGACAGACAGACAGACAGACAGACAGACAGACAGACAGACAGACAGACAGACAGACAGACAGACAGACAGACAGACAGACAGACAGACAGACAGACAGACAGACAGACAATCAGACAGACAGACAGAGAAAGAAAGAGGGAAAGAGAGGTGGAAGAGACAGAGAAACAAGGAGAGAGATATTGACAATGTTAATATTTATCCAATAATACATCACTTCAATAAGTCTCTCATAAATGTATTAAAAACATTGAGGCAAAATGACAGATCGCTCGTAATGAGCAATATATCCTTCTTTCACTATTTTTTTTAAAAAAGAAACGATTGGTCAATGCTTTGCAATTGTCGTCTGCTGATGCTTTCAATTTGAGACAGCCACAAATCATTGTGGGCGAGTTGGTAAAACTGCACTAACCCCCGTCTAGACGACTCCAAGATTATCTCTTGTAATTCCGGAAGACATTTTACCGTATAAAGTTTTTTGTCGAATGCGGAAATTGCGTTTACCTAAGCTAGCTATCATTGTTCCCACTTAGCTTCCGATATGGGAGTAACTGGGGAGGTATTATGTGTTCAACCCTTTACCAAACGCCAAATGTTCGACTGTCCCAAATTGAAAGAGTTTGCAGACGACATTTCGAAATTTTATGAAATTGAAAAATGATCTTCTGATGGGGCAGAAAGCGTTGTGGGAAAAGGAGAAATTGCTCGTAAAGAGCAAGTTCTCCCTTTTCAACAATGTTGTCCAGAGTCTTCTGCAACAAACTGGTCAAATGTCGTTAGTGTCGATGGGTTAACGCCGTGTTAAAACTGTTTCTGTATGTTACATCTTTCCTGGATAAACCAGTACTAGACTAAGACTCTGTTTGATTATGAAATCAAAAAGCTTTGAACATCTTGGAAAATTCCAATATCAAAACGAAATTTCAAATAGAGGAGGTATGCTTTTTAGTCCTTGTTATAAAACGCAAAATAATGCCCTGGTATAAAGGTTGCATTTAAGCTACACTAAGACGTGTAAATCTTATCAAATCAGGATATTTGTTTATGCGTGCTTAAGGGGCAAATATATGTTCAAATATGAGAACATTTGATGGTCAAAATGAAATGTTGAAACAACACAATCTTTGCATCATTGTTTGATACACAATTAAAAGAAGCTACTAAAAGCATTGTCAATCTAGGGAGCGTCAGTCCATCCAAGTGAATGCAGTCTATATGTGGTAGATCTTAAAGGCGATTTAACGCTTTTGGCTTTCAAAACATTTTAATTGAGTGTATATCTGCTTTAAGGAACTAAATACGACAAACTTCGCTTCCAATGACCAGTCTCAGGTGCTTATCATACAACAATACATCTTTTGTACAGTTTCAAAGAAATTATTTTATCCTCCAACTGTTTCGAGTCGATGAACAAGCAGTTTTAAATCTCTTGGCATCCTGAAAGCACTTAGAGAAGCCTCGCTTTCCTAAACCGTGTTTTCGACAGAATGGAGGCGTACCTAATCAAATTAGATAATCCATTTCTCATCCTGAAGCGGTCCTTCTACGTCGGTTAGTGACAGAATGATGACATCGGCAGTTCATCATAATCTGCATTTGGCATTCCAATATTGAATGCAAGGCTAAGGTAAGGCCCCAACAGCGTGATAAGATTACTTGAGTATAACACCAAACCATTGACGAATCTTAGAGATTATGGATAACAAAGACCTAATAAACATTTATTAGGTCTTTGTGGATAAGGAAATATATCAACCAACAACACCCCCACACATCTTGACGCCACTAGTAGCGATACACTTGAGTATAAGTGTTTCACCTAAATTTTCATCCAATGAGAATGCGTAAATTTAAAAAAATGTTGTTGGTTTATTTTCATAAACTACTATTCGAGTGTTCTATCTGGGCTCTATGAGACTATTATTCTGGCCTGGTGATGTAGGTTAAACACTGAATTATTTAGAGGCTAGATAGTGAAATTTAAACGATGTAAAAAAAAACGTCAGTCGCTATCGCTCCTTCTTTGGGGTTTCTATATCGTTTAAATTTCACTATCTAGCCTCTAATATTTGGGCCACGTCACGGGTAAAGGGGCACTCGGACATAGCAAACAGTGTAGCCCCAGACCAGCCGCCACGTCACTGACGTGGCGGCTGGTCTGGGGTTACACTGTTTGTCATCTTAGAGGACATCAAGTTCTACCTTTAAATAAATACAAATGATAACTGTCGTGACTAGATGCTGGAATAATAGCGCTAAGAAAGAGCTGAGTCAGTGGTTTTTATGTATTCCCGAGTACCCCTTTTCGCGTGACGCGGCTCATTTAGTAACAACTAAAGGAGCAGTTGATCGTAGGAGCGAGTAGCAAACCAGTCGAGAATCAGTAATGATCAAAGGAGAAGTTGCTCAAGATTTTCCCCATGCTTAAACATTTGAGAATAGGTTTTGACTAAAGGAGAAGTTCCTAGTAGTTTCTTAGGTGGCAAAACATGTTTGTATCAACGTTGACAAAAGGATAAGTTGCTCAAACTTTCCCACGTTGTAAAACATTTTAAAATCAATAATGACAAATAAAAAAAATTGCTGCAATTATCAGACATAATAAACCATTTGAGCATCAATTGTGACTAAAGGAGAAATTTCTAGCAATTCCGTGACGAGCAATCTCTGTTTTTGCCACAATAGCTGAGTCTCTTTGATAAAAGCATTAACGTTCATTCAAATCATCGATCGCCTTTTTTGTCACAATTGTTGCACTGTTTTTCATACCCCCGCACCCCCCCCCCCCCCCCCCCGCCCTACCACACACACCCAAAAAATCATAAATATTCATTCAATTCATCTAGTTTGTTTTCATCTGTTTTTTTTCTCATGAAAGTTTTAGGATAAAATGAATATATAACTGTATACTATTAAGGGGTAATGTCATATCTCCATTAGTGATACTCAAATGTCCCCTTATACCATCTGCCATAATATAATATGGTATTCCTTATCTAATGCAATGCAACCCAGACTGATCTATGTAAAAGGATTATAATTACGTCTGAAAAACCAGTAAGACAATCCAGTTCGATGTTTGAAGGACAAACACTGGTAGAAAAAGTTCAGACGCAGACAGTGCAATGACAGAACCGACCATCTAGAATTGTGTTCGAGGAGGAGTTCATTCGTTATATATTTCGAAAATCGGCATATGCTCAAAATGCCGTTTAACACATTACCAAACAATAACGAAATTTTACCAATTTGTTGCGCACGACTCTGGAAAACAATGTGGGGAAAAGGAGAAATTGCTCGTGACGAACAATTTCTCCTTTTCCCACAAAGTTTTCTACTCTATAAGAAGATTACTTTCAAATTGCATCACATTTTAAAATGTCGTCTGCAAACTATTAGTGTGACGCAATGTTAACCACTCCTGTTTTTTGTACGCACGCATGTACATTAAGTAAAAGAGTGGGTAATCTGATTGGTCAACTAACTCGTAATAACGACTTAACTATCTCGTTATTTCGATTTAGTAAGTCGAAATAACGACTTAGTTATCTCGTTACTTCAACTTACTAACTCGAAACAACGACTTAATTTTTCGTTATTTCGACTTTTTTTTGGAACAACTAAAAAAAATCGCATACATGTCACCTCTATGCCACCGTACTTTTGGTTAGGAACAGTCGAACATTTGGCGTTTGGTAAAATGTTATACAATACAAGCTGTTGGGACGATCAAGCGATTACGATCTACTTTTGACTGGTCAATTTCAACATGGAAAGGTATTGCGAAGCGAAACCCTCAGTGCGAGTAGCAGACTGTTAGAACTAAAAACAAAATGCAGTTGAAAACGATATAGGCGCCACAGAATTCTCAATCCATCATTTGACTTTGTACATATTCTGTATAAATAGACGATGTGCTGTTTTTGTTCAAGTCAATAAAACTATCCGCATTGTTATTTTGATTATTAACTTTACTTTTTTCCCCTTCCCTACATCATCAGTAGCACTGTACACAGAAAGGCCACACACCACGCTGTCGGTTGGTGTTTAGATTTGTTTCTAAAAATATTTCTTCCATTGCGTCAACATTAGTTCAGTTTTGTTACGAGGCCAATAATTAATAATAATGGTGGAAGACCCCATATACTTAAATACCAATAAGAGCTTGTTAAGCATGGTAGAACCATCGGCATTCCGTTAGTCAATCAGGAAACTGGCTCTCAAAATGACGTATAATTAATGTAAAAATCCATAATCAACCATTTATGAACTCATTCTTTCGTCGGATTACTTCGGTCGTTCTCGATAAACAGCGGTCTCGACAGGAACTATTTGCATTGAGCATCAAACCGAATAGTTCCGGTTCCGACCGATGTTTACAGAGAACGGCCGAAATAATCCAAAGAAAAAAAAACGTCTATCAAAATTTGGGATTATTGGTATGGATATTCTTCCTTAACAAGAACAGATCACACTATAACATTGTATTAATATATATGTAAACCTTTTGTTTTAAGCGATACTGTTCTTTATCTGTAGAGGCAAATAAAACCATCTTATTTTATTCTGCTATTCCATATTTGATGACAAACACATAATGGTTGATGCAATATTTCGAGATCATGTTAGGAGACCGATTTTTTAACCTTGCTCAGCCTTTTTTAGCTATTCTCGGAGTGATTCAAAGCAGACGGTAATAAAATCGGATATAAAATATCGTTGCAAATACCTAATAAACATGTTGAGTTCAACCTTATTCATTTTAAAGCGAATGTAAAACAAGCTCTTACAGCTTAGATTTAACAGACTCGAGTCTGCTTCCTGGTTGTACGCTTAACAAGTACTATCACCGATTGTTGATTAATGAAAGGTTAAGTGGACACCGCTACTCATGGGAATTGAATCCACGACCCTCGTGTCTAGAAGCCGACACTCTACCCCAAGACCCATGCTATATTTCGTAAATTTATGTAATGTTAAGGCCAATGGCAAAGTGTTGCCGACATGCCTGATATTTGAAATATATATATATAAAAAAATAAGTCAACGTTTTATTCAGTAATATGGCTTTAGTCATCGCACCTATTCATGTTAAATGTTTTTCAATACCAACAACCTGCACCATGGAGGTTCATACTATATATTTCCCCGTAAACTAAATTATAAAGAAGAAACAAGTACCGAAGAAGAGCGGTAACTAAGACGTGAACGGAACACGACTCCTACCTTTGAAATGTTTATCGTATTTTTAAACGTAAGTCTAATTTTTCATTCACAAAAACAAAGCTACCCGTGAGATTCACCGGTTGGCACAATGTTTTATCCTGTCACTAGTGTCATTTTGGGACCGATAACAAGGTGCCGTATTACATTTGTGATATCCGGCACTAACCATTTAACACATCCACGCGACAAATCATAACGTCATAAGAACGACATGACGTCATGTTTACACCATTCTCTACTTATTTTTTCCTTTTTTCTGGTGTTTTATTTACATCTTGTTTGCTTGAAAGAATGCATAAAGGTAACATGATAAATAGAATAGATGGTTGGTGTCTTTGAATGGGAAAAGTTATCGGGCTCGGCTTCGGATTATTATCCGTTTCGCCTTCGGCTCACCGGATAATATTCCGAATCCTTGCCCGACAACATTTCCGATTCACGACACCAACCACCTTTTCTCATATAAAAACGTTAACATAAAGCTACGACTATTTGTAAGGCAGACCTACATACTGCAGAAATTCAGCCCTAAGCTTCAATACCAATTTCGTATGCAAGACGGTAATAGCAAGTTGTACTGGTCAAGCGTTGGTCAAGCCGAGAAGTCGATCTCGGGTGCAACTGATATCCAAGTCAATCGTGCTGTTACGTGAGTCATTGAACACCTTGAAATTCTTAAATAGCATAGCTCGTTGACCGATTTCGAAACAAACTTGATATCCGTGCGTTTAATGAATGACACTCTCTAGATTTGAGCGTAATTTGGTTTAAGATGAACCTTTATCATTTATTATATATATTGCAAAAGAATATATAGTATGCTCAGCAAAATTGAAATTGAAATGAAAAGCTCTTCAATAAATTCATGTATTTGTTGAAATGTTTGTAAAATTGATATGTTTTACTATGCAATAAATCTAATTATTTTATGTAATGTTATGTGTAAAATACTTTAAACACTTGTATGACATTTGACATTAATCATCATTGTTGCAAAGGAAGGATTTGCTCATTATGATATGATAATAAGTCCACCTTTTACAAATGTGTTTGTAGGACCACATTTCGTCCCCAAATTCGACAAATGATAAGAGGAAGAAACTAATTTCAAGAGCAGGGTGGCAAAATCTATTATCTGTATTGCCCCGCTTGTCCGAAAGCCCCAACGGACAATTGTAATTTTACTGTAATAAACTACGTAACCTTCATACGGACAAGTTCAGGAAAGAATTTGGCAATTACGGACAAGAAAATCAAAATCAGGTTTCGCCACCTCTGTAGAGGAATTTCGACATTGTAAATGATGCGGTATTTAAGGGATCTCTGTTAGAGCCGAGGGACGTCTCGTTTACAATAGAAGGATTGGCGAGTACAGGTATTATTGATTTAGCGTCAACTTCAGTGCGGAAAAGTGAATCGGCCGCCTAACGTCATTATGGTGTGCTATCTATAAGATGGGTGGTTGGCTAAATGTGGACTTTAGTGAGCATTAGGGGTTCAAACCCACGGCAGCGTTTCTTAATGGACAACGGAATCTGAATCACTCTCGGAAACTTAGAAACATCATGAGAATTGAGAAATCATAATTTTCAATATAAAACAAGGTAATGATTGTTTTGTAAATGTTTTTATGTTGAGTGTTTGGGTGTTAATTATTTGATACTTGATTAAATGACGATGACAGTTATGCAATTTTCATCGAATATAAAAAGGTAAAATTTGAATATGCTATACTTTTCGAAATTGAGAAAAAAATACATAGGTAACAGATATTGAATATTTCGTCATGAAAATGGGTATCGTGATTTTTTTTATGAATGTGCTTTTAATGATAATCTGGCATCAGTAGAATAAGGGGAAAACACTATGTTATATTGAAAACGTTGTGTTACAGTTGAAACTATTGAATTCAAATTGTAAGTTTTAATACAAGACGATAAAATAATTAATGTTTCTTGAAGTTCAAAGCGCTTCGATATATTTCATATATTCTTAATTTCCACCAAACAGTGCTGGGTAAAAAAGCTTAACATGTAGTTAACAGTTTTCTTTCTTTCTTGATCATTTTTTCCCGAAATAAGTTACCATCTTTAATGATATTTTTTTCAAAATTCTCAAGAAGATAATGGAAATGGAGCAAACACGAATTGAAATACATGTTGTTGTTCTGAAAATTTATTAAGATTGAATGCTTGGTTCTTGAATTTCTTTTATTTCGAGCGTTGCACATATAAAATGAAAACATTCTATGAACAAATTCGTTTGCAGATTGTAAAGAACACACCCATTGATATATTCAGAAATGTTAAGAAGTGGCATCCATAGACAATTATCTAATTTAACTACATCATAAACAAAACTTGCTAAACACTGACTTGTTTAGTACTAAAGTTTTATATATTTTGTTTCGTTTCTACAAACTAATTCAGGTAGTTTCAAACAAACACATTTTAAGAGTTTTTTCCATCATTGTTTAAAACGTCAACAACCAGGAGCAGAGATAGTCCAAAAATGATTCGATCTACCAAATAATAAATTATTAATGATATAAAGAGAATGTTCATTAAAATCGATTATTAACAGTTGAGAGCATTTCTGTGAAGAATGGAACTCGTTGGTGGGTTTTAAAGTTTACTTTGTTTTAACTATTAAGATAAATCTGTCAGTAGTTTGCCTGCTTACTCACGCTTTCTTCTAAAAGAAGACACCATGGTACACCATTAACCCTTTCCCAAACAACAAATGTTCGACTGTCCCAAATTGAAAGAGTTTGCAGACGAAATTTCATAATGTGATGGAATTGAACAATATTCTTCAGAAAGAGCAGAAAACTTTGTGGGAAAAGGAAAATTTGCTCGTTACGAGCAATTTCTCCTTTTCCCAGAAGGTTTTCTAAAGTAGTCTGGAACAAAGTCGTCAAATGTGGTTAATGTTTGGGAAAGGGTTAAATATTTCATAGATCCATTTTAAACGATACCTTATCCGACTGCACTAAATGTTACTCATCACAAATTAGTGTTCTATCATAACATGGCATATATCATAATTTTTTTTTATCATTTTGTAACATGGAACAATGTTTTTACTATATTCCAAATAGAATAATTGTTTGGTTTACGGTCACATTGCTTTTAAGCGGCCATTAAAACCAGGGCCCCAGATTGCACCAATTTAAACTTTGCCGACGATTCCTTCTTTTTTGAGAAGGTACACAAATCTATGAAGAAAGCTTTTAGCCAATAATATAAACGGTAAATGGTATATTAACTATGTTTACCATGTCTTGCTATATTAAATCGTACATTCCAGTCATTCATATTCTCCCTATCAATAACGACAGTTGACGACTTTGTTGCAGACGACTTTAGAAAACATTGTGGGAAAAGGAGAAATTGCTCGTAGCGAGCAATTTTTCCTTTTCCCACAATGTTTTCTGCCCTATCAGAAGATTATTTCCCAATTCCAACACATTTTGAAATTTCGTCTGCAAACTCTTTCAATTCGGGAGAGTCGAAAATTTGGTGTTTGGGAAAGGGTTAAATGTGAAAATGGTATGAGACAAGGGGACAATTTATCACCAATACTATTTTCTATTTTTGATATTGAATCAATGGGGGTATTGGTAATGAGCTATTAAATCGTAACCAGGATTTCTTATGACTTAATCGTTTTATCATTGCTGTACGATAACGACACTATTATCCTATCCGATTGTCCAGTCGACTTCTAACGGTGTCTGGATGCTTTAAATAAGTATTGCAGAGAATTCCTCTTAACTATCAATAGCTGCGAAACGAAAGTCGTCAGGGTTTAGGCTCGAACAACTAACGTGTATAATTTCACGGTTTTAAATCAGAAAATTGAGATATCTGATTGATATAACAGTCGCAATTTCCTCAAAAATGCCACTTGTAAATGCACGTTAACAAATCGTCCAACAAATTAAAAAAGTAATCAAAGGCCAGAATGGCCTGAACTGCGTCGCAGTATGGTCTGAGAGGTTTGTGCGTACGAATTGATTTGAAAGAAATCTAAGGGATTTTTGAAGACAAACCAACACATTTCTGTTGAATAGCAGAAATCAAAATAGAAGTCAAAAAAGACATGTCCCAGTACTGCTCTAATCAAATGAAAAAGTATTATTCCAGTTATCAACAAAATAGATATTGTAGACGAAAACAAGCATTTTTAGTTAAGATACCAATCTACAAGGGGCCACAGTCACAAGTTATTTAAGAAACACTTCAGCACAAATACAGCTTCAGTCAGAGATCATTGAAAAATTTTAAAAGTGCATTAAATATATATTGGGTTAAATGCCATATCAAAGGCATGCCCGAGTGTTACGAACAGGAACCGGAACACAAGAAAAGAGTAGATCAAAAGGATCGGAGAGATGTAAGTCTAAAAAATGATCTCAACAACAAAGTAAACAATCATACATTCTAATCTGGGTGATTTTTTTATCTACTCAACAATACCTACATTTAGTGTTTCTTCCAGGATTTGAAACAATAGAGGTATTTCCCCAATACATTGGGCAAAAGGTGATAATAGATCTTCTTTTTCATTTTGCCATTGTAAAATGCACAGGCTCACTTCATGGTCAGTAATGGTAACGAAAAACACGGTGTATTTCCCGGCTATACATCAGGCAATATTTTTTTTTCTTTCTTATAATGAAAAAATGAAAGATTTATTGTTTAGTATGAACCGTCCTGTTCAATTACAAAATCAGCTTTCAAGTAAAAGTAACGGCTTAAATGTGTTAATCAATGTCGTTTTTTATTTCATAACAACATTACTGCAAAGAATCGGGAGCCGTATTTTCACTTCACTAAGCGAACTGGTTCCCAACCCTCTGGTAACCAAACAAACGAATCGGAAACCTATTACTGAAATTAGGTCATGCGTTTATGAAACAAAATAAAATCGCTGATAACTGTCAGTTTTTCTTCATGAATGTTTCTAAGCCGTTTCTGGCACAAGGCCTGTCGTTAAAAGAAGTTTGCAAATCATAAAAGAAAGGGACTTTGTTCTGCACTGAGTAAAAAAATACTGGGGATTCCTTTATAGATGGGGGAATTCCCATGGCCTAGATACGGGTACTGTGGGAACGTGTCAAGACGGCCCCATGTCAAAACGTCCCGGAGATCGATGAGAACGGCCATGGAATGGTCAAAACAGCCCAATTGTTGATTTTTCAATCAGTCAAAACGGCCCAAATAAAGGTTTACACTGTTTTAACACTTTAAACCGAAAATTTTGCCGTTTTGACTTATTTCGGGCCGTTTTGAACGTAGGACATTTTGACATCGGGCCGTTTCGACTGTAATCCGGTGCCGCTAGATACCTTCTTCTAGAAGTTCTAGGATGTTTGGAAATTAACGCGGATAGTTTGCATTACCTTTTATCACCATCCTGCACATCACAGACGCATCCAAAACAAACCAAGGAAGAAAGAGTTATTTAACAAAATGACGATTTAATTTGATAAGAGCTCACGCAGTTATAGACAGATTACAATCAACATAGAAGTTGGAACTACTTTCTTACTCTCGGCGGTGATTAAGCCCCTATAGGTAAAGAAGGATTCCGTACGATCACTATATACGCCTTCGCGCATGCGCGCGACGCGTATAATAAACATATCTTTTTTTAGAAAAATACCTAAGTCAAACAACGCAAATTTGCCGATAGACTCGACATCAAACTTATTTGACATGCAAAGCTGAAATTTGGCTACGAAAATCTTAATTTTATAGAAACAGTACATATTGATTCCCTGCAGACAATATGAAAAACTCATAGGAGTATTACAGAAAAGTGTTACTTGGTCAGGTTGGTCAATATCCAACAATCAACATTATTCGAAGCAGAATGGTTTTGTTGTGGACTCATAACTATAATTCTAATTAACTATCATACAAATATATCGGCACATGCTCAATTAAAAACATATGGGCCACGTCACGGGAAAAGGGGCACTCGGACATAGCAAACAGTGTAGCCCCAGACCAGCCGCCACGTCACTGACGTGGCGGCTGGTCTGGGGTTACACTGTTTGCCATCTTAGAGGTTATCAAGTTCTACCTTTGAATTAATACAAATGATAACTGTCGTGACTAGATGCTGGAATAATAGCGCTAAGAAAGAGCTGAGTCAGTGGTTTTTATTTATGTCCGAGTGCCCCGTTTCGCGTGACGCGGCCCATATACAGTGATGTCTCGTTAAACGGAACACATCCGTTCCCAACAAAATTTCCGGATTAACCAATATTCCGGACTAATGAAGCAGAGCCTGGTCATAAACACATTGAGACATAAACGGTCTGCATGCACGTGTTCTTTAACCCTTTACCAAACGCCAAATTTTCGACCGCCCCAAATTGAAAAAGTTTGCAGACGACATTTCAAAGCCTTTTAATATATAAAAACTCATCCTCTGATAAAGCGGAAAACATTGTGAGAAAAGGAGACATTGCTCGTCACGAGCAATTTCTCCTTTTCCCACAATGTTTTCAAGCTTCGTCTGCCACAAACTGGTCAAATGTCGTTATTGTTTGGTCATTGGTCAGGCAAATTACTGCACAATGATTCTGTTCCCTTATAATTTCGCTCGGATTGCGAGATATCCGGATAATCAAGGTCAGGATAAACGAGGCCTCACTGTATATTGTAAAAGAAATATTGACGGTAAAACAAAGTCGGAGATATTTGACTGGATCCTTATTCTGTCGCAATTCTAGTCGATTTACAAAACAAACATTTATTGGCCAATATAAACAAGAATAAGACGCATAGTATGGGATATAGCCTCCATGATTGTATGATTATTAATAGAATTAACTAACTTAATTATAATCATGATAATAATAATAATATAAATGATAATAATAATGATTATAGATTGTGTATGTTTATGTAAATGTATATATGTATGTATGTAGCAACGACATGTAAATGTTATGCTAATAAAATGTTTGAACTTGAGTAAAGGAAAAGTTTAAATGATTAATTAAGGAAGATTTCAAACTGGCACCACTGCATTACGCACTTTGCATATATTTGAATTCATCACAGGAAACTAAAAAGTTTCAATTGAAACGGGGAGGGGTTGCGGCACATTGTTGGAACATCGAAACTGCATCGAAAATGCAGTTATTGCTTATACGATAAAATTAATATAAGGTGAGAACAACATATTTCCATTGCGTGTGATCATTTTCAAAAGGCTAAAAAATGTGTCTTTTTATCTTCAAACTTCTTAATAATTATTCGCACAACAAACCCCAATGCAATCGACTTCTCCAACGGTATTAATTAATCTTGCTCGCTTTGCACGGGCTAAAATGTCTAATTTCAAATAACTTACCTCTTGCTCTTATTTTCTGCTCCTTTGAAAGTACTTCCATCCTTAACATATGAATTAACACATTGTTTACTCCGTCTGCTAATTTCCCACTGAATGAAAAATAACGTCGCGCGCAGTCCAGCGTAGGCGCAATGCACGTGTTTCTCGACTATTCCCAGTTTACTTTGCTGCGCACCACTGACCAGACTTACTATTACATATTAGGACTATATGTGTATATGTAAATGTTGTAGATCGTGCCCTGTAGGTACGTTGTAACACATATTGATATGGTAATTTGATCAATCCTCGTCAATAAACAAAAAAACCTTCTTAATTTCTTTATTCTGAAGTTTTTAAACATTTGCAGTAATTTATATACAGTGAACCTCGTTTATCCGAACATGTCCGTTCCCAACAAAATGTCCGGTTTACCGAATAATCCGGACTAATGAAGCAGAGCATGTTCTTATTCACATTAAGACATAAACGGTCTGTATGAGCGGTATATACTTATAACCCTTTAGCAAACGCCAAATTGACAACCGTCCCAAATTGAAAGAGTTTGCAGAAGATATATCAAAACGTGATGAAATTCAGAGATAATCTTCTGATATGGCAGAAAACATTGTGGGAAAAGGAGAAATTGCTCGTCATGTTTTCAAAAGTCGTCTGCAACAAACTGGTCCAATAACTCCGTTCCCTTACAATTTCGTTTGGATTGCGAGACATCCGGATAATCGGGGTCCGGTTAAACGAGGGTTCACTGTACATAACTTTTGAGGTACATGTATGGTTAATATCATGTAAATGCTTCATCTATGGTTGCATGTGCAAATATACAGGCGCGTATTAAGGCCTACTGTCGTGTGCTATGTATAAAATGTGCATTCAAATGACAATTGAACCAATTTTCATTTATACGACCTAATCCCCACTCGTCAACAACTGACTTAATTATTCATTTTTCATTAACAAATACACAATGTATGCTGTTACTATTACTGGGTGAAATGATGTTTATATAATGCATTTAAACCTATCTAATTTGGAGATAAAGTAGCAGTAATCTTTAGATATATATGTTTAATTATTATTGCCGTATACATGTTCTTGTTTGTAACGATTATTCAATTCCCTAGTACTTGTGAATCCTAGAAAATCATAACTGACATAATTGAAAACTTGTTGATAGGGCGTTAATCCCGGAAAAAAAATCAATAAACGATCGGTCAAAGTTGAGAAAACATGTCAGTAGATGTGTTGATACACAATTATTTCTATCCAATACTGAAAATTAAAATATGCCTTTAGATATTTCACCTGGGGTTGCAAAATCGATTGTCCATATAGCCAAGCTTGTCAAAAAGCGTTTACGGACAAGTAATGTTTTTTTATTAAAAATAACTACTATATCACGATAATGAGGACAAGGAAAAGATTTGGAATTTACGAACAAGTACATCGAAATCAGATTTCACCATCCCTTATCATTATGCTCATATGATTCGGCATTCAATGATCGCCAATAATAAGATACTTTTTTAAAGGCTCATGATATGAGATTAATGATTTATCAAATTATATTATTTGGTAAACGTTTCGTTAGATTCAAATAGTAATCGCCAAAAAGAGCCATCAGCACAACTTAAATGTGAAAGCCAATGAGAATTAACCCAGATCAGCCAGTTTGACAATTTAGATTGCCTGATTTTTCATCTCTGACCTGGTAACATGATACACAAATATTTGAACCGACCAATCTGAATGTATAATTCCAAATATGTAAACAAACACCATTGTTGATAATCAAGATTGAATTGGAGACAACAATGTTTTAAGCACAAAAAGACCATGTTAAAAGGAGTTCGATATATAGGGTACTAATGCATTCATAAATTAATCTCCATGACTCTTATGAACTCTACATATTTCTATAGTAATTTATCTGTACCTACATCCTTTCTTGTGCCTTTAAGCACACAAAACCAGCTGCATCCGGAAATAACAAAAAAACGAATTTCTTAGAAAAACAAGAGCATGAATTGAGTAACTTGAACTCCGTATAAACCCCAATCATGAGGTCAAAATAGCGTCGCCATGAATGAATGATCTCCAATAGCGTCCCTGGGGGTAAAGTATTCCGATTGTCTACAAGCTTCCGCAACTCCTACGCGATTCCATTCATCGAGAGACGACTAACGAAATATTTTTACAACCGCTCTTTTTTCAGGCGGGGTGATCACGTGACCAATGTTTACGAAAAGTGTCCGAACAAGATGGCCGCGTCACATATTTTCTTTTTTTCAGCAGATTACTTTTGTTATCCACTATTTCATATACGCCATGTTACGACCATCGGCTTTGCGGTTCTGATGGTATATGAAAACCCTTGGTATATAACGGCGTTACGTCTAACACTCGGTAAAGAAATCGCAGGCGATGGGTGGTATTTTAAGGTCATTCGCATCCGTTGACTCAAAAATCTCTGCATGGTCTTGGAGCGAACGGCACGGCCAAAATGGAAACAACAGTCACCGGCGATTGCGAAAAATTGAATGTCGGAACATGGCGTATATGAAACTGTAGGAAACAAAAGCAATCTGATAAAAATGCATAAATACCTGCTCATTTATTGGCGCCGCCGTTTGCAATCTGTTTTACATCGTAAACATTGATCACATCATCACCCGCCTGTTTTTGGTCTTGTTGAAATATATCACACTTTGAGTACGATTTCATCTAATTCATCTATTTCCTAGTGGTTCATTTTACATCGATTGTGACGGAAATTTGACGGAAGCTTGAAACTTATCAAGTTCACTTTCCATGACCCCTTCCTGGATATCAAATCAGTGCTCGGGCGGATTTGTGGGCTAGTCCCGGTATTTCAGCGAGCAGTTAACGGGGATCTAACCCGGGACCCTCGGTAACAACGGGCGATGATTAAAATCCATTCACCGCGAATCTGTTAACATACTTTTTTACAACCCTTTCGGTATCTTTAAAATTTATTACACATAAAATACTTTGATTTATCTAAAATCAATGTATAAAAAGTTTTGAGTAAGTTTTATCTCTGAATTGTTGTTGTGGTACTTATTGGGCATCGATTTCCCTTATATGTTCGCGGAAATAACATTCTGCCATCAGCCTGTGTGCGGTTGTGTCATAGTATACGTTTTTATTCAATATGATTAACATTTATTTTATTAATACTCTTTTTCAACACCATGTCAATTTTTGTTTTTAAGTAATGGTACTTTTAATTCCATCAAAATAAACCAGGCATCAGTTTGTGTTTGTGTTTTACATTCTTAAGCAAATATTTGGAAAGCAAATCATTGGATTTATCCAACGGGCATTGATGTTTCCGTAAATAACTTTGCGTAGAGTGGATGTTTTCGTAAAGGCATTGTACAAACCGGATTTGTACATTATGAATCAATGAAGTCTTTTCTCAATGAAGACTATTTTTAGATAGTTAATTGATATTTAAAGGAAATCGTCGAGTCGTTATGCTAATTGTTCCAGCCTAATACCTTTACAAATCCAAGAAAGTAGGACATCGGTCAATCAGTTGAATCTAGTTTCAATCAATAATATTTCTTGAAATTCTTGGAAATCACCCTCCTCGCGAAATCTGCCGTGTTTACATTTTTTTCCACTCCTATATAATTTAAGGAAAATATTCCATCATAATGTAATACCACTTTGCATTAATTGATGTTCGTATTACAATTACAGGAAGACATCCCGTACTATCGTACGAACATTTTGCATTTATTTATTTTTTCATATTATTTTCTAGTTATGCCATGGTCTTTCTTTTTTTCTTATTATTTATTCACCAATACTCAATTACAATTCCGGAAATTCCTCACGTCGCATTAGGATTTGCTTTCATTCATCAATAACTAATTAAAATCCGGAAATTTCTCATCATGTAGCGTTGGGAATTGCTTTCTTTCATCAATACTCCACTAAGATTCCGGAATTTCTGAAGTCGCATTGGTAATTGCTGTTCTTAATCAATACCCCCATTAAAATTCCAGAAATTTCTCACGTAGCGTTGGAATTTGCTTTTATTCAGCAATATTCCATAAAATTCCGGAAATTCCTCACGTCGCATTGGGAATTGCTTTCATTCATCAATACCCTATTAAAATTCCGGAAATTCATCACGCAGCGTTAGGAAAAGTGTCCATTCTATAATAGTGTTCAGTACTCTATCAAAATAATGGAAATCTCTCACGAAGCGTTGGAAATTGTTTTTCTACGTCAATAACCCGTTATATTTCCTTAATCTTACTCTGTTGCGTTGGAAATAGTTCGTTTACAAAATGTTCTGAATATCTCTTGGTAAACATAACTACGGATCTGCGGTGGTTGATTGTAAGCGTCGGGGACTAGAGACAAGTCAACCCGGGTTCGACATAAAATGCCTAATGGTTCGGCTCTGTAACGCAGATGCAAGGCGGTGTGATCATGTGATCAATGTTTACGATCTAAAACAGATTACAAATGGCGGCGCCCATGAATGAACAGGTATTAATGCATCATTTCAGCAAATTACATCTGTTTCCATCTATTTTAGATACGCCATGTTCCGACGATCCGCCTGGATGTAAGATGTTTATAGCCTTTATAAATCGCCGCTATGCTGTTGAGAATGGTGCGGTCATGTGACAATACACAACTATGTTCTATATTTCCAGGAGAATGGCCCGCCTCGACACCCTGTGTTTACGCGTACCTCTGGCCGTGGTCGTACTGTGGTCACTGACGACGGTCAAATCCTGCACGCTCACCTTCGCCCAGCTCAACATCTCGCACCAGGGCTGCTTTCCCAGAAAACTATTGGTCAGAGGATGTCTTGGAACGTGTTCCTCCTACGCCATGCCGTCACAGTCCGTACCGGGCCAACTTGAGCGTTTCTGTCAGTGCTGCGATGTCGATAACATGCGTCTAGGCAGAGCGCGCATTAATTGCCCAAACTATGAGACGAATCCAGTATCGATACGCCCGATTGTCGTGACGATGAATATTCCCCGTTCGTGTCGATGCCGACCGTGTATGGAACTTCCCGAGCATGTGATCCCGGCCGAACAGGAGCTTTTGCCTAACGTTAAACGAAACTACATTCGCAACGCCACCCAGCACGGCGGTGATTCGGCATGGAACTACTTTTTCGGCCATCGCTTATCGCCAACCGTTGCGGATAAGGATATTTCAGAACAGGCACATCTTGACGAGTTGGTTAAAGCGGGTAAACCGTTTATCTATGTACAGGATAATGCATTTAATTTTACGGTGACAGATATAAACTAAAGCTGTATCAAGATAAATACTGTTGGGAGCCAGGCACCTGCAAAGAAGCGCGGTCATCTTTTTTTCACGGTAGCAAAATCAAGAAAACAACGAGTTTGGTGAATTCGGGTTGCTTTTTGTATCAAAAATAGCTGTACTTTGCGGACATTTATCAGAAATGGAATCTTAACACAGAAAGGACAAAAACCTCAACCCCGCTTAAAGCATGTTACGACGGATAGAGCATTCACAGAGAGAACTTATGTTAACAACACATGCTACATTTACCGCACTAATCGACATAATGTGATTCAAAATACGTCGTTCAATTGCCCTTAACTGATTTAGTAGTCTTTATTTTAATCATGGGATATCACTTCTTCATCATTTTTTTATCAACATAGTTTTCCTTTTAATTACTTAAACAACACATACAAATTAACAAAATAGTCTTTTCGATCATGATCCAATGGTTGTTTCAAGCGTACATTATTGAAAACATTAAATTCATAATACAGTGTGTCTACAGTCTTGAAACAGCTTATTGTCTCGGATTCAAACCCGAATGGAGAAAGTCACGTGGTTCTGACTCGAACCACGTGGCACAAATTGGAAGTCGATATGCAAAGAAAGATAGAAAAAGAAAAAGAGAACAACATTTTTGCTCCACGAAAACGCACGTTTACGCGTCTGCTACAGGGGACTTTGAAAACATTGTGACAAAAGGATAAATTTCTTATAATGAGCACAAAATGTCACAATGGTATCTTCCCGATATCGTTTTTTTTAAAATACATTGTTTGTCAACTGCTGTTGTTTCAAATTTGGATAAATTATAATTCCCTATATTGAGGAATACATTAACCCTTATAGTACTGAAGCCGGCTACATGCTTGTGCAAACAGGTTAGATCCAGGCCAGCCGCCAAGACATTGGCGGATGGCCTGTGATCCAACCTGTTTGCTACTTTAAGTATCTTTCTTCGTCAAAATTAAGCAGGTTAATTTAAGGTTTCGGAAAGCAGACGACACAACAATCTATTTCTAGAAATTTGCCCAGGACTCTAGGGGTTAAAACAATAGAACTTAATGTTTCAACTGACTGGAAATATGAAAAACAACATGATATTAAACAGATCTAACAACATTAGTTCCTTGATTTATTCAAGACGTGTAGTGAATATGTAGTGAATATGTAAACAGGTGTGCATTTGATATGGTATGTAGATATATGTTACTAGTGAAAATAATCGATGGCCCGAAATGTAAAGTCGTGCGCATTTAATGACATGTCGATATATCAAAAGAGCAAATAATAAATGGTCCAAAATATCAACACGTGTAAATTTGATATGTTGGTATGACATGTAGATATGTTCACAGAACAAAGAACAAATGGCCAAAAATATCAACAAGTGCAAATTTGATATGACATGCAGATATATCAACAGAGCAAAAAGTTGATAACCCGAAAATATCAACATGTGTACATATTTGATATAACATGCAGATATATCAAAAGAGCAAATAATAAATGGCATAAAATATTAACACATATTTGATAGGTTGATATGACATGTAGATATGTTCACAGAACAAACATAAATTGCCTATATTACCAACATCTGCATATTTGATTTGACATGCAGATATATCAACAGAGCAAGAGTTTATAACATGAAATATCAAGACGTGTACATTTGATATGACATGCAGATATGTCAACAGAGCAAGAGTTTATAACATGAAATATAATATTATGTTACTGTATGTTGTACTATGGGCCTATGGCCTCTGTACTTGAATAAACATGTCTATGTCTATGACTATCTAGATGTGCACATTTGATATGACATGCAGATATGTCAACATAGCAAGAGTTTATAACCCAAAATATCATCAAGTGCACATTTGACATGACATGCAGATATGCAAACAGAAGAAGAGTTTATAACATGAATTATCAGAACGTGCACATTTGGTATGACATGCAGATATGTCAACAGAGCAAGAGTTAATAACATGAAATATCAAGACGTGTACATTTGATATGACATGCAGATATGTCAACATAGCAAGAGTTTATAACCCAAAATATCATCAAGTGCACATTTGGTATGACATGCAAATACGTCAACAGAGCAAGAGTTTATAACATGAAATATCAAGACGTGTACATTTGATATGACATGCAGATATGTCAACATAGCAAGAGTTTATAACCCAAAATATCATCAAGTGCACATTTGGTATGACATGCAAATACGTCAACAGAGCAAGAGTTTATAACATGAAATATGAAGACGTGTACATTTGATATGACATGCAGATATGTCAACATAGCAAGAGTTTATAACATGAAATATCAAGACCTGTACATTTGATATGACATGCTGATATTATTTGTGCATTTATTTAACGATTCCAAAGATAGACAAGTATGCATTTGACAAGACATGCCGATATGTCAACAGAGCATGTAAGGAAGAGCACGGAGTCAAACTTTGAGTGTGTCTGTGATATTAGTGTCACACTATAATAAGGCAACAGTCCACTTTATCAAATAATAACAACTAGTTCTTTTTTTATATAGGTTTTGCATCACATGAACATTAGTTCAGTTATGTAGCGATGCCCGACTCTTAATGATGGAGGAAGACCCCATACTCAACTGCCCATATGGGCTGGTCAAGGTGGGTAGAACCATCGGCATTCCGTAAGTCAGTCGGGAGACTGCCTCTCATGAAAATCCATATCCCTCTCAGAATTTCCCTCTCAGGATTTGAACCCACGCAGAGAGAGGCAATGTGATTTTAAGTTATGTACTCTAACCACTAGGCCTCGGGGGCCCCTTTTAAAACTTAGTTCTTTAACTTTCATCGAAGTCAGCTGAGAAAGATTAACGAGCCCTGCTCTTGACATTTATTGACGTCATTTTTTAACATTTGTCACATCATTTGAGACAGCGTTTAGGTTCGCTCAAAACCATTTCTTGAATCCTATTTCTAAGATTTCTTAAATCCTATTTCTAAGATTTCTTAAATCCTATTTCTAACATTTCTTAAATCTTATTTCTAACATTTCTTAAATCCTATTTCGAACAAAAAGAGGGGTGCAAGTCCTCTCCAGATTACATCCAAGCTTCGATGCTCATAGTAATACTCGAAGTTGAGCAACAGCTTTTTTGCGGTTAAGCCTAATATATCATACTTAAGTATGTTTCGAGAACACGGGACCAACGTTACCAATCAAAGGGAGGGAACGTGTGTCCCTCATATCAGACGGATTTCGACAGGGTTATCCTTAATTTGTTAAGCAATGTCTCTGGTAAATCGGTACAACCACGTCCTCGGAATCCAGATATAAACTATGATTAAACCATTCAACTGGTAGCTTTTCTTTCTTTCCGCTCCAAAGCAATATAAGAGAGAAAAAATCCAGAGTAAAGAAAAGGCATATGTTCTTTGCATTTGGTACGTGTAATATGGCAAAAGGGTTCTATGGGGAAACATAGTTGCAACAGGCGCTATATCATTTCTCGACTCAATTTAAATGACTTCTCGAAAACATGTTGCGGAATGGGGTTTTATAGGAACACCTCTGTACAACCGTATTCACGATACAGATAAGAGTTTTTATTATTCCAGTCCATTCTATACTGGTTTCTTGCGCCTAAACCTGAGAGCCAGATAACCAAGGATACGTATGACGACCGTGTACGATAGCAATATCAGAATGTAGAAATGTATCGGAAACGTCACGTTGGCTTTCCTCAAAACGTCATCGGATGTCACAAACAGTGTAGAGTTGTCTGCGCATTGTGGAAACATGAGCACACTTGTCTCATTGCATCTGAAAACAGATTTTGCTTTAAAGCGTTTTCAACAACTTTTCAGTTAAAACCTAAAATCATGTGACATAAAAATGTCTATCGAAGCACTTGCAAGTACTATATGACATGAAAAATATATCAAAGCATCAAAAGTACTCTATGATGGAAATAGATCCACCAAAGAAATGCAATTACTACATGAAAGATCTATCAAAGTACAGAAAGTTCTTCATGGCATTAATAGATCTACCAAAGCATCGAAAGTATTATATAACGGAAATAGATGTATTCAAGCCCTGCGGGATCTAGATGGTAGGAATATATCCAACATAAACTGCAAGCCAAACATGGACGACATGTCAGATAAATAACGATCACATCATTGAAAGTACGGTATAATGGTAATATGCCTCAACAATCGGAACTACTCGGGCATTTCCGTGAGCTGTGAAATACACCTCGGATATAAGTGTAGGGTTACAATTTTTTGGGTAAATCGGCATCCGGCAATTAACACATTTTCCAAGCTAACACATTTTCTAAGCGTGGACGTTAAGCAGTTCAATGTGTGTGGAAGTGTTGGACATCCTTTTAAATCATTTTTCATCAGTAACTCATACCAAATTGCGTAATTATTGTTGTGACATGTATAGTTGTTTCCTCAATCAAGTCTAACGACTTTTAAGATTTCCCATTTAAGATCTATTTTTAAAAACGAAAGTAAAGTGACGTCATTCTCGCGGGAAACAATATGACGTCATCCCTATTATTTCAGATGCGATTTCATTGGATAAACCCGATGTGTTCAGATTGATAACTAAGTATACATACGGCGTGTTTGGCATCCCTTCGCTGACTATTGTAATGGCGACGGCATATGGATATAAAAACAACGCCAGAAACTTTATCCATTCCATCCAGGGTGGTGTCGTCTGGGAAAAGAAGCCGCCTAAAATCATGAACCCAAATATTACAACCTGAAATCGTGCTAGAAACCTAAGTAAATATTGCAGAAGTGTCTTAAGGGTTCTCCCAATATTCAAACATGTATCGAATTTTTTTGGGTTTTTTTTTGTTGTTGGTGGTGGGTTTTTTTCCCACATAAAATGTATATCATTTAAAGATAAAGAACAAGATCGGTAACTTCCAATTTGAAACATTAATGTACTTTTATGTCGCAAACCGAAAGTTAAGTGCAGGAAAACAGTAAAGCCTTCACAAAAAAGAAAGTTTTTTTTATAACAATTATTGATATGAAGGCATTCTTCATGTAGACTATTTGATAGGCAATCTAAATATGAACTATTCTCTTTTTACTACTAAACGCAGAGATTAATAAGACATCATAATAAGACATCATATTTCTCTTAAACTTAATGTTGTCTGATGCCAAGCCCTTGGTAGACTGGATAACAACATTAAGCGTTGTGGAAAATGTCTCCTATAGTATCACAGAGCGATTGTCGACTAGATAAAAACGTGTTAAGAATTGGTTTATTAAGGCGTGCCTCTTCAATTAAAATAAGAATAGCATCAATCCCAGAAAATGTTCTGTTTTACTTCCAAGCAATACATTGAAAATATAACAATAAGAGGAGACGATACTTATGTAAATGTTGTCGATTTAACTACGTCGGTCGTAATTTGAATTACAAAAAAGATAGATAAAAGGAACTGAACGCACCTACTAGGTAGCCTGAGATCAGAAATGAAAACAGAGCGGTGATGGCTGTCCTTACATCATGACACAAGGCAGAAATTAACAGACCCAGTCCCTGTTGAAAAAGAGAAATGTATTTAGATGATATAACGTAGATATAAGATGACAATCATTTATGTTATTGAGTTATCCTTAAATATCGCCCAAAAAGGAAACAAATTCTGAAAACTTATACAAGTTTGCCTGAAGGAAAGTGAGATAAAACATTTGTTGGATGATAATTGAAAAAAATTAAACATTTATTTATAATAAGGGAAAATAGAAACTGGCAAGCACTGCTGTTATCTCTATAATATTCGCCGAAAAAAGAAATACATTTAAATTACTTTTAATACTTATTTGTTCAGACCCCGTTGAAGGAATGACAAACTTGGTCATGTAATAAAGAACTTTAATTTCCTTAAAAGCTTTGCCTGGAAAAAGTAAAATATACAGATTATTAAATGATAATTAAAAAATAAATTAGATAATTTTAGCATTGTTAAATCAGATAACGAGAACAACTTACGCAGCAAGCCCAGCAGTGTAGGACGTACACAGCCAGACTCGACAAGAACTGTATGGCTCCCCCGAAGCCGCCCACCCAGTAGAAACCGGCGTACATGATGACGGGATGTATAAAACAGTTAAGAAGATCACTCGTCATCAAGGCGCAATACAGGGCGGAGATTCTGTAGGCACCTGCTGCCCGCTCTTTCTCGATCACAAGGCGGGTGGCTGGAACTGTCAAAGGAATTTAATGGCTAATTTTAATAACTATTCATTAGGGTTGAATATCGAAAAGGACGCGACTTTATAAGACTCAACACACCTAACCAGTGTGATGGTATATGAGACTTTGTAACATAAGGTAAGTCAACAAACATAATTATCCGAAAGGCTAATCTAAGTCAAAAAACCAAGATAGTACATCAAAGAAAAGTTGAAACCATGTATTACAGGTTTGTGAAAAACAATAAGTGCACATTGAAAAAGAACTACGTGTATAAATAGTTTAAAACGGCATTTTAATATTTGAACTATAGGGACTATCTTTTTTGTGAAGTAAATTATCTTTAAAGCTCAGTCCGAGCTGAAAATCAAACATGTCATTGCAAGTCCAAATTCGGATACAACTTTAACTGGGTTAACGTAAGAGGTATATTTCAGGCTGAGTAAAGGAAATTTGATGGTATCACATGCTTGACAGCAAGTTATGTGTAGATAAATCAGATATTTGACCTGTCTAAGTTCGTATTTCCGTGTTAAATAATGAAATCTTCGAGAGAGACTGACCGCCATTTGTAAGCTCTTGATTGCGCATGCGCGAGCTACATCTCATTTCTGTGACGAATAAATATCGTCGTCGTAGTAAAACCAGGATTTTGACCTGTCTAATGTTATAAGGTCTCACAATTAAACTTTGATACAGTTAACGCGATTTTAAAAGTATATATATAACATCCCGAATACCTACAAGTAGACAGAATCTCCAGCGCAGGGAGAAATGTCCAATATCCACCGTAGAAAAAGATCTGCAAAATACACCAAACACAAAGTAGCGGATGCAGCTTTGAAATGTTCAAATAAAATAATCTTTATTGAAAAAAAACTTCACCTATCTTACGAATCTAGCTGCCTGATAAGGTATTCAAAATATTCATATGGTGACATGAAAATAAAAAGCGCACACATCAAGACATGATACATTTGAAGACAATGATACATGAGTTGTTAAACCATGCCCCGCCTTTCACTTTCATATGTCCCGATATAGTTTTTGTTTATGCTATAATATAATCAACCTGAATCAACAATTGAATATGTATTTGATAAACAATAACTTCATGAAAAATAGAATACCACGCTTCCTTTGAGATCAGCTATTCGTTTTTCGAGCCATGTTTGTGACAAGTACAAATGTATATAAATTGTAATTTATCAAATATGTAAGTCTTTAATGTCGTTTACCTTTTGGCTATCCAGAATTATTGATGAATAACCGCTAACGTTATAAACTTTGATGTATTCCTGGTGGCTTCAATCATGGCTAAAGTGGTGTTAACTAGTCAGTGTTTTAACAGCGTAAAAGCCCAACATAACATTCCAATATTAAAACACAACGTTAAAGCCCAGCGTTTAAGCCCAATGCTTAAACCCAACGTTTAAGCCGTACGTTAAAACCAAACGTTTAAACCCGACTTTATAAGCAGACGTTATACCCAACTTTAAAGCCCGGTTTTGAAGCCCAACGTTAAAACCTAATGTTAAAACGTAACGTTATAACCCACCGTTAAACCCTAACTTTTAAGCCCGACGTTAAAGCCCAAGTTAGAACCTACCGTTAAAACCAAACGTTAAAGCCACAAGTTCAAACACAACGTTAAACCCCAACGTTTAAACCCAACGTTAAATGCAATCGTTCAAATCAAATGTTTAAACCCAATATTATAACCAAACGTAAAATTACTACGATAAAATCCGTCATTAAAACCCGACTTTGAAGCTCAACATTTAAAACCCAACGTTTAAACCCGACGTTAAAGCCAAATGTTTAAAAATACAACGTTTGAACCGAACGTGTTAACCGAACGTTAAAATCAAAGTGATTACTTACGAGTCCATACACATCCCTGGACGTCTCCAGTGAGACGCCTATCTGTGTGTACAACAGGCTACACGTTACCGTTACAATGATGGCCGTGGTGAGGGAGTAGCCCTGTTTAATGACCCGGATTGTCTGTCGGAGACTCCGCCCACAGAGCACACGGTACTGCGTCCACCAACTGGTCGGCCATTTGTCGATATCGTCCCCTAAATATTCGTACTCGTCGAATTGTATTGTGTGACCTACATATGAATAAAAAAGCATAAAGTACCATATCGCATGTGATATTTTCGTACTCCCCTAAAATGTGTCTAAATACTCTTCAAAATGTCTTGCGTGACCTGATAAGGTCCGAGTAATATAGTATCAAACCGCGTGTGATGTGTTTGTGTGTTCCCCTGTATATTTGAACTCTTTGAATAGTATTAAGTGACCTACATGAGTATAGAAAAGCATAAAGTACCATATCGCATGTGATATTTTCGTACTCCCCTAAATATTCGTCCTCGCCGATTTGTATAGTGTGACCTAGATTATGATGAGAAAGTGTGATAAAGTATAATAACGCATGTGATGTTTTTGTGTTCCCCTAAATATTTGTCGTCGAAATGTATTATGAAACCTGATTCAGGGCTGGGAATCACGTGATCAGAAATGATAGAGACCATGGAAAAAAATATGGCGACTTTTGTCGCTTCAACTTCTCCAAACCGGTGAGAATCCTTTCATAGAGCGATTGTGAGCACGAAATGTAGCGCAAAGTACCTGCCCAATAATTCAATTTGTTTCACCGCTTGGTTTTATGATGCCAAATAAACGGTTTTTCCAAACACTCGGAAACAGTGTTCGAACCTAACCGATCGCATTTGGATAGGTTCCACGAACACTGTTTGCAAGTGTTTGAAGACACCATTTATCTGACACCATTACACCAAGCGGCGAAGAAAATCGATTTGTATCATGTGATCTGATTTAGTGGAGGGGAAGAGGCATTTGTTCAAATTGTCTTTTCTGAGAAAAATAACCTTTAAAACAAATATAGGACTTCACTGAACGTACTTCATCCATAACGTTCGACAACACGTTTTCTTCGAAGGTAAAGGGATTAATTTGTATATACTATACTTACCGTTGCTTTGTGTTGGATTTCCTATCAGCTTTTCGTTGTAATCATCCGCTTCAGCCTCAATATGACCGTTAGTTATGTCGTCAACAACCTTTGCTGATGTTTCTTTGATTTGCTTGAACTTTGACTGACTGTTTCTTCCTTTTAAGCAAGAGTTCCTCCGAAATCTGTTTTCAAAAATGGTTCATCAATGTAATAAACATTCTGTGAATTTCTGGGAATTTATAATTATGTAGTATTGTCCAAATTTTCTACGTGATTTTGTCAAAGTTTCATTGTTAACCTTTTCCACTTTTTACGATAATTCCGTTGATTTCGAACCATTGTGCAGCAAAATAAGGTATATGATAACCATTATTGAATGGCAAGAATACAAATACATTATTTGATATTGGTTTTAAAAGTTACGTTTTCAAGGAAAGTTTCATTTACCATAACACCTTTGCAAACCACTTCATTCTTTTTCTTCCATTGCATAAGTTGGTCAATGGCATGCGGCGAAGAATGGAAATAAAGTGCAAGGCAGATTTTCGTTTTTGTGGTGAACTGATTAACATCACATCAAGTTAAGAGTAATTACGGGGCCTCCGTGGCTTTGTGGTTAGAGTACAGAACTTGAAATCACATGGCCCCTCTCCGCGTGGGTTTAAATCCTGAGAGAGATATGGATTTCCACGAGAGGCAGTCTCCCGACTGACTTACGGAATGCGGATGGTTCTACACGGCTTGACCAGCCCTAATGGGCAGTTCAGTATGGGGTCTTCCTCCATCATTAATAGTCGGGCATCGCTACATAACTGAAATAATGTTGATGTGATGTAAAACCCATATAAAAAAAAAATAAGAGTAATTATCAAACCAAATACCTTGTGGATGAGCCTTTTGTCAAGATTCGTTTAACCGTTTCTTCGTCCGATGTCACCGATTCCACTTAAAAGAAAGGAGAAAGGCTATTTATATATACCTCCATCGTTATGGTGTCGTTATATGGCGCTTTTAGAACGTGCATGACACTTAGACAACCACTGAATTCATTGTTGAAGGAGGCATGTGTGTGTAGAAATAGAACTCATAACAGTTTCATGAATGGCGGTGCTTTTCATTGAAGGAATGTAATTGTACTTTAAAGAAGCCTTTTTTTCTCAATTCGTCACGCTTATTAATTAATGACATACCAAAAAAGTAATCTTATATATTTGAATAAATGTATTTCTTACCCACGCGAAATCTTTAATCTCAGAGCTTCTTATTTAATGAATCAATCAAGTATCATGAATTTCTGAGTGTTGTAAGTACAAATCTTTGTATGTTTATATCCAATTAACCCGAAAGAAATGATACATGTTAGTTATATTCATATTTAATCAACTTTTCATAAGTGATTTCATCCGATCATAGTCACGGGGTAATAGTTATGAATATAATAGACAGTTACAAACAAGATATAACTTACACAGAAAGTCTGCTGGGTTGTAGTGTAGCTCACAGTGTAGATTCAGCTTCTTGAAATAGGGGAGAACCGTCTCCACTGCTCCGAAATAGGCAATCTGTCATAAAACGCGAACTTTTTAACCAATAATTCCAGAGTTATTTAGCGTATGCTCTTACAAGGACCATTGTGACCGAAAACGAGTTAAAATAGCGACAGGAGATACTTCTATCGTATGATACACAACAGTGTCTTTGTTGTATTTGGTTAAAATTTTCACAGTGACACAGTGATATTTGTTTAATATCAAAATAAATCCTACAATTCAGAAGTATTGGTGGAAAAAGAGAAGTGACGTTTAGCAGTCTAAACCGTAATTTTTCCTCAGAAAATGTCATGTTCGCCTGCAAACGTATAATATATAGGATAATCCAACATAATACCGTTTGGGAATATTAATACGCGATCTGTAAAAAAATCCACTTTTGATAAGATACACCTAAGCTTACTTTGATGATGTAACCAATACCAGAAATAAGATTTTAGTGCCCAAGTGTTTGTAGCTACTGTTGGATCATCGAGCATCCTTTCATAGTGCAAATGTTTGTATTATTGCAGTTTAGTAGGAGAGAATTCCCGGGAAATAATAAACATTCAATATAATCAGCTATCACTGTTGGCAAGGCGCAATATCAACCTTGTATCCTTTCATTTCTGCACTCATCCTAATCAATAAAACATGTCAGTTAAAGAAGCAAACAAGATAGATAAATAAAAAGATAAATATTTAGATAGGCGTATCTATAAATAGGCAAACTAACATAAAGAGAGAATAACATCAATAAATGGCTGTATAGTCCCACCTGTCCATTAGCAAGAAGCAGTAAGTTATTAAACATGTTGAAGATTCGACTGGCGGGCTGGTGTATGGTGACAAGCACCATCTTGTTAAACTCCTCCGCGTACATCTTTAGTGACGACACGATGTTGAGGGCGGTGCTTGAATCTAGACCGGAAGTCGGCTCCTGTAACAAATGAAGGGGAGCATTTGTTTTATTAGTAACATATGTACAGTGAAGTCTCGTTTATCCGGACCACGATAATCCGAATGTCTCGCAATCCGAACGAAATTGTAAGGGAACGGAATTATTTGACCAGTTTGTTGCAGACAACTTTTGAAAACATTGTGGGAAAAGGAGAAATTGCTCGTAACGAGCAATTTCTCCTTTTCCCACAATGTTTTCTGCCATATCAGAAGATTATTTTTGGGACGGTTGACATTTTGGCATTTGCTAAAGTGTTATAAGTATACACGTGCATACAGACCGTTTATGTCTTAATGTGTATAAGAATATGCGCTACTTCATTAGTCCGGATGAATCGGTAATCCGGACATTTTGTTGGGAACGGACGTGTTCGGATTAACGAGAAATCACTGTACATATGTATGCTGAATAGCACATCTCGCAAGATGTAGGTCTATTAACACATGGATGAACGTACTTGGTTGATAGTGGTGAATGGCTAAACCAAGTACCAAACAATAACGACATTTGACCAATGTGTTGCAGACGAATTCGGGGGAAACCATTATGGGAAAAGGAGAAATTGCTCTTAAAGAGCATTTTCCCCTTTTCCCGCAATCTGTTATGCCCTATCAGAAGACTGTTTTTCAATTTTATCACATTTTTTAATGTCGTCTGCAAACTCTTTCAATTTGGGAGAGTCGAAAATTTGGCGTTTGGAAAAGGGTTAACGCGTGGTTCAATCAACAATTTGTTACTTTTTGGACAAGTGTTTGCATTGACACTAGTCTCCAAAACTCATTGGCAACCGACACGAGACAGCCATTATCATGATTTATCGAATAGTGCTTATCTATAAATGACAAAAAGAATACATGGGGATGGACTGAAGAAGAAGAAATGAAAAGTTTCAACCACTCCCGGGGAACAATTGAAAGAAATGCAAAAACAGACATGAGTAAAAATACTTTTTTGTGCCCTACATGTCAACGGGCATAATAGGCAGTAAAGTAAAAAATAAGAATAAATTATACTACAAAATGAAAATTGTAATGAAAGGAGTATTTGAATCATTCGTGACCCTGAAATCATAATATCACTACATATTGACTATGAAATAGTTCCAATACTCACGTCTAACAACAGTATGTCAGGGTCTACGAGCAGTTCGCAGGCAATACTCGCCCTCTTCTTCTCTCCGCCAGATAGCCCCTTCACAAACACATCACCTATAACTGGAGTGGTTGATTCGATAAGTACATTGGCAATGACTTAAACGCGTTACTAATTACTCAGAAATGTGTACAACTTTCGGCCCCGCGCAAATAAGTTAAAGTATAGTTTGGAACTTTAATACGTACTTTTATGTATTGATTGTTGATTAGATGATCGGTTCCTCATTAGAAATAGTTAGTTATTGGTTTGGGTCATGTGGTATAAACATACATGTATACGGCTGCCGCAACATATAAAACTTACTGGTCGCATCGTTCATCCCAAATGAACAACAAAGCTGCAAATTACCCAACGAAGATAGTGTTGGCAAAAAGCAAATGGGATAGGACAAGCATTGATCATCAAAGTCATGTGCTTAGCAATAGGTGAAATCATAATAAAACAATGTTGATTCAAACAAAACTATAAAGAAACTGTTATCGAATGAATAAATATGTTTAAAAGAATTAATCAATGACTCTTTCATGTGTTGTTTCAAGAAATATGTGATCAACATAAACTGTTATGTTCTGATTTATGATATAAACAAGAACTACATTTTCATCGCGTATGTAGCGAATTATTTAGATGTTCTTTGGAAATCATGCAACTGTCTAAACAACGACCAAGGAGGCGTTGTAAGTGCTCCGACCCAAGAAAATCCTTACCGGTGTTCATGCATGACTTGATTTGAAGTCTGTCCACAATATCGTCGATGGAGCTCTGTTTTTCTGCATCACTGATTTTGTCTGACATTCGTAGCCGAGAGTTGAACTGAAATTGCAATAAAAAAATTCCAAATTCAAGGTTAAGTTACAAAACACCATCTCGATGAATTGACTCTAACATGTCAAACTCAAGCATGTGTTCGTATTGCGTTGAACCATTTAGAGTAGTATCACAAGGATTCAACAAGGGAGGTTTCCGTCGTGCAAATTCCTGTAAGACATACATATAACAGTTAATTCTTATTTCCGCTTTCTTGGCCTTATTAATTCATATCGTTCTACCTTTAGAAAGGGGCCTCCGTGGCCTAGTGGTTAGAGTACAGAACTTGAAAGCACATGGCTCCTCTCCGCGTGGGTTCAAATCCTGAGAGGGATATGGATTTTCATGAGAGGCAGTCTCCCGACTGACTTACGGAATGCCGATGGTTCTACCCGCCCTGACCAGCCCTTATGGGCAGTTGAGTATGGGGTCTTCCTCCATCATTAAGAGTCGGGTATCGCTACATACCTGAAATAATGTTGATGTGATGTAAAACCCATAAAAATAAAAATAAATCTACCTTTAGAATTACCGTATGGATATGTAAAACTACACCCATTTGCATCCATAATAGGAGAGTTTATCACTGGGCAAGATACGCTTCTCTTGCTAACAAACATGAATGAATCATCAAGTTAGTACCGTATGATCACTTTATGATGGACTGAATTGCAATTTTTGTAACACATTAACAAAAACTCTTTCCCATTTGCCATATAGATCTATAATCTTACAAAGAATTGATGCAACAACAGCGTCTCGTAACACTATTCGAACTTGCCCATGACGTTACCATTCTTCGCCGATGAGGATTAACAAACGGTCACAAGGACAATTTCGCTGATCACGTGATTCAAGCAAGGACCATTGTACCACAATGCCGATGCTCTACACTGGAATTCCCAATATCTACCTGAGTAAAATGGTTCCCGCTACGCTCCCACATTTAGCATTTATCCGTGAGGTACGAACGATAACTCTGGATAGGAGATTGCGGAATACCATATCCTCCTTACCGTTAACTCGGATGATCCAAGCTGTAACTACGTGTAGAATGAAATATCTACGAATGGATCATTCGGACTACCTTACCGTAAGCGTTTCTTTGAGTGTGAGCTGTGAGAAGAAAACGTCTTGCTGTTGAACAAACGCCATCCGTCTCCTCAGACGCTTCTCGAAAGGTTCTCCGTTAAGAGTTATCGACCCTGAATGATATTTCTGACGCCCGGAGATGGCGTTCAGGAGGGTGGTCTTCCCTGAACCTGGTGGGTGGGGAGATAATGAAGAAAGGCATCAGTTGTAACTATATAACTCGTCCTTCTCTATAAAAACCGCTTGTGTAGGAGACAAAATGACCAAACAATTGAAGATAAAAGTAACAACAGGTCCCACTCTTTACGAAGAAAGATATTGGGAGGGATTTACGATAAACGTTTTTCTCTCAAAGTTAGAGGGAGAAATAATTATATTTTGGTGAAAAAACTATTCCATTTTCGCCACCATGCACGCAATCTATTTCGAAAGATACTAATCTTTAAATAAATGATTAATAGTGAGGTTGGTCAATACATTAATCTACAATTCCAGTGACACTTTCTCTATAAATGAAGCATTTATCCAGTTGAGGAATTTTCATCGGTATTATATCTAATATTAAGAACGTTTAGAATCACTGTGAAAAATAGCAAGTCCTTGAATGAATCATTTTTGGTTGATCGTCTGTCAACCTTTTCAATTGAAGCCAAACTAAACAATGCCGCTTTGTAAAGGAAAGTATTCAGTAGTTAAACAGACCAGACTGGGAAATTCTAAACTTCCATTGAAAGCCAAAGTACAATTTTCTGCTTTGCAAAGAAGAGTATGTAGTAGTACAGGAGGCTAGACCGGGATCTTTCGAATTTGCAAGCTTTGCCTCTGTTACTTCCTACGCAATAGGAGATAAAATATCCTTATTTGATTCTCCTGTAAAAAAAGGTTTTACCGAGTTTTAAAGCTAACTCGGATGATCCAAGCTGAAACTGTATTACAAAATGAAAAAGCTACGTCTTGATCTTTTCGACTACTTTAAGGACACATCAAAGGAGGGGAGTACAAATAAATTACCGAAAAAGTATATGGAATTCTTTTATTATGTCCATAAAGTCATGAGATAGTTGAGGAATGCATTGAGACCCTATCAAATAGACTCATTTACAATAAGTTATTTCTGCTTGAAATATAGTTGTCTCCAATTCAATCATGTTTATCAACAACCTGTTTGTTTACATATTCAAAATAATGAATTTTTATTGGTCGGTTCAAAAATGTGTGTATCAATTGTCAATGTCAGAGGTAAAGAATCACACAATCTGAATTATAAAACTTGCTAATCTGGGTTATTTCTGGTTTACTTTCACATTTGAGTTGTGCTGATGGTGTTTTCTGGCAATTACTATATGAATCTGTCCAAAAGTTTACCACATAATATAGTTCGATATAGCATTAATCTCCTTTTATGTGCCTTTAAAAATTGTAGATGGATTTATAAACAACCGTGATAAAGGATAGTCAGTGTCTAATGCTCAATGGTTTCCATCCAATTTTATAAAAGAAAACTAATGTGTCCTTTCTGTCGTCTGTTTTTTTGCTTCGGCGACTGGACTGGTAACAAAATATGAGTGAAATGGTTAAAATATCCTTTTTGTGGGAACTTTATACCTCCTTACATGCCAACCGTGCAAAATATCAAAATATTGAGGTACATAGTTAGCCAAACTACTAAAATTGCATTTATATATAGGAATCTACACAATGAGCATTGTACTACGACTGGAACATCAAGATCAAAGTTATAACAAACGACACAGCTGTATTGGATCTATTAAATGTCGTGATATATCTGAAATATGTGAAAAAAAGATTGTTAACCATTCGAAAGATGGGTAATTTTCTAAAAATAGTTTTTTGTGTCGTCTGCTTTCGAAAATTTAAATATCTGCTTAATTTTGATTAAGGAAAGATACTTAGAGTAGCAAACAGGTTAGATCTCAGGCAAATAAATTGGCAGCTGGCCTGGATCTAACCTGTTTGCATAAGCATGAAGTCGGTTAAAATAAATTAAGATAAAACACCCCGTCCATCCATACAAACATTGTTTGAGCTTTTAAGGGGGATGGGTGCGTCTCTCTTACCTGTGGGTCCCATGATGGCCAGCATCTCGCCCGTCTTGGATACCATGGAAACATTGCTGAGTATGTCCTTACGTTTGATGTTTACACATAAACTGTCCACATAAAGTCGCGCGTCCGGGGCTTTTGTCCGCATATTGTGTTAACACGAATTCCCGCATGTAACGCGCATAAGATATGAAACCTTGACGTAACGGTCTACCTCTCACGAAAACGTACGAGTATGAAGAAACCTAATCAATAAATGGGAACAATTTTGATATAGCAAATTCCACTTCAAAACGTGTCGCTCTGGATTAGCCTGTGTGTAAACTCACTCTGGCTGATCCAGCGTTCCACTTTACGAATGTATATCTTCTAGAAAATATAACTTTAATTCACACTTTCTTGAAAGAACTTCGAATAACAGAAAGTAGACGTTGTACCACATGAACAGATCTACGTGATGAAATAAATGTTAGCGTTCAAAATATAGATTCATTCAAGCTTGTTATTGTTTACCAACTGTTCTTGAACCGAATACACTTGTAAACTCAGTGCGGAAAGTTATCAAGCATGTTGCTTAATATGTAACATCCATATTTCACACGCATGAATAGGTTCACTAGTATGGTGAAGGAAAAGGACCAATGCGATAAATATATCACGACGTGAGAAAGTGACACAATTATTTTATAAACTGTCGTGTTTATACAAAGTATATTTGTATTTGCACAGCATGAAATGCTAAACACAGCAATCTATTTCGATCCCAATATGTTTCTTAACCCTTTACCAAACACCAATTTTTTACTTTCCCAAATTGATAGAGTTTGCAGATGACATTTGAAAATGTGATAACATTGAAAAAAGAATCTTCTGATAGAGCAGAAAACACTGTGTGAAAAGGGGAAATTACTCATTAAGAGCAGTTTCTCCTTTTTCCACAATGTTTTCCAAAGTTGTGTGCAACATACTAGTCAAATGTCGCTTTTGTTTGGTAATGGGTTAAGTTCACTTTTAAGCTTCTTTATCAAGGTATGAGGGTCAAAGAATAACTTGCTATTAAAACACTAAATTCTTTATTTATGGTATAATTTATCAAACTAAAAGCTTCTGAACGTTTTTGATATCATATTATATCATTTCACTCAAATGGTCTCACCGATTGCTTAACACCTTTACTTTAAGTTTGCATGTTCACACATGAGGGAATTTCAGTCAAAACATATTATCACTGTTTTTGTATTTTCGTATGAAATGCATTTAAAAGTAGCTACTTGAAGCTTGAGTAATTCAAAAAACATTCATTCATATATGCAGTGCCTATAGGCGGTAGATATCGAAAGCGTTTCACACATTAATTCATTGTATGTAGACTCTTCAATTTAAATACAATCTATGTTTGCTCTTAATGGAAAATTATTCAAAAGTGCATCATAAAACAGCGCAGCTGCTTTACATTATAAAGAAATTTGGAATAAATTTCCAAATTTCACCACATCTGTGAACAAGCAGCTTTAAGCATCAGGTGCAGGCTTCCATTAAAGCTGTTGTGAGAAAAAGTAGATGACATCCTTCAAAAGTACAGGGAGATCTTTGATAAAAGCTTATTTCAATAACCTATACCGGTCGATCAGTTATAAATCTAGATTAATAAATCCCCAGTGATGATTCTTAAGCAAAGCTTTTGATCATTACTGATAGTAAGCTGTTATAACCTTGAATTTTGCGGTTGTAAAAAACGATTTCTCCGAAATCGATAATGATTATTTAAATCATATAGGCTGAATCTATACTAAATACTTTAAATATACCCCCAGGCAGTGTGCAACATTTAACACAGAGAAATGCATTAACTTTAATGAGCAAAGTCTTCTTTTTGACACAACGGTTCCAGAGTTTGACGATCAATTACATACGTTCATACTTTTACAAGTATGGTTGCTACTTCGGTGCTAGATTTCAATGCCACATAGTTTATATTGTATTAACCAGAATACATATCACCTATAATGCGAACTTAAAACAGTGAACCATAGTTTGCATAAATCATAAATAACATTTTCTAAGGGGAATGGCGCTATGTAAACACACACAACCATGTAAATACACCAGTAAAACGCAACTCCGATTGTGGCATTCAAATAAGTTCAAATAAGCCAAAAACAATAATTTCAAACAGTTTTCAGCTGGTGTTGAACAACAAAAGAAACGAATGCCTGCGCATAAACTTAGTGAACGTGTTCATTTCCAGGATATTTAGAATTTCCCATAACATTGGATAAAAGCTGCTCTCTGATGTTGTGAAAAATACATACTGTCTTCTTTTTCTATAAATCAGATACGAATGCAATTTTCACCGAGATAAAAGATCCACAAAAGTCACAATGAGCTTTTAACCCCTAATCAAGGCCCTTTTTTTTTCCCATTACCAAGCTTCTTAGCATACTGCAGTTGCCCTTCGTTCCCTTACTTCGTTATAATGCCTACAAGGGAAAGGGAAATCACAAAAAAAAAACATGAACCCACTAGACTAAAATCTAATGCAATGTGCAGTTAGCGAAGAGATTTCATCTGAAAATAGACATAACGAAATGAGCATATGGAGACAGCGCGGAATAGTTTTCTGAAAAAGGTAGGTTCAGACCAACAACGCGAAAAAGACAGAACTATGCCCAAAAGAGAGAAGCGAGAGATAGAGAGAGAGAGAGAACAAATAAGAGATAGTTCTAGACAGAGAGGGATGGAGAGAGAACAGAGAGATGAGAGAATGGGAGAAAAGAAAGAATGAGAGAGAGGGGGAGAGGGAAAGAGAGAGAGAGAGAGAGAGAGAGAGAGAGAGAGAGTGAGTGACAGAGAAAAGAGAACAATATAAAGAGAGAAATACAGACAGAAATACATTGCTACAGACAGACAAACCATACAAACACAAACAGACAAGGGGAAGTATGAAACAATCCCTTCATGGAACATCTATAGTCATAAAAAATTGAGACCGGGATGTTTTTGAAGATACATTCGAACTCCTATGACAACCTCGTGAGAGAACAAGGTGAAAGCTTTGACATACCATGGCGTTATTTCAACTCTGAAGTAACGTTTTCTCACCAAAGAACTTTTTATTCATGACACACATGAGATAAAGTTCAGAATACATAAAAGGTTAAACATTGGCTCAAATAAAACTGTAAGTCGGCTTAAGACTTGTAATCCGAGCCTTATGCCAATGCGTAACATCAACGATTTTTCTCTCTGTTTTCTGAATTTTGGAGAGGCACACGTCTTGTATTTGTGACGTCATACTCTACTGTGCTGTTCAGGGGAGGTAACTCTATCGGGAGAGTGTCTCATGCCACCAGTTTTAAACGAATCGCAGCCCAGCTATTTTATCGAACCATCAAGCTATAGTTGACCTCGTTTATTAAGCAACAACAACTCTTTATTGAAGTGGACGCGTAAAGGTCATCCTAAATTACCAATTGAAAATACTGAAGACCGCGTCAGCTTTTCTGTCAGTTTTTTGCCTGTTTCCTGTCTGTGAATGCCTGTTTCAGTCTGGGTTTTTTTCTGTCTGTGTTTTCTTTGTCTGCTTTCTGTCTGTTTGTTTTCTGTCTGTCTGTCTGTCTGTCTGTCTGTCTGTCTGTCTGTCTGTCTGTCTGTCTGTCTGTCACTCACTGACAGGCTGACAGACTTGCTGGCAAGGTTTGTAATAGGTTTGTCTGTTTGCCTGTCCTTCAAATCACAGTTGATGTAGACTATTTCGCATATTGCTGTCTAGATGCAAAACCTTCTAGTAATTTCCCGTTTCAAAAATAATTTTCGATACTTTATGTCAAATAACCTTGAATGATTTTTTTTACCACTGCCGCTCCCGCTTTTTATTCTATAGATATATAGCATTTTATCTATTAACAATCTTAACAACGTTTGTTTGCCTGTTCGTAAGCGAAAAAAGGAAAATTATTGGTGATCTTGATTTAACAACAAGAATGATGTCTTATCCGGTTGAACAGGAAGGCTTTACATGAATTCTCAGTTAGAAACTTATTCATTTCAAATCAAATGTGATGCAAGTTCATCAACTTCTGTTAACCACTCTTGATCATCCATTCTGCATACACAACCAGTTCTCGTGCCGAACATGGTTGGTGAAGATCGCAATGTGCATCCCGCGCCTCGCAGGTATCAAACCCACAACCCTAATATCAGTGAGTGACTCTAATAAGTAGGACTGGGACGGGTTCTCGAGTACCCGGGTACGGGCCGGGTAAAGGCATCTACCCGGGTAGCAAATCAGTACCCGTTACCCGACGGTTCTTTTACCCGTGTTATAAATCGGGTTTCTAAATCCAAATTTAGCAACCAGTTATCCCCAAAACAATTTATCAACATGTGTACAAATATGGAATACACAGTCTATATACACCAAATTAAAGGCTGCTCGTCAGCTATCGAAACTATCAACGTTTTTGTTCCGATCATCGCAGTAAGTCATAAGGGCCTAGAACCATTACTCGCAATTCTGTGTGGTAAAGTTGCTTACACAAGTGGTAACGTTGTCAATCGCGACCTTTCTGGTTTTCAATATGTAATATTGATGTAGGCACTTTATGGAGGTCTTCCGAAACATTGGTTTGGATGGCTGAGAAGCAGCATTTGAGAGTATATAGTACCTGTGACACTTTTTTACACATTATGTTTGGGGATGATTTAGTAATGTCTGATCCACTTGTCAATGAATGACAATGATCTGATCATCAATGTCCACGTTCTATCAAACGCCGTATTACAAATACCAATCTGAAAAGTTTAGATACCAGCAACTGGACATCATATCTCTAAAGTTTGAAAATACGATGGGTTCTTGGGCATATCAGATTTGAATCTAAGAGAGAATGATATCAGGCTCGGATACTCGAGTAAACGCGGGTAACATCGCCTCGGGTACCCGGGTAGTACATTCCTACCCGTCCCAGATCTACTCATGAGTACATCAAGGACATGAGATACTCACAATAGCATTGTGTTGGTCCCTCTGACAACATCTATAAAACCATACCAAGGGAAGCAACGCAATCTAAAAACCATGGGAGTGCTTAGATAAAGGTGGACAGTTTATTGACCTAGATAAAAACCCATCGTGCTATCTAATGGCATGATCATATGTAACACCTAGAGATGTGCAGGAGAGAATTTGGCAGAGGGAACCACCAGTTTGTTGAGTATCAGGGGCCAGTAAGGACCGTATAGAAAACACGACCATGGTGATGTTTTGTAGCTTTGTATTTGTTGTTCTCGCCCTGGACTTTGCAGGTATCCGTTTCCCATTACAATACATTTTGTATACTATTTAGAAGTCCATAGGCTCAATCTCCTGGATAATGAAGTCATGAGTGAAATACCTTGAAGTCCGTTTTTAATGTTCTAAGTTATGTATAATGTTACCATGACAGCCACAGTGCTACGTACACTACTTGCCACCAAAATGTAATGGACATGGTGTACTCAGTACGCAATGACCATGACAGAATGGGACAGAATAGATCACTTTGTTGAATGTTTGGTAATAGCTGGCATAACATACGTGTACATTATTTGTTATCAAACTGTCATGGATATGGAATGTTTTGTATGGAATGACCATGCCAAACTATTTGTTGAATGCTTTGCTTTAGCTGGGATATTATTGCATTGGTGAAGAAAATTATCATTGTTTTCATCAAATTAGGTTATGACATGAGATTAAGATTTGAAACCTTTACTATGTATTCATCTTTAACATTTAAAGGACCATCATCTAGATTGGGATTTTAATTCTTTTTTAAGTAAATTGTCTCTTCCCGATGAAATCAAAACCAATACTTCGTATGAATATGTAGATCAATTTTGCACATGTTAAGGATATGAGTATTCAGAAAAAAACCAAGGTCGTTCAATTTGTTTAATGGGAAATTGTATAGCGTCACTGTGTCATATAAAACATATCAGTAGCTTAGGTACACTTCAGTATACACCAGACGAAATGAAAACGAGTTCACTTGATAAACTAGAAATTTGCATCATTTGGTTACAGAATAGTCGTTTCCAAGAGTGTTACTCAATGAGGATTCCGGCATGACATACAGTTTCTCCTTTTGTTAAACTGTCTTCAGTCGATGTCTGCTGTTTATGTTAAACAACTTTTTCATTATAGATCCTGTATACAAAAGGCACTCATTACACATTGCGACAGGGAATCACTTTCATATAAGAGTTTACTTATCGCGCATCGTACCCTCTGTACATGTATTTATGTTTAGATTCCGGGGGAAAATTCCAAAAAAGTCGTCAATCAAGCCTTAACAGAGTCAAAATACTTCTAAACATTTGTCCAAAGAATTCTCCTGTCGATTTGATGAGTGCATATTCAAATACAACAACAAAAAATCTTTAATTTATCAACATTTCTATATTAAGTACATTTTTTCTCTTAACTGGTTGCATATATATTTGCTCTAATAGTTTTATGTAGCTACCCGACATGTCATTTGGCGTAACGGGCAGTAAGTTACTGTCTTACCCCTTATAGTGCTGGAACCGACTTCATGCAAATGCAAACAGGTTAGATCCAGGTCAGCCTCCAATTAAATTGGCGCCTGTGATCTAACATGTTTGCTACTCTGAGTATCTTACCTCACCAAAATTGAACTGATATTCAAGATTTTGCAAGGCAGACCACACAAAAATCTACTTTAACAAAATTACCCAGCACTCTAAGGGCTATTAACATGTACACCATATCTCAGGGAAATACTGTTAGGTCTATTTGTGTACTATGGGTCAGATGTCTAATATAAAGTGAAGCATTCCTATATAGCAATGTCTGATCTTGCAGCGGCCGCTGAATGTCCCAACAACTGGTCGGCGCATGACGGTTCGTGCTACTTCTTCAGTCGAGAAAAAAACTCCTGGTCCGGCGCCTCGGTAAATATTGCCCCCGGACAATCGACACGACCTCTCTCTGGCTCGTGAAGTCTGCCATTAAACGTCTGTCTGTCTGAATGTATATCCATATGTCTGTCTGTATGCCAATCTGTCTTTCTATTTATCTGACCCTCTCTAATGCTTGAATGTTGTCTGTTGGTCGATGGACAGTCTCTGGGATTATTTTTTTTCAATTCGAATTCCGTCAGTCTTCCTTTCCGAATGACTATCCTCTCTCTTCACAAAATCTTGTTTTGAAATGTTATCTTTTATTTCTATATGCGACGACGGGTGCTTCGTGTTTATCAATCCATTTTACTCGATTTTACATCACGTCAAAACTGTTTCAGTTATCTTGCGATATCCAACCCATATTGATGGAGGAAGATTCCATATCAGCATTCCGTAGGTCAACAGGGAAAATGCCTCTCATGAAAATACAGAATGCCTCAGACAAATGACCATGACATGATGAAGATTCTTGATTAATGCATGTCCATAACTCCAGACACAATTAATTGATCTAGCCCTATGTCACGATGTCGTTAGTGTTAAATCCTCTTTCTTCTTCCCCTGACACATGCATGTATCTGTCATCTGTCTATCTAAATGATGCTACCGGCTAAGTCTCTATACATTTCTCTGTCGGTGTCCTCTTTTTTCTAATTGTAAAATGTATTTTAAAAGATAATATACGATATACATTATGTTACTGTCGTGGAACGTTTATGCAAGATTGAGAACCCAACGCTACGTTTATTTGTTACATTGACGGTGCTGGTAGGATAAAGACACCCCCTTCTGAATAAATTACCTTTTCCAAGGGCCATAGAGAACATGCGGGTTTATCTATATAGATACAACAACCGATCAGTGGACGACATTGTTTTTCACATATCTGTTATCGGATGTGATTATGTTGGAGACGTTCGTTCGGTTTGTTACAATAACAGTATCATTGTTAACTGCACAGTATCATTGTTAACTGCACAGTATCATTGTTAACTGCACAGTATCATTGTTAACTGCAAGAAGAACCCCAAAATGGATTGTACGAACATGCGGCTGGACCAATTACTGGGTAATTAAAGATATTATAAACATTTAAAACGTTCCATAGGTCATATGCAGCGCGTTGGAAGCGAATCTGGTCGAGATTGACGATGACTCCGAAGATAATTTCATATACCAAAATGTTAGAGGTGAGTCATCATGGGGATAATTTTCATATACTAGTAAACATCTGCCTATAGTCCGACCTAGTGATAAAGGCGTCCGACTCGGGACGGGGAGGTCGAGGTTTTGAGCCCAACGGGAGACGTTTATCTGGAATTTTTTCTCGTGGGACTTCTTCCGAAATGGCCAGTTTGTGAGCCGCGAGCTAGTCAAATTAATGGTTACCGACTTATATCCGCTTGGCGCCTAGCATAGTGAAGAAGTTGAGAGGTACTTGGTTTAATCAGTGAACAGTGTCTAACTAGTCTTTCACTAGAAGTGACACTGTAATAAACAAAACATTTACCTTAATATGTGTACGAAATGTTAGGAGTGATATAAGCGGCTAATTAAATATGCAACAAATGAGTGCTCCGTGTGAGTTTATCAATTCAACCGATGGTTCCCCATTTTTCTTTTTATCTTTTTTCTGAACCAAACAGGTTACCGGGCTTGGATAAGTCTGACCGACATCGACGAAGAGAGTCACTACATGTGGATGAGGTCACATGCAAGCGCAATTAAATCTATGGTTCCCCATTATTTATGATGTTTCTAAATCATCCAGGCTACCAGGCTTGGATAAGTCTCATCGATATAGAAGAAGAAAGCCATTTGTAAGGATGAAGTTACGTGCATACGCATATTCAACCTCTCGTTCCCTATCACCTATGGTTTCCAATTTTGTATCATGTTTCTAAATCAACCAGGGTACCAGGCATGGATAGGCCTCACCGATATCGAGGAAGAGAGCCACTACATGTGGATGAGGTCACACGCTAGTATGACCTATTCGCACTGGGCCTTCGGTCAGCCCAACCACCTGAGTTCGGGCGAGAACTGTGTCGTCGTCAACACCAAGCACTCTGCTCTTGGCCGCGGGTGGAACGACAAGAAGTGTACAGACTTACATAACTATGTATGCGAGAAGAGGACCGGGTATGTTACTGTCTAAATATTCGTATATAATGCATAAATATGGGCCTTATTTGATCCGGAAAAACATGTACAATTCTAAGCATGACTATACAAGTCCTTTACAGTGTGATGGACATGATATAGTCTTTCATTGGAATAATTTTAATATACTCACAAGCACACACGGCAAATTATCCAACATTGCGCAACATACCTTAGTTCGACTATTAGTATCGGTTTTGTTCTTTTTTCTCAAAGAAACAACTTGTTATTCTTGAAATTAATTTTTTTTAGAAAAGATCACTTAAAAACATTGCTGTTTGTCATTCAGATTGAACCATTGTGTTCACCGTTTCACATTGTGAAAGGAGCCTGTTAACTAATGGGTTTCATATCATTTACCTCTAAATAATTCATTTTTTCTTGCAATCATAGTGTGTCCTGTTGATACGAATAAAACGTGGATTCCATTGTGAAATGATCCTGTGAACAAATGAATTTCGGATCATTTCCTGTGAAACAGTTTCTTTCATACCGTGCTATGCTATAACCAATGACATTAGTTCTGTGTGAATGATGTAATCGTCTAAAAAAGGAAATTTTTTTATATTCCAGAGAATCACTGATCGTTGGATGAATATTGTTACGAGTTTAGGAACATTCAAACGGGACATCGTCCCCAACCATTGGCGTGGAACTGTCACGTGATACATGTAGGAATCTTGAATAAATTTTGTTGGAGTTTTAGTGATAGTTTCTTTTTCCTTTGTGGTATCTTTATGATAACATGGTGCCTTAAGGCTTATTGATTATTTATTTATTTTTTTATGGGTTTTACATCACATCAACATTATTTCAGTTATGTAGCGATGCCCGACTCTTAATGATGGAGGAAGACCCCATACTCAACTGCCCATAAGGGCTGGTCAAGGCGGGTAGAACCATCGGCATTCCGTAAGTCAGTCGGGAGACTGCCTCTCATGAAAATCCATATCCCTCTCAGGACTTGAACCCACGCGGAGAGGGGCCATGTGATTTCAAGTTCTGTACTCTAACCACTAGGCCACGGAGGCACCTATTTATTATTATTTTATTTTTTTTATTATTATTTTTTTTTAATTGCTTTTAATTGAGTTGAACCCGAAGGGCACAGTGTATAGTTTGTTTTCTAAGCTTAAAATCGTGCTAACATTGTTTCTGTTATGTTGCAATACCAGGGTACCGTTTTACTAAACAGTTTACGCTTAAGATTTGCGTAAGTCTAAAACAACAATTCTGCTTTTATCCATATTGGGCAAAGCAATATTGCAAAGTAACACATCATTGGAATCGTCTCTCCGAGACGCTTCCAATGACGTGTCACATTACAATATTGTACTTTCAATGAAGATACTATCCATGTGTATCAGTTATGACTTACGCAAATATTTTCCGTAACTTGTTTAGTAAAACGGACCCCTGGTTCATAATGATGGAGGAAGACCCCAAACATAAATGCACATAAAGGATGGTCAAGAAGGTTAGACCATGAGAATCATATAAGTCAAACTGAAAACTACTATATTAAAGTCTTAGCCTAATACCATCACCTTTGGTCCACAAGGGCTCCGATAACTGAATATAATATAATTGTTGTGCCAACTAAAAATGTACATTACCAAATTACACAAGTTTTTAGAGCCTTGCGCTGATTCAAATAAGAACATGGTATAACAATGAGAGACTAATACAGCCTTATGATAAATTAGAGACAAATAAATCAGTCAGGAAAGGCATCATTAAAGGTCGAACACAATTTATGCCAAGCTTCGGTTTCAAACTATGTACCCCTGAACTCACCACTAACCGAGCACTCGCCTTTGTACTTTAAAAACAAAGCAATTAATACTCTTGGCCATCAGGTTGTATAGTACTAGGTGTAGAGTTCATTTTAACGTTCAAATACTAGTATCAAAACTTATAAAGGCGTCAAGAACACAGAATGTAACTCTGTCAGGCCAGTCAAGTCAGAGTTCATGGTATTTAACCCTCACTTATCTCCCTTTATGTTGAATCAACTTGCCAGTCGACAAAACCGCTCCTATTTTTTTTGTTTGTCTGAGGTGTTTTCACCATCAAAGCCAGTGAAAGCAACACCCTGCCTCATTTGATTGTCGGAGTTTTGTACAGAATCTCATTAGTAAAACAGTTATATATATTCACTTTGAGATGTTTTGTCCACGTGTCAAAGGACCATTCACACAGAGGGCCGCAGTAACGTAAACAGTCACATCAATCAACTCGGCAATCCCCCTAACAAGTCGGTAGATATACCTCGTAGGCAGTACATGAATACACCAGAAATCCTGGGGTAATTCGCCTGTGTAACGCAAAATGCACACAGGCACTAAATATGTATTTAAATACACACAAATTGGTAATATATCACAATTGAATGGTATTTTTACCCTATTCATTAAAGATGATCATATCAACACATCTTTGTTTCATATTTTGTCAATCGCCTCTTTTCGGCAATCCCCGGCTTGTGCCAGAGATTTCCGAGTAGATACGATTGCAAACAGACATGCCCTTCCTTGCTGATCTACTTTCATAAATGGCTCTTCATTACCTCCGAGGTTATTTTAAGAAATGACCGAGGTGTTCCGAATACAGTCACATTACATTATTCAGTAATTTTGCATGTCCTACTTATATTAATGGGGCGAAAAGCCAGACTTGACTGCCAAAAAATGATCATTAGGCCAGGTAGAACAACACGCATTTTGTAGACTGCCAGGAGGCCAGGTTTCCCTTTACGCAAATCCCAAACTACCACTTTCTTAATTTGAACCCCACCGAGGACGGGCCTTGTCAATTTAGTAAAGTTTTGCCCTCAAACCACAAGGTCATCGAAGACCTCCTTCGTTATCGAATAGTTCACACAAGATATGGTTGTACTGATTCAGAAATGTTACGGACAAGGCTTTAAAATAGGCATATTTTACTATCCGGTGGAGCCGAATGCGAATCTTAACAATTAATATATTGAAGCTGAGCCAATGGCTTCATGAATGAAGCCCGATTATGATTTATTTGTTTGTAAATGCCAATTTCTTTTTCTGAACTTGACCGCATAATGGTTGTTTAGCAAATTCCAGTAAAATTTCACTTGTCCATTAAGACTTTTGATAATGAACAAGCTGGGTAATATTATGCGCTTTGCAGCGCCTAAATTCACCTTTCCTGTACAAATACACCAACCACCTTTTCTATCAATTTGTAACCTGTATGGTTTCATAAAAACAAACAATAAAATAAAAAGATAAGGAGGAACCAAAACGGTAAACTAACATTAACCAATAGTAAACATGCTTTACGACATGCATCAATATATCATATGTAACCTCATGCTTTGTCACAATATTTGTGATATTTCATGTGCTATATCGATGGTGGTGGATATCACAAATGTTATACAGTTCTCATAAAGTTTTGTTATACTGTAGCTTGTGATTGGTCCGAACATGACACTCTTGGCAGGATAAAACACATTATAACAATCGTTGGGTTATTTTATTTGATCAATGCCTTCTTGTATTTCATCACAAGTATTTTGTAAAATTCCCTCCAAAACAAGGTCTGCTTTCCATAGTTTTCCTTGACAACTAATTTGTAAATGACCCCCAATTCCTGGATTTGACACCTTAAGATAAGCTTTTTTCATTCAAAATTCCATTTATGTAAAGGGTCAAGTGCCCAAAATTGGAATAAATCTAGGAATCCAGGGAAACCCTGGCTCTCTGATGAGCATAAATTTACATAAATCATTATAAGTGAGAGAAAAATACAAGTGACTTGGAAAGAATAAATGAATAGGTACACTGTTTGTAGATTTGAAACTTATAAACCGTTGGGAACTAAAGATTCATTGAATCATTAAAAGTGAGCATTTAAAAGTTTATTATCTACAAAACGACTCTTTTCCAGAGAAATTAACATTTATACTATAATAATGTTGATACATTGACAATAATGGTCATTTAATCATCAACTTAACTGTGACTATCATATATTTACCATAACCAAATTCTCCAAGTATACCGAATGTTTTAATAATAGCAAGGCTGTTTTGATTTTAACTTATAATTTATATAGGTTATATGCCTTTCTGTTTCCATCATTTTCATTTACTTCACAGTTATCATTGCACCTAACATTGCATCCTTTTTGTGCATAGCCTTGCAGTACTAGGCACTGACATCCTTCCCATACCTGTCTTCAATGTCATGTTGACACTATTTCTCCTACTGACCTGATGATTTTGTTCAATTCCCAAAGCTTACCAATATTTCTTCCAAATTTATAAGTTTAAATCACACTATTTGGACACAACACAAACCTTAAAGTGTTAACGAAGGATAAAAACATTTATATTCTACCAGAGAATAAACATGTATGTTACTGCACAATAGGAAAGCTACTTTTCTTTAACTTTTTCCTTAATCAGCTAACAGAGTCAATGATCATCAAAAAAGGTGTCTTTGTTTTGGTATAAAAACAAGAGGGCCATAATGGCCCTAGAACCGCTCACCTGAGATTACCACCTATTTGAAGAATAGTTAGAAACATTGCTCCTAACTTTTACACAGAGTTTCTTGTGCTTCTATGCATTGACCTTTTTTTTTAATTCCAATTTCACAAGTTTGACACTGTATGCTTGATGTGGGACATTTAAATGGTACATAATTCTTACAATGTAAAAACTGAATATTTTACTTTTACAGATTGTATGTACAAAGATCAGCCTGCACTTTTGTCCAGTACGATCTATTGTTGCCATTTAGTTGTTATCATTTTGGCTTATTTGGACCTCCAAATTTATATTGATGTATTTTGTTAGAAATTCTACCATACATGTTTATAGTGGAAATGCAAGCAGGTTCATATTTCAACGCACCCTGGTGGCCATGTTTTTTCAAGATATCTAATTTTTTTTTAACAATCTTTACAGAAGGGCCCCCAAAGAACATTCCTGTGCAATTATTTTGAAATCTGACCAGTGTTTTTGACAAGAAGATTTTTTCATGGTTTTTACCAAATATGGGCATGGCAGCCATTTTGGTCACATGACTGATTTTCTTTTGCCAAATCTTTCTCCCCTCCAACTAGGGATGCTTCACATGATATCTCATTAAAATTGGCCCAAAGGTTTGGAGAAAAAAGATGTTTGTAAAGTTTTAGCATACATGTATATAGTGATAACAAACTAGAGTGTTCACAAGCTTTTTAAATTATTTGACCTAGTGACCTAGTTTTTTACCCCACATGACCGAGTCTTGAACTTGGCCAAGATTTCATTGAGACAATCATTCTGACCAACTTTGATAAAAATTGGACCATAATTGTGGTCTCTAGAGTGTTCACAAGCTTTTTAAATTATATGACCTAGTGACCTAGTTATTGACCCCACATGACCCAGTTTCAAACTTGGCCATTATTTTAATTGAGACAATCATTCTGACCAACTTTCATCAAAATTGGACCATAAATGTGGCCTCTAGAGTGTTCACAAGCTTTTTAAATTATTTGACCTAGTGACCTAGTTTTTGACCCCACGTGAACCAGTTTCAAACTTGGCCAAGATTTCATTAAGACCATCATTCTGATGAACTTTCATCAAAATTGGAACATAAATGTGGCCTCTAGAGTGTTCACAAACTTTTTAAATTATTTGACCTAGTGACCTAGTTTTTGACCCCACATGACCCAGTTTCGAACTTGGCCAAGATTTTATTGAGACAATCATTCTGACCAATTTTGATAAAAATTGGACGATAATTGTGGTCTCTAGAGTGTTCACAAGCTTTTTAAATTATTTGAACTAGTGACCTAGTTTTTGACCCCACATGACCCAGTTTCGAACTTGGCCAAGATTTTATTGAGACAATCATTCTGACCAACTTTCATCAAATTTGGACCATAAATGTGGCCTCTAGAGTGTTCACAAACTTCTTAAATTATTTGACCTAGTGACCTAGTTTTTGACCCCAAATGACCCAGTTTCGAACTTGGCCAAGATTTTATTGAGACAATCATTCTGACCAACTTTCATCAAAATTGGACCAAAAATGTGGCCTCTAGAGTGTTCACAAACTTTTTAAATTATTTGACCTAGTGACCTAGTTTTTGACCCCACATGACCCAGTTTCGAACTTGGCCAAGATTTTATTGAGACAATCATTCTGACCAATTTTGATAAAAATTGGATCATAAATGTAGCCTCTAGAGTGTTCACAAGCAATTGTTGACACACGCACGGACGACGGACATCTCGGTATCACAAAAGCTCACCTTGAGCACTACGTGCTCAGGTGAGCTAAAAACCCACTCAATATTCTCACTAGTTGATTATTCAATTAATTCATGCATAAAGAATGGCTAGGTGGAAAACTTTAAATAAAAAAAAACTTGACTGGGGGATTCCCACTCTCACCCAAAACAAAACTTTATATAGCCTCACATTATTTTTTCAATGGCTTACACAAGTCAAGCAATAAATGCTCAAAACAATTCATAATCTTTAAATTGAGGAAATTTGGTATCACTTTTATAGTAAAGGTAGATTTAAACAAAAACAAACTTATACACAGCATTATGTATATCTACACATCTTTGAACACTACGATAATCCCAACTTTGTGATAACATTTACGGTTTCCAATGAGGCTCATCGCAAAGTTCCATAACAGACAATTGGTTTACACAAATCACATTTATATATTAAAGCCATACATATGTGTGTATAAGACACTATGACATGGCCCGAAGAGTTTAACACCTATCACATAATAACAACAATTAGTGAACAGGAACGTAAGATTAGCTTGCCCAGGCCTCTAACTGCGCCAACTCATCGTCCTCATCCGTCTGAGCTGGGGTAACTGTAAATAGAAAATAAATTAAGGTAGGTAACCCTTAGAATGCTGGGTAAATTTCTAAAAATAGATTTTTCTGTTATCTGCTTTCCAAATCCTTTAATATCATTATCTGCTTAATTTTGATGTTGAAAGATACCCAGGGTAGCAAACAGGTAAGATGACAGGACAGCCGCCAATTTACCTGTTTGCATTAGCATGAAGTCGGTTCCAGCACTATAATGTTTAAAACACATCAAGATTGACTACGCTTCAATGGTGGATTTGTAGAACTGGATCTTCTGGATTAGAGGGTCTCTGGTCCGATCCCCATTAGTGGTGAGGGAAAAATGCTAGGGGTAACCCACAAATCAAAGTGAGTACTGGTTATGTATCCAGCAGGCAGACATCAAGATATGAGATGATTATAATGGACTGTGCGACAGCAGTGCAATAGCTAAAAAGGAAACAATATGTTACAGGTATTTCTCATTTAATTTTAAATTTTTTTCTTCTAAATTGATTGTGAAAGAAATTTCTTTCAACTTATTTCAATCGCTCTCCATTCTGCATCCTTGATACATTACCAGTTCTCGCACTTAATAGGATTGATATCTTGTGGTATAATGTATAATCTATTGATCAAAGTATGTACAGACAGTCTACAATGCATTTTAAAACCGTTGAAACACTATTTGATCTCAAAACATATTCATTCATTGTATGGATGCTCATTATACTTAAAGGCACATAAAAGGAGATAAGTACTAATAAATTAATGAAAAAATATATGGAGTTCTTTTAATATGTTCATTAAAGTTATGAGAATTAATTTACAAATGCTTTTAGATCCTATTAAAAAGACTCCTTTAACATAAGTTATTTTGTGCTTGAAATATAGCTGGGCTGTCTCCAATTCAATCATGTTTATCAACAACCTGTTTGTTTACATATTCAAAATAACGAATTCTGATTGGTCGGTTGTGTATCAACTGTCAAGATCAAAGGTGAAAAATGAGGCAATCTGACTTATTAAACTAGCTAGTCTAGGTTATTTCTGGTAGACTTTCACGTTCAAGTTTTGCGGATGGTTTTTTTTGGTGATAACTAATTGAAACTGTTAAAAAGGTTACTAAATAAAATAGTTTTATATATCATTAATCTCCTTGTATGTGCCTTTAAGACACAAACTAACTTTACTTCCAATGGTTATTCTCCTTAAAGAAAAAAATACTTCTATCAAAATAATTTCTCATTATCTTTGAACAGAAAGTTTAAATGTATTTGGTAATGATGATAACCAACTTTTTTTATCATGATAATTTCTCATTATCTTTAAACAGACAGTTTTAATGTGTTTGGTAATGATGATAACCAACCTTTTTTATCATGATAATTTCTCATTATCTTTGAACAGACAGTTTTAATGTATTTGGTAATGATGATAACCAACCTTTTTTATCATGATAATTTCTCATTATCTTTGAACAGACAGTTTTAATGTGTTTGGTAATGATGATAACCAACCTTTTTTATCATAATTTCTCATTATCTTTAAACAGACAGTTTTAATGTGTTTGGTAATGATGATAACCAACCTTTTTTATCATGATAATTTCTCATTATCTTTGAACAGACAGTTTTAATGTGTTTGGTAATGATGATAACCAACCTTTTTTATCATGATAATTTCTCATTATCTTTGAACAGACAGTTTTAATGTGTTTGGTAATGATGATAACCAACCTTTTTTATCATGATAATTTCTCATTATCTGTGAACTGACAGCTTTAATGTATTTGGTAATGATGATAACCAACCTTTTTTGCCGGCAGCAGGTTCCATTGACGGTACGGAAGGCAGATTATCAGCAAGAGGGTCGACTTGCAGTAACTTCTCATCAAGATCTTCCTGCTCTAGTTCCTCTAACTCCGCCATAAGGTCGTCCTGATTGGCATGAAATAAACAGTAATTAGAGATAATCAAAGTCATTATGACAAAAAGAAGGCTCAAAGTGAATTATTGTAAATCAGAGGTTAAAGTTAACTTTAAATGTCACTTGTACATCTGGGTACCAGTTTACTAAACAGTTTACGCTTAAGATTTGCGTAAGTCTAAAACAACAATTTCTCTTAGTTCAATATCGGATGAAGCAATATTGCACCTCTCCGAGACGCTTCCAATGACGTGTCACATTGCAATATTGTACTTTTATTGAAGATACTATCCGTGTTTATCAGTTTTGACTTACGCAAATATTTTCCGTAAGTTGTTTAGTAAAACGGGCCCCTGGTAATCTGTTTTTTATCTGTTTGTCAACACAATTTCAGTTGGGTAGAACCATTGAAATTTCATCAGTTGGGAGACTGCATCTCATGAAAGTCTAAATGACGTCATTAGGATTTGAGCCCATACAGAGAGAGGATATTCAATTTAAAGTTCTGTATCCTATCCACTAGGAAATGGAGGCCCTTCTTCTCCAAATTGTGATCAGGCAATATGAAAGAAAATTTTAATCTATTTTTCTTGTAATTTATTCTAAATTTTTTATTAGTTATTTTCTTATTTATATGGGCTTAACATCAAGTCAACATTATTTTTGTTTTGTTGCGATGGTTGACTCATACTCAACAGAACCATCGACATTGCATTAGTCAGTAGGGAGGCAACTTTTTGTGAAAATCAATATCCCCTACCTGGATTTGAAGCCATGCAGAGAGGCGCCATGTGATCCCAAGTTCTGTACCCTAACCATTTGACCGCGAAAGCCCCCTATAAGTCTTTTAAGCAAGACAAAAGTGGGGAGGTTTGGGAACACATAACAACAATTACACTTACATCATCTAATTCCGATCCAAAGCCGACAGGATTTGAGATTGCATCGCTGATCTCGTTTGCTATATCTTGTTGTTCAGCCACATCTTCCATAAGGTCATGTACTTTGTCCACATCCCTGGAAAAGAAGACGATCAAATCTTTTACTTATGCATAGAATAGGTTAAGTTTAATAGGATTGCTTGGAGATTTACTCTGTTCTGTATGATATTTCAGTCATATCACAGCCATTTCCAACTTCCTTATGAAGAATTTTACAGCTGTTAAATACTGAAAGCTTAGCAGTTGATAACTTAGGAGTAAGAGAGTAACTGTAGTCTATGGTCAAATAGTTACAAAAGAAAACATTTACTCTGCAGTGTCAATTTTAGAAATGCAAGTTATTGTGTCCTTTTGGACACACTTCTTTCAAAACTATGTGTCCAATGGTAAAACTATGCGTCCGAGTACCAATGATCCAAGCTATAAGATCATGTCTAATAGTATAGCACTTGTTATTAATGATAATCTTAGCTTAAATGACCCAAAACAATGGAAATTTGATAGAAAGAAAGCATGAGACAGCACGCTTTATGATGTTTACTACATCGTTAACATTACTTGTGCTGATGAGAAAGTTTCCGGCTGGACACATGTTTTGAAGCGATGTGTGCCCAGCAATTTTTATTTGTATATGACGCAGGACGCAGAGGTAAAATTATCATTGTACTCTGAGTCTCTTACATATAAGTCGTAGACTACTTACAGTAACCTCTTTTGTTTGTACTCATTAAACTTGTCTCGACCAGACATGAAGTAATTCTTACAACTATCGCAAGATGAGGTTAAGAAAGGAAAAATTCTAGAAAAAGACATGAGGAATATCTGATTATTGAGACTTTTAGACGATATGACAACAACTTTTTCAGAGTCATTGTCTAGTACTGGTGAGTCCCAGGAAAGCCGTTTCTTTGTTTAATTTTATTGGGTTTAAGACTGTGTCAACAATTTTTCAGTTATGTTACAGCTTTCCTGCATCCCGAGGTATTAGGCTAGGTCTCTATAATGTTTTGCCAACAGACACTTAAGAAAAATCAAAGAGGCTTGAACCTGGGACACTGGTGGGGCTAAAACCAAGGACCCTTAAGTTCTAATACCAATATCAACCACTCGGTAACCAAGCAAAGTGATAATGTAACTCGCAGAATAATTAATGTCACAGCTTTGAATTTGACCAAAAAAAATCCATAACAAATCAATAATGATTCATGATCACATTTCTATAGAAGTACTTACAAGTTATTGTGAGCTTTTTTCAGAGCCTTAGCTGCTGTGCCCATTGCTGTGAGCACTTGTGTGTTTGTACTGGCGTTCTCAAGGCATTCCCTCTGTAGCTCAATGGTCGATAAAGTCCCATCAATCTGTTGAAGCTGCTTCTCATATCGTTTCTTTCGTTTTAATGCTTGCAGGGCAACTGAAATAAAAAAAATCAGACATGCAGATAAAAATAACATTTGACAGCGGTCTTGAAAGTATTAGTCTCAATAATGATCCGTGAACAAAGCTTTTTTCATCATTTGAACATTTATTGTGAGCACTTGGAATGCATCGGTCAAAATAGCAATAGACTTCAAGACCAGAAATCTGGACTATTGAATGTATATGCATCTTAGCTTATTAGACAATACATTCTAAAATCCACTCAGTAATTTTTTTTATTTAGTTAAATGCTTTCAAGTGCATAGATCGATTACAGGTCGGTTCGGTAAATGACTAGTTCGGTAAAAAAGTAAACTATAGTAAAGGGTCTGGCTGGTTCAGTAAAAACCTATACTAGAGAGAACAACAGTTACATGGGTGTGAAAAACAATTTAATCCCATATTAATTAATTAATTAACACTTACTATTATTTACATACTTGCAAAATATTTTATTTCTATTTTAATACACACCGTAATTTACATACTTACAACAATTATTTTAGTCATTTCATTTTTTCACACATGGGTGTTATCTATGTCTCTAATTTGATTAAAGTAAAATCTGTGCAGTTCGTCTTATAATGCAAAGTCTCAAATTAATCAATTAAAGTAGGAATTTCTCAACCTAAGTATTAAAACAATCAAACTAGTTGTTTAAAGGAGGAATTTCATAAATTAAGTGCTAAAAGAAATACATTTCATAGTCATACACTAAGAACAATTACTTTTAGTCTAGTATAGGTTTTTACCGAACCAGTCAGACCTTTAACTCTAGTTTACTTTTTAACCAAACTAGTCATTTACGGAACCGACCGTCACCCCATAGATGTATCTATGGGTACCCTCTATCTATGTGTTTGCCCACCTTGGGCCGTTGTACAGTCAACTCGACAGTTCCGGATCACTAATAGATAAAAGATCGTTTTTTCTTGTATTAACCAATTTACTGTAGAAATTAACATATGGATTTAAAGATTCTTCCTCTGTCTATTCATACCAATGATTTACCGCTTTTATTTACCATTTTTCAGTTTTTGAAGAAAACAAGATCGGGGTCATCGCGACAGTTTCGGATCAAATGTGACAGTTCCGAATCACGTTAATTGTCATATCATTTATTGTAAAAAGGGTTAACTTCACAAAGAGACAATTAGAACAGAAAATAATATCATCAATTTATACTTTATTTTCATCAAACACATGCCTTGTGCGATTTCCCTTTAAAGAATCATTTTACTTTTTCCTTTTAAGAGCGTACGAAAATGACCGGAAGTAATGTTGAGACGACCCCTATAAATCAAAGAGGTGATCCGAAACTGTCGAGTTCACCTGCCTTCATTCATCATGCAATTAGACAATTCCAGACCCATTTTAGCGTGAAAGTTTTGCATAAATACATTCTATTATAATTCTTCTTACAAATGATATCAAGGTAGATTGCACATTATCTTTTTGAATGAGCGTCTAAATCGCTGAAAAAAAATATCGTTGAAATTAGGTCAACTTCCGATGACTTTTCTCGGTCATAATTAACTGTTCCAAATTGATTCTGATCGCTTTACCAGAAGTGGAAATGTTATCCTGGTTTTGTCAAGAGCTAATTGAATATACTAAATGACTGTTAAGTTCTTAAGGCCAGAGTTTCTTCGCATTCATAGAAATTTGACAACAAACATAAGATGATCCGGAACTGTCGATGATCCGAAACTGTCGAGTTGACTGTATTTTACTTCCGACCTCTCTTATTATGATCCGACTAAAAAGGAAACCCTTTCCTAGTATAGATATTTTAAATCAATAGATACCTCTTTTGTTCTTTGTTCCGTTTTTCTTCGCTATTGCCAGTTCAGAATCAACTTTCATTTCCAAGAACTCTGATTTCTTCACCAACATCCCTTCAATTTCCCTAAGACGTTGAATCGCCTCTTGGGGTGTGGGTTCTTTATCCCCCTTTTTCCCGGACCCAAACATCCTTTTGAAGAAACTTTTCTCGTCACTCATTGTTTGTATATCAAGTTAACTTTATTCGATTAACAAGTATCAGCTTCACCTATCTGTTAACGTCGTTTTGATCTTTGTTTTCCCTGATTTGTCTTATTTTTTTGGGATTTCCTAATTCTGGCATACACCGAAGTAACGATACAGATGATATCTGATTGGTTAAAAATTCATTTCTGGTTATCAGCTTCAGTGTTGACTTCAGCTTGGAGCCGGTAACTATTTATGTTGTCCAAAACACTGCGATTTCAATGTTTATATATTACGTCGATTGACTCAGAATGACTCTTCAGACGACATCTCACATGACGTTTAGCTGTCTGAAAAGTTCTCAAAATACTCCAACACGTAATAAATGGGTTTTTACATTTCTTTGTTTTTATGGCGTATATTCGTCAAGCCTGACCAAAATGTTACACGGGTGGAATGTTAGTTTTTTTAGAACTGTCAAAGCAAAGACCTTTGGTCAGAACTAATGTTTTCTGCATGTTTACGACTCATTCTGTAATCCATAAAGTTCACAACTTTTAATGTTTAACCGCAAATTGATTTTTAGAATGAATCTTGGGAGGCCTCACAAATTGTGTGAAAATGAGAAATTATACACCCCAAACGTCGAAAGACATTTGATGCTATCACACAGGGATTCAATGTTATCCTTTATTTACCACAAAAATCACAAGACGTGTTAATGTCGAATGATTTTTTCCAACATACGCTTATCAGTTTAGTTATAAGATGTTAAAGTCGTTTACATGGATATTAGTAAATGCAAATTGTCTCTTAAAACACATTTTGGAATGAGCGTTTATCGTAGTAGACTAAGGGACATAACTATTACTTTCCATAATATAAAAAATAGTAAGATTTGTTTCTCTTTGATCAATAATTGCACACATCTCTGTGACTAAATTAGATGTCCTATCTTATTCTTTGGTCTTATGCAAAAAATACTTTTCTGGCATATTCGACCATTCTATTTTTTTTCAGCTATAATAAAGCTTATTGGTGATTTATCTGTACAAGGCTATGAAAGTGTCTTACCCAACGGTATGTCACAATTAGTTTACCAAGTTGTGTGGTCTTAAATATGATGCTCACATAACCTGGATAAGTTCTTCATCAATATTATTCAATTCTCCACATGTTTGGATTCTTTCATTTTTGTTAGACAATAATACTGTCATTCAATATCAGTATATATTTGCATGTATTTTTTGTTTACTTCCAAATTTAACCACTATTTTGACAGTTTGTTCATATGGGAAAGCAGTCAGTGGCAGTGAGAGTATATTGTGCTGTCTGGTATTGAACAAATGAAAGGAGCATGATTTGTGCAGTGATCAAACATGATTCTTAAGAGCCCTGATTATACCTGAAACAATGAAGTACATCCTAACCTTATTGTTACATACAACTACATGTAGTTGCTTATGATTCTATGATTATGATTTAATGCATTACCAAACAATAATGATATTTGACCAGTTTGTTGCAGACCACTCTGGAAAATATTGTTGGAAAAGGAGAAATTGCTCTTTATGAGCAATTTCTCATTTTCCCACAATTTTTTTTACCCTTTTAAAAGATTATTTTCCAATTTCATCACATCTTGAAATGTCTGCATACTCTTTCAATTTGGGACAGTTGAAAATTTGGTGTTTGCTAAAAGGTTATAAGATATTTGTTGGGACAGTATCACCCATTTGTTGCATTTTCTTCATAGATATTTTATGTGCAGTTTGTTATTTTTCTCTTTGGTATTTGTAACATGCTCAAATTCTAATGAAATGAAAGAGAGTGCCCAAAATATGAAAGAAATACATTGTTTCTTCTTTTTCTTAAATTCAGATATGGAGGCAGTTCTCATCGAAATTAAAGATCGGCACTAACACCATTGAGATCAATGAAAGGCCTGATCCTTCCAAGCTATTGCTGTTTCCCTATTTTCGCATCATTGTAACAAAGGATGACAGCCTATTTCCCACATAGCAATGAAAGTCAATTTCTTTCATGAGGAAAATAAACTCCCAAGCCTTCCAAGGTAAGATTCCACACTACATTTATGTATTGGCCTTTCTGTATAATATCACATTTAACTGGTTCCCATGCATTTGTCCCATAGTACTTCTGATGCTCAATTCCTTAGCAAATTTTGCAGATGTGTTTTAAATGCTTTCAGAGATCTCTGCAAACTTTGTTAGCAATTGTACATCAGACAGAGGTCATGGGGTAGAGCTTTGGCATCTGGAATGAGGGCTGTGGGTTCGAATCTGGGAATTGAAGGGTCCACTTGGTGACAATTCATTAATTGGCATTCAGCACAAATACTCAAGGAGGGGTGAAATTTGACTTTTGTTGACCAAACTGTAAATGCTAAATCTTTTTTCTGCAACTGCCCATATCATGATTATATTATGAATTTCAGTAAAATTTCCCACAGAAAATAGAGTTTGCCATTCTTTGAACTGTTTGTGTATGGAAGAAACCTAATCAGAATCAAAATGGATTGATATGAATTGTAAGAATTTGCTGCATGGTCAATTCAGAATACATATAAGTTTAAATGTAAAAAGTGTGCATCCGAAAGACTGTGGAATGAAGATATTGGTATCCTTAACATCATGTCATAACTATTTTCCTGTTTCTGCCTATTATTCAACAGAAGCCATTACAATCTTATATCAGTATGATAAATGATTTATATCAGATATTGATGAGCAACTTCTCTATTTGTTCAAACTGATTTATGTGCTTTTTTTGAATATGTACACCAAGGGTTCAACACAAGACTATAGTAAGTGCTTAACCTATGTGAAGCACTTACTGTAGTCTTGCTCTGAAGCATTCACATGCTTTTGTTCACTTATTTTGTCACTTTGATAACTGTTTGTTTTCTGAGACACTTTAGCAGTTCTTTGAAATAATACATTGTGAAAGTTTATCCACATGATATATTGTATATGTTGTACTATAGGTGTCTGTTAGCGTGTGAATGTTGATACCAATATCATTTATATTCAACTTCTTTAACTACTAACATAATAGAGCATGTTTGTTATCCAGGAAGTCAAATATAGCTGGATAATTGTCATGAATGATATGTCAAACCCCATTAAAAAGTACTATTAAAAAAAAAAAAAATTTCTTCACCAAGTGTAAATCAATAATGAAGGGAATTTTGAACTATATAAAAGCAGGTATGAGATTGAAGATCTTTAAATGGACTGCGCTAAAATCAAGTCTCAATAACTCACTCTGAATTCAAGAACCTGATTATGAACCCATGATCAGTCAATTTCCGATCAAACAATTGTTTGAATAAATCAAACAACCCCTTTTTTGTCCCCTAATGATGAATGGCTGGGTCTGTACTGTAAAGCAGTCCGTCATTGGGAAGGAGGGTGTGTAGGTTAGAGAAGAAAATACCAGAAACATGAATAGGTGCACTGACAATGTGCTATAATCATAATTATACTATTATACAAATGCCACTTCAAAGGTTCAATACAAGACCGTATTAATATCTTCACAAATGTGATACACTCTCTATAGTCTTACACAGAAACCTTTACTTATGGGAAGTTAAAGACTAAAGTTAAGTAAGTGTCTTCCTCCAACTTTGTTAAGCTTGACTTGACAAAAAAAACTTGAAACATCTTGACATGATGTAAAACCAAAAATAGAGTCATCAAGGGTTCCATGCAAGACTCTAGCAAGTGCTTCAAAAATGTGAACTATAGTATTGTGCTGAACCATCGATATGTCATCATTGACTGGGTCCTACTCTTTTCCAAACAAAAACTAATGTTATCCCATTTTTAAACGTTTATTTATCGTTAAGGGAAGACAATTCATACATTTTATTACGTATGCCCGATGATGTTTGCCTCTCCTAATTTGAAAACATCTCTTCTGCTTCAATCTGTGCTCATCAGGGTCATCTTATGACAAAAAATGTATTTCTCAGCTCATGGAAATACCAGAGTAGTTCCGATTGCTTCTGTCCGTCTCTCAGAGATTCAATGCTTCAAGACTTCCACAGAACTGGCTGACTATTAAATTAAAGGAGCCTTTTGATAAAAGTTTTGGGAAATACCTATTTACTCTGTCAAACAAGATATTGAGATGACACTATATCAAGATATGTGTTTATCATAGTTGCAGAGAAGCAACACTGTTAAGATTTTTTTTTTCGGGGTATGCATAAGTAAACCAAAACATAGGTGACTAAGATATTTTATTTTATAACAAGTACCAAGCCACAGGGCTTTTTCGTGTTAAATAATAGGCGCCTATAAAAAGGATACTTTCCAATTGGAAATTTCTTTAAAATCATGCAGTTTTCCCAAAAATATAAAGTCATGCCAGCTGTTTAGTTTCCCAATTTGGAAATTTCAGCGATAAACCTTCCCGAATTCAACAGACTTGGGACTCTTCCCAATTTAAGGGTAAAAAGCCCTGAGCCAATTCAAGACACCCATTCCATTTGGCATATCAGATACTTAAACATATTAATATGACACTTTTCAATTACTCCAGTTTCAATACATCGCTGAAAAATGATCTCTATCTACATGTACTGTACGTGGTACTGTGAAAGCTAGCCTGGGGGTCCTGGCCTGTGCTTATATTAACCTACTAACAGACAATATTTGTGTAAGTCAAATTCGACAAACATGGATACTATCTTAGATATAAGTACCATTGTGCAATGTGAAAAGACTCCGAGACGATTCCAATGGGGTGTCACTTTGCTATATTGCTTAGCCCAATTTTGAAATAAGAGGAAATGTTGTTTTGAAGTTAGGCATTTTTTAGCGTAAAACGGTAAAACGTTAGGCATTTTTTAGCGTAAAACGGTAAAACGGTACTCAGGACCACAGCCTATGTGAAAGCCAACCAAAACAACTGCATTACAATTTAGGCAGGGCTGCAGTTTGCGAATCTGGAACATCAGGCAAAACATAAACGTCTTTCTTCATGTCACCCAACGCTTTACGGGCGATACCACGTTTGCCTAACGCCTCTTTAATAAGAGATCTAGCGTCAATGATAACGTTGTCCTTAACGCTAATGACGTCAACGATTTGCATCGAACACGCTTCTTCCGCCGTCATCGCCTTGCCGAACAAAATGGCGTCACGGAGGGACCGTCCTTTTGGTATTTTCAGCCTGAAATAAGATACAGACATGCTTATTATTATGAAATTTTAAACATATCAACTTTAAAATTTAGATATCATATGTCCATGTTAAGAGTAGCCATCAATTTTGATTTGAAACATATCTAATATATATTAACTTGTCCATAAGTACCAAATATGTTTTTACACTTGCTCGTATAATAGTTTTATATTAAAAATACAAGTAAAGAATTACTTGTCCGTAAAGGCATTTGGACAAGCTTGGCAATACGAACACTTGATTTTGCGGACGCTGATGAGTGTTTCTTTGTGGACAGACTGGACGTTATTGTCTTGTCTTGTACTCCTAGATTGCCAAAAGAGTACGAAATACTAATTTGGTACGCAATATAACTGAACACATGTTGTACTTGGTGGTGAACCCGCAATTTGACACAAAACATTTTTCGTCTAGGATAAGACATTATCTTGAATAATAATTCAATGCTATTACAATAATCAACAAAAATCTTATACTGACATATGTTACGATGGACAGTTATACCAGAGACATAGATAACACGTTATCTTTGTCTCTGATCATACCAAGAAAAAACGAAAGCTTTGTGGATTCTAGTCCCGGCGGCGGCATTTGATTTTCATTGATTCCCCGACTGACTTACGGCATGCCGATGATTCCCCGACTGACTTACGTTATGCCGATGATTCCCCGACTGACTTACGGCATATCGATGATTCCCCGACTGACTTACGGCATGCCGATGATTCCCCGGCTTTTACCAGGCCTTATTGGCAGTTGAGTATCGGATTTTCCTTCATCCTCAAAATTTACAATGTAACTGAAATAATGTTTAGCGATATCAAACCAATATGTATAAAAGATAAACATAGAAAAAAGCAATTTCTTTACCTTAGTAGAGCAAGGTTTGTATACTGTATGCGCATGCCCAGGGACACTTCCGGAAAGCACATAAAGCCTCGGTCTGACCTCATGACGCGATAGTCACATGACAAAGCCAGGAAAGCCCCCGCTCCGTATGCGTGTCCTAAAATAGATGCATTTATACAGGAGATATCTCAAGCTTTATATCAGCAAATCTATTCCTTTTGTAGCAACTTTGGTTTTCACTGTTCAAGAGAAAAGTCTTTCGATCCATTTTGGATTCCAAGTTTTATGCTTTCAACTTGAGAAATTAGTTAATTTCTTTCAATGGCAATGTGTGAGGTTTTTCTCTTAACTTTCTTTGGACATGTCTCACAAAGGTCCTACGATATACCGATCGAGGCCGAAATTATTCGCATTGAACTGATCGATGTATACAGAGAACGACCGAAGTCATCCGACGAAAGAATGAATTCCAATTAAGCCCAACCATTTACGAATTGTTTTGTCCTGTGTGGACCAGAGGCTAAGTTGGCGCTCTACGAAGCCGAGGGTTTCTGGTTTTGTGGAAGTGTCTTTTGTGAAACACTTTAAAGCACTAGCCTAGGAAAGAAAAGCCGTAACTGAAAAACTGTTGAAACGGCGTTGAACCTTATCCACTCAAGCCAAAAATATTGTCCGTGTTATAGTCTCACAATATTTCGGACGTATACTCGCAATGTGCATTTGGGACTCCTCTACAAACTTGCTTAGTGATTGTTTGTCCGAAATGCTACGGGGGCCTATACTCGGTACTTACCGTTTAAAGCCGCTACCGTTGGAATGGGTAGGTGTGTGATGCGTTTGATCAGACGGCCGATCTCTACCCTCGCCTGCTGCACACGTTCAGGTGTCAGGGTTTGAAAGAAAGTTAAATCCAAACCGAGGCTGAAATACTTGTCCGTTCCAGTGATGATCAACCCTCTAATGGACGTGTTTCTAAACATATGAATAATGAAGGTCATAAAAAGATAAAAGATGGTAATGTTATTTAAACATAGAAGGCCTTGAGGGTTCAGTGCAAGACTATAGTAAGTGCTTCATGTTTATGAAGCACTTACTAAAGTATTGCACTGAATCCTTTAACTGGTTTGAAAAAAAAGACTATTAATTTCTCTTCAGAGTTACTTTTTTTTTTCCCCCATTTTTTTAATTCTTCTTTCTTACACAAATATTGCATAAGGAAGGCATCTGAATTGAATCATATCCCGATACATTTAGGACGTAGAACCACTTATAAAGTTCACAAAGCTGTCCGGAAACTTGCAATATATTGCGATCATACTAAGCTATATACTTGAGTAACTGACTGGCCCTGTGAAGCTGGGTGACTTAAATAGCTTTGGTTACTGTCATTGGAAATGTACCTGCAACTATAATAAAATTTCCAATTTCTTTGACCTGTCTTAGGATTTCTATGAGAGACAGTCTCCTGACTGAAATACAGAACATCGATGGTTCTACCCGGCTTGTTCAGCCCGTATTGACAGTTAGGTATGGGGGCATTTCTCAATCATTACGAGTCGGGCATCGCAACATGACTGAAATAATGTTGACGCGATGTAAAATTCATACAAACACACTTACCTGTCTATCTCATCGAGAATTTTATTCCAGGCATCCAAAAAAGTAATGTTGAATCTATTCTCGCCATTTTGCATGTAGACTATAGCTATTCCATCCCCTCCAATCGAAATACGCAGTACCTCCGCCATCAGGATATTCCTATAAGTAAAACAGTGTTATTGTTGTTGTTGTTTATTTGTTTGTCAACCATTTTGGAGCATTTATAATACGGCTTCCTGGGATTCACCACTACGAAGTTCGATTCTGAATTGTCGAAAGGCACTCGCATAAAGTCAGTGGGGGCCTCCGTGGCCTAGTAGTTAGAGTACAGAACTTGAAATCACATGGCCCCTCTCCGCGTGGGCTCAAATCCTGATGAGGGATATGGATTTTCATGAGAGGCAGTCTCCCGACTGACTTACGGAATGCCGATGGTTCTACCCGCCTTGACCAGCCCTTATGGGCAGTTGAGTATGGGGTCTTCCTCCATCATTAAGAGTCGGGCATCGCTACATAACTGAAATAATGTTGATGTGATGTAAAACCCATATTAAAAAAATGCAGTCAGTGGTACCGGAGCGCCCGGGTTATAAGTTCCTCACCTTAACCACTGGGAAATACACGTTAAAACTAATGTGCCTTGCCAAAAGGCATCACCAGGGGTGCCTAATCCCCTGGGTTACAAGTCCTTAACCACTGGGAAATACACGTTAAAACTAATGTGCCTTGCCAAAAGGCATCACCAGGGGTGCCTAATCCCCTGGGTTACAAGTCCTTAACCACTGGGAAATACACGTTAGAACTCTAAAGTGCCATGCCAAAAGACATCACCAGGGGTGCCTAATCCCCTGCGTTATAAGTCCTTAACCTTAAACACTGGGCAAAATACTTCAGAGCCCAAGTACAAGTGAAGTCCAGGAAAGCTGTTACACAACTGAAATGGACCGTTCCGAATGCCGACTTTTTGACCAATTAGAATAAAGCTTTACATTCACTGCATCATAGTCTGTTGCTATCCTTCACAAGCTGTTCTCTAGCAACGGGTTGGGGATGTAGCTAGAAGGGAATAAATGGCACGTAGTTTTGAACGAGATGTGTGTCTTGTAGATAATAGGTATCTAGAATAGATGCAGGTGCAGATGCATCTGCTCGTTCCAAGCCCAAAACCCATAACAGATGAGTTTTTGCCGTACATAGCAGCTCTACTGACGCAGCGTAAAACCCCATATAACCAAACAAATTAACCAGTGGACCACACATAGCAGAGTAGATCTTAAATTCGTTTGGTATTATTAACGTATACTTGCAGATTCATGCAAGAGTCCTGTGTGGTCCAGAGATTAAGGTGGCGGACTCACAACTCGGGGGTCCCCGGTTCGAGCTGCCCCGACACCTCTGGTTTCGTGAGAGTGACCTTTGGCAAGTCACTTTAGTAGAGCCCTAGCCCAGTACTGGTGGATCTAGGAAATCTGTTAAATAACTGAAAAATTGTTGATATGGAGTCAAACGTCATACAACTGCAGATTCTTAACTTTTTTCTTCTTCATAAAAGCATGAGGTAGATTCCTTATTTCTCTTAACTGAACTTGAATGTCGTAAATTAAGCCTAGTATGTCGTTAGACTCACGATAGAATTAAACTTCCGGATATGACGTCACAGCAAAATGGGAACCGGAAGTCAAGAGATCAAATACCACAATCGGCGGGCTCTAATAGGAAATCGCGACATTAGTTTAGCAGAGCGTGAAGAGATCCATGCCGTGAGTTGATTAGGTATCAGCATGCTATCGAAAGGTTGTTACACTTGATGCCATCGTTTTCATTCGAATCAAATGTGAATCCGACGAACCCTTGCTTTTATTTGTCATCTTTATCGTAGTATAATGTTTAAACCTTATAGTTCTTGAACCGACTCCGTGCTTATGCAAACAGGTTAAATCCAGGCCAGCCGCCAAGTAAATTGGCGGCTGGCCTGTGATCTAATCTGTTAGTTACTGTGAGTATAGTTCCTATTCAAAATAAAGCAGATATTAACATGTTGGAAAGCAGACGGCACAACAGTCTATTTTTAGAAAATTACCCAGCATTCTAAGGGTTAAACATATTCTTTTTACATCGATTTTAAATAAAGTTTATACAATTTAGACTAATCACTCTTGATACTGCCACCTTGCTACGCATCAGAGGTCTGTTTATCAAATGTTTGTACGTTGTATTTTCTCGTTAACGTAAATATGGATAACAAACGAGTTCCAAAGATAGATATTCTGTGTATTAACAGTTGTTTTTTTGTTTTTTGTTTTTTTTCACAAACTGGGAATGGGTCTGGTGCCAAGGCAATTGGGAAAATTTGTGTTGTTTCGGTTATTCAGTTATGAGTTGGAATTTTGGGATTTGTTTTCAAATAGTAGGAAACTCTTTATAAGTAGCTTAGTTCTTCTTTAAAATTTGAATTATGGACATTGTAGAAAGAGTACAGTAACTTTGTCAATACATGCGTTGAGTCAAGAGTCTGCATTTTATTTCAAGCGTTCTGTTAAAAATGATTTGATGGGATTTTTAACAACTCAAATGATTATAAGAGAATTAAGGTCTAATTTGGGCCATAAATCTTGAATTTGGGAAAATGTAACCTGGATTTGATTGGGAAAGGGTCCTTTTATCGGACACAAACAAAGAAGGAAAAATCGCTGGTGTACACATATTCCGTCATAAGATAAAACCAACTAAGTAGCTGAATAATTGCTAAAATGGATTTTATCGTCATATACATGTAATTCATACAACATTACACAACGTTTCTTTATGAAACTTTCACAATGTATTCACATACCTTCAAAGTGTTGAACTAAATGTCGTCTGCTTATGAAGCGTTGCACTATGGCTAACAGCACATCTATCAGTAAAACGTTTTATATAGTATAGACACTTGTTGACCCAACCGTTGCTTTCTCTTAACACGGCAGTTCTACTGCATGAACGAACATTCAAAATCGAAACTAAAACATTTTTGAAGATAACCTGCGAAGTTTATAATGTTGGTATCCGGACATACAAACGTATAGAATGTAAGCCGGAAACCAGGTCACTCCAAAACAATGACGTTCTACATTTAAACCCCGTCCTTGATAAAGTGTTCTTTGAAATTCATCCTACTTTATAGCCTTTGTTACTTTATGATATACTGTACATATCTCTCTACGCTCTATCAATGGACCCGGGTTCGAGCCCCGCCGATAACTCTGGATATATCAGAAGTTGTAAGAACTTGTTTCACAATTGATGTAAAATAAATAAGTTAAAACTAAACACTAGCTACTTGGGAGTGCCCTTTGGCAAGACACTTCAGGAGACCGTTTTACTACAACTGAAATGAACGTGAGTCATACCTGTGAAATATGTATCGTTCCTGTGTAAACGCAATTCTTTCCTTTTTCATTAACCAAAGCAAAATCACCATTGAGATTCAAGAGTTACGACAATTTTGTTAGATCCGGAGAAATATCTATGTATAGATACTTCTCCACATCTAAGGAAGGCCTTAGCTAGATTTAGGTGTTCAAGTCACAAATTTAATATTGAATTGTGTAGACACTTCAACATTGACAAAGAAAATAGGACATGTCATTTCTGTTTTTTTGCACAATGGATCATTTATTGTCGAAACTGAGTATCATGCTTTCTTCCACTGTGCCAGGTACAGTCACGAAAGACAAAATCTTCTATATACTTGGTATAGTGGAGGAAATGGCATTTAGCATTTCAATAGTTTTTTGTTAAATACCAATGCTGTCGTTATCCGTAAGATTGCAAAATTCGTATCTGTTGTCATGCATATAAAAGATATTTCTCTACAATCTGCATAAAAGTAAAATGTTTTATACTTCAATGTGTTTTACATATCAACATGTTTAACAATAGTTTCTATCATTTATTTTGTTTAGGGACATAACTGTTTGTTTATATATTTGTATTCATTGTATGATGTATCATGGGCCAGTGGCCTTTATTTACAGCAATAAACTTTTGAACTTTTGAACTTTTGTAAACATAGACGTAAAGTTACGAATCTTTGTTGAAGCGGGCCCATGGTTAATGAAATACCAAATCAAATGACTTGAAAACAGATTCCCCAAATAATAAGGTTGTTCGGAATGGGTCTGAGAAGAACAGACATTACATTGTAATGAAAATCGCGTACATGTAGACATGAAGAGAAATGACATGTAAAAGATAATTTCTACCTAATCTATACTCGATTCATTGACCAATTAGTGATTTTACGAAGCCAAGGACCTTGATGCAGTGCATTCAAGTCATTCCTAAAATATTTAACAGAGTTATCACTCCTTTTCAATTATCATTTATGCACAGTTGTATATGCACTTTGTGGCTTGGAAAGAAACGAAAACTCCGGGTAGTGAGTAATACGCGTTTTTTTTTTATTTATCGGGCTTCGTTTAAGTATTGTCAACGTTGATAAACTTCAGGTAACGTGACTAGGATTGCGCTAATACTAGTTTTTGGACTAAGAGTCCATCAGCACCTTAGTCCATTGAAATTACATACCACTTTTTGAGGGACGGTACTTTATCGATACACAAATAGCGGTCTGACCCCAATTACTCATTAAACATCCGCCTTCACTGTGCGGACTAATACCTTCTTGGAACTAGAAATGTAGTCCGGATTTACTCGCTTTGATATGCTCTATATTATTATTAGTGTTGCCTCATTGGAAATCGTAAAATGTCCAGATGTTCGAAAAATAGACTATCGTTCAGTCTCTGTTCACAGAAATAATAATTATAGTAATGGTGGTAAAAGGAGCAGCTGTTTTCCTCGAGATGTACCCCAAAGAAGTGTTCAAATGAATCCTCAATCAGCTTGCTTTAAATGCACCTTATTCCTTCAGCGATTTGATTACACAGAGGCTTAGTTTTCTTTCATTTTCAGTCCATATACATGTACATATGTACCCATAAAAGCTCGACAACTCTGTAGCCTATAACAATTCAAAAAACTTGGTTTGACACAACTTTGCTTTCATGTTTGACCGACAATTCAATTTTGTACGTTTACTTCAGCAAATTGTATTACGCAATGATCGCGGAGTATAACATTATATGGAGAGTCTCGTAAAACACCGAGACGTTCCGAATCCGTATCAAATGATCTCTATAAACATCCGGTGTGGTAGATGGTACTAAAACGTAGACGGGTTCTCGTTAAATGAAAAGATTGAACAGGCAAGGTTTGTTGTTACTGCCATATAAATGCCGCCGACCAGTCTGTATTAAATAGTGCTGGTTCTTCGAATTGATCGCTACGTTTTCTAAATGGTTCCATGCAAAATATTTGTTTGAATAAAATGGGCACTTACATATCTTAATATTTATTAGCATTTCTGTTGACTATCAAGCCGCATTTATTTTTTGAACACTAAGAACTACTTTGCGGTGGAATGGATTCTCTTCTCTGTAGGTGATTTGGTTTTGACGTTTTGGGTTCGTCTTTTTTAGTAGTAAAAAAAAGTTGTAGTAATATAGTAGTTGAAAACTTAGTTTTGTGAAATTTGTGTACGCTCGATCTTCCTTTTGATACATTTTACTTGAGACCATCATGAATGTAACACGAAAACAGACTCGAAAGTTTCCTATCTTTTAAGGTATTGAAGGCAAGTAATAGGCAAATATTTGTACATGATTAAAGATAATAGAACTGCCACTTGGACTAATGTATGTCTAGATGCACTAAATACTGACCATTTGTTAATTAATTGAAGCTGTATATAAGCTCACTTTTACAATTACCTATATTTCTTAAAGTTTTACCACATCCGAGAGCTTATATTTTCCGAGTTATGAATAACCTTGCAAAATCCAAAGACTTTGGGCTATTGTATGTGCAAACGATGTATATTTTGTATCTATGAGGTCTTAGACCCATGACGAGTAATGTGCTTTTTTACGTTCAAATCAATTGTTTTATTTTTGCTTGTAAGTTGGTATTTCATAACCAAACAGATGGAATTTTTCATAAACTGGAAACATGTACTCCGTGTCATTAGGTTAGGTAACTGACCACAACTTATAAATGTAACCCTGCAGACATTCATGTAAGTTATTCACCTTTATGTACCTTTGTGTTCTGATACCGTCATTAGCATCATCAATATTAACCGCTTACTCCAAAACCGCCACCATTTTACGTGTATATCACTGGAGTCTTAAGAATCTTTTGTGGGGTCCTGCGTGGCCCAGTGGTTAAGCTGGGGCTTAGAACTAGGGGGTACCGGGTTCGACCCCCACCAATACCTCTGGTTTCGTGGGAGTGACCTTTTACAAGTCATTTAAGAGCCCTAGCCTAGTGCAGGTGGATCCAGAAATTCCATTACATAACTGAAACATTGTTGATATGGCGTTAAACAGCATTCAAAGAAAATAAATATTGTGACAAGCGGATAAATATCTCATAGTAGGCAGTTCTTCCATTTTCGCCAATGTTTCCACCCAATGTCATAGAGAAATTATATTTCTGTTATGCTAGTTTTTGTCGTCTGCTATTGGCTTTCAATTTTGACCTATTACAAATGCCAAGATGGAGATCGATTAAGGCAAATGACTTAGATACAAAACAATCAGAACAAATGCTTTCAGACGGTGGAATACAAACATGTCTTACCAACGGCTCTAAGCCATCAATGTACAGGTTTAGCGATATAAATGTTTTCCGAGAAACTAGTTCTATCAATTTCCCGACACATATTTTGTGTGAGCATCGGTTCTCATGGATTTTCATAAGAGGTACGTGTAGGTGTTTTGTTAACATACATGACCATTCGGAACACCTCGGCCATTTCTTAAAATAACCTCGGAGGTAATGGGGAGCCATTTTTGAAAGTAGGTCAGCAACGAAGGGCCAATCGTATCTACTCGGCAATCCCCGTAACAAGCCGGGGATTGCCGAAAAGAGCCGATTGACAAAATATGAAACAAAGATGTGTTGATATGATCATCTTTAATGAAAAGGGTAAAAAACCCATTCAATTGTGATATATAACCAATTTGTGTGTATTCAATAACATATTTAGTGCCTGTGTGCATTTTGCGTTATCCGCCGGAAATAAGGCGAATTTCCCCAGGATTTCTGGTGTATTCATGTACTGCCTACGAGGTATATCTACCGACTTGTTACGGGGATTGCCGAGTAGATACGATTGATACATGACATGACAGAAGTCTCACGAGTGACTTCCGGAATGCCGATGGTTCTACACGCTTTGACCAGTCCGTATTGGTAGCTGCGTATGTAGACTGGGAACCGGTCTCTCGTATATCTAATATAGAGACCGGTATGGTACAAATCTACCAGGCAGAAATCTGGCTGGTAACGGATGAAAGGGAAACAGCATAATGTCATTTGAGATAAACGGTTTTGATTCAAATGAACGGTTGATCGTGATACGAAAATTCCGTCACGGAAATATTGTTCAAGATGATTTAAAATTGAAATTTTGACAAGCATTTGATACAAATCAGTGGATGATTAAGTCCGATAAAGGACTGTCTGCTTCGAAAATCGAGAAACGATGATTCAGAGAAAACAACCATGTTGTTCTTGTTATTCATTGCTGAATTTTTGGAACGTTGCATTCTAACCAATCAAATCGCCCAGAATTTGTAGGCTGCCCGTTGTCTATGTTGTGTATCATAGTGGTGCCAGTAGTTAGCGGGGAACCAGTTTATTGCGTTTTGGGGTTTTCTTCATCATAATGAGTTGGGTGTCACAAGGTAACTTAAAATAATGTTGACGCGATGTAAAACAGACTACAATGAATTGCCTGCTATTCCACAATGCGTGTGCCTAATTTTTTTTCCAGCAAAGGCTTTGGTGATCTTTTAGCAATACTGTTATATGCATTTAGGGGTTAAGGTCTCAGGGGCGAGTTAATGGGATAACTATTTCTCACAGACCGATGGTTATTGTCAAATGTATCGGAATATAAAGACGGTAGATTCGGTAATTTCTTCACAAATACACTCACGAGGTCCTTAGATAGTTTAGTTCGCACAGTTATCCCGACGGCATCAGTTTCGGACGGTCATCACTTTCGGACGGTCTTCAATTTTAATCAATTTCGGTCTCGCGTAACGAGTTTTCATGTGTGAGTTGCGCAATGTTTGATTAATGGGAGACGTTTTGGTCGTGATAGTATTAATTAAGGTAATAAAGAAGAGGACATGCTTATAGGAGAACAAAAACACCAAAATACAAAAATAAAGGCATCCATTTTGAGATTCCTTTATGAAGTTGACTCTGACAATTCTGACAATAATTTTGCCCATTATACACAATTCATAAGTCACATATCAAAACAAAAAGGTTGACCAGAGATATCTAAATCATATATATAATGTTAGTTACGGCTCAGCATTCACGCTGATTTAAAATACTGCGTTATGAGGAATTTATCAACTACATAAGTGCAATGGTTAATTAAGTCTCTTCTGTGATAGACATTTGTATTCCCTATACACTAATATGGAGTGAGAAAGTTAATGTATTTGTATAAAGGACCTATTCCCAGTAGGGATTGAACCACATTTCTCGCGAATCTATCAATTAGGAGATCCATCAATCCATTAGCTAAACCGATTGCACTGTGTACATGTACAAACATTAGTACTGTCGTTTACCCATCATCGATTAACGCGCGAATGCATTATTGCGCGGATGTAGTTATGTATAGGTTGTTTTTTTTAGGTATTATAAAGGAAGGTACGTTTTAGGTTGTAGGAATAGGTATCTATTTTTCAATGAAGTACATTCGACTACATTTGAAAAAGTAAGACAAGTAAGTTTAAAAAAAAGTGAAAAAAAAAAGAGAAAAAACTCGAAAAGAGCGAAACAAATCATGTTAAATTATATGTGTCTTCGATAAAAATGGAACGCAAACTAATTCATCATTGACAAAGGCAAAACAGAGATGAAATAAAACTTAAGTTTTAAAGCTTTTAATTGTTCCTTTAACTTTTAATTGATGTTTTGTTTGAGTTATTGTCTTTCTGCGAACTACTGCAGGCATAATAACAAGATGGATTAAATTTCCCCTCATCAAGTAGTTAGGATATTGGCATAATAAATTTTTCAAATAAAGGCCACTTGTAACATTACACCTTTCCATCGCATACATCAGTACAATGAACTTTACTCTGGTGTCATTGTCCTTGTTGGAAACCTCTAAAAGAAATCGCTTATCTGACTTACTTTAGAAAAAGCATCTAATCGGATAACCTTTGATCTGAAGGCTGAACCGGCATTCTGTTTCCGTGGATAAATATGAAAAGAACGATTAACCCTTAAAGTGCTGGAACCGACTTCATGCTTTTGCAAACAGGTAAGATCAAGGCCAGCCGCCAAGTAAATTGGCGGCTGGTCTGGGATCTAACCCGTTTGGTACTCTGAGTATCTTTCCTCATCAAAATTAAGCAGCTATTCAAGGTTTCGGAAAGCAGACAACACAAACATCTACTTTAAGAGAATTACTCAGCATTCAGAGGGTAAAGGCGCCGTAATGCTTCGGTGACCTATAAACGGATTTCGATCCTCTAGGCTATTTCGATAAAAACGATTATATTGTTTGTAGGAAAGCCTTTCTGGTGTGTTCCAAGGACAAATCCTTTGTGAGACAATGTCACGAATATACCCAAAATGAAAAAGATGTTTTACAATCTGTTATAGAAAGCATTCGCATTTTTGCTAGAGTTACATAATGCAAAAGGAAAAATGTAGTGTTTCTTTTGATGCTCGATATATAATATATTATATGCTCGACAATCATGTCCTTCAGGCAACTTTTGATAAAACATTTATTATGTTTTTAGGAACGGGTTTCTTGTGAGTTTCGGTGATAAATCCTTTGTAGGACATGTCACACAAGGACCAAAGCTGAAAAACATTTATAACAATTTGTTTACGAAATCACCCAACAGTTTGCAAGACGTACACAAGGCAAACGGAATGACACATTCCTTTTGATGCCTGATAAATCTTTTTAGCACAATCTTGTCTTCAAAAAACGAGAGACTGTGTGACACCAATATTCAAACTGAAGAGGATTCACGATTTTGCAAGATGGACTTGGGTAAAAAGAATGGTTCAATCCTTTTGACAATCGTATCTACTCGGCAATCCCCGTAACAAGTCGGTAGATATACGTCGTAGGCAGTACATGAATACACCAGAAATCCTGGGGTAATTCGCCTTATTTCCGGCGGCTAACGCAAAATGCACACAGGCACTAAATATGTATTTAAATACACACAAATTGGTTATATATCACAATTGAATGTTTGTTTTTACCCTTTTCATTCAAGATGACCATATTAACACATCTTTTATTCATATTTTGTCAATCGTATCTACTCGGCAATCCCCGGCTTTTGCCGGGGATTTCCGAGTAGATACGATTGCAAACGGATATGCCCTTCGTTGCATTCGGAACACCTCGGCCATTTCTTAAAATAACTATATATATATCTACCGACTTGTTACGGGGAATGCCGAGTAGATACGATTGCCTTCGTTGCTGACCTACTTTCAAAAATGGCTCCCCATTGCCTCCGAGGTTATTTTAAGAAATGGCCGAGGTGTTCCGAATGCCCTTTTGAGTCTCTTTATCTTTCGCTATCTCAATGTTTTCTATAATTTGAGGGGTTTCCCTTGAACCCAAGATTTATGCCAATTTGGGGAACTTTTGTCACCCTTATATATAGAATTTTGAATGGAAAATAATGATCTCTAGGGGTCATATCCAAGAATTTGGGGATCATAACTATATAAGGAAGGGGACGAGGAAAACCCTTTACATTATCAAACGTTACTTAAAATTCTTTTGAATCCTAATTATGGATGTTTTCTGTTAGTGGTAGGGTATTAAACACAAAATCTACCACAAAGACATACAAACATGATGCAATATACCAGAAGATCTGCTAGTAATAAAAGAACTATATCTTACATTTCCAGTTCCGTTGAATATGGACAAATGGCCTCGCACCTTTAACTTCCGGGTAGTACACAAAAGTAGTCCTATTTAAACATTTTAAGTTTCGACTTCTGGTGCACAGTTTTGCTAGTTAGAGATGGGCTGGTAGAATACTGATGTATTCCCGTATAGATGATAGTCCTGCAATGATCTCAACGTTTAATGCCTATTGTTGGACTAATTGTTTTTGGATGTATGGACACAAATGCCGGCATCTCGGCCAGATTTGAAAGCTAGTGCACTGTTTTCGGACGGAACTAGTATACTTTGCTCCGTAAAATGTTTTTTTGAGATGATTGAGGTGTACATTTTATTACAGTTTATTAGAGTTTATTAAACCAACCTGATGTTTCTGTATATAGCTAAGGGTAGAAAACACCTTTCTTAACTCAGCATAGTCTTGAAAATGCCTGATTTAATGTGGGACCCAATGGGGAATTAAGATCTCAAAAGTAACAGGTGTGTGACCTAATGTGTTCCACTAAGTTTCATTATTTGTTCAAACCTAAGAGTCTTTAAACAATGGAAGACGGAATTGGAACAGCGTCAGATGTCCAAGAAAGGTGTTATTGTGATTGTTATTTGTTATTGTTATTATTGTTGTCGTTGTTTGGAAATCGTATTCTTTATCAAGCGGTTCTCAATTACCAAAGACTTGATCACTTAAAAGCGATAAGAAGCCAAAGGAAGTGATATTCCTCGAGAGAGTATAAGCCAAACAATATATACGGTAATACGATGCGAGCACGGAATATTTAAAAGCCAGTCCTGTAATATGTAACCGTTCTCAACTATTCAGGACACGTGCGATCTAAATTCGTCAAGATAATTGAAATTTCTGAAAACGGCTCGGCCGTCTTTCCCTATTTTCAAAGGGCTTTATTTGGAGTTCTTGGTACAATGAATGAATGGTTTAACCTGTTACCAAACGCCTCAAAATGTGATGGAATTGAAAAGTAATCTTCTGATAGGGCATGAAATACTGTGGGAAAAGGAGAAATTGCTCGTTAAGGGCAATTTCTCCTTTTACCACAATGTTTTCTTAAGTCTTCTGCAACACACTGGTCAAATGTCGTTATTGATTGGTAATGGGTTATGGTGCATTCACAGCTAAGGTCATTTAGCGCGCATTATAATGATGTTGATAACAAAATTTGTATTTTTTACAGGCTAAAATGTATTTGGTTTAATGAAAATAGATAAGAATTTGTAACGAAACAATGAAAGTAAAAAGATAATACATATATGTAATGTGTTAACGATAGTAAGTTCTTCGTACAGCGCAAATCAATTTACATGATTAAAACATTAGGACCGTTGTTTATTTCGTTGTTAAGGCAATGTGTTGTTTTATCTGTGTGAAGGCAATGTACACGTGTAATTTGTAGAAAATCGCAGAGAGGTAGTTTTAATACACTTTCTTTTTTTTTAATACTGATCATCTGTTTGGAATAATCTAATGATTATGCAGAAAGAAGAGATAACTGTTAAAGCATTTTCCTGAAAATACCATTGTAATACTTGAAATACGATTGGAAAGTGATAAAACATCCCTGCCTTTCCCTGTTTTTGTGCTCTTACTTACTCTGAAATGGAAAGCCACATTTTGTTTTGATTTAGAAATTGCAGTTAAAACATTATGACACAACGTTTAAAGATCTTTATTAGTGGAAGAAGCATTTTCATTTAACAAGAGTTAGCAGTATGCACAACATATGGGGTCCCAACAATGTAGGGTACAACGGTGATATATGTATGTTGCCATGTGGAGATTCGTTTCCATTAATTACGCAAACAAAATTATTATATATGTAGGAATATGTTTTTTTTAAAAGTGTTAAAACATCACCTTTATCATACTTTTGTGTGATTTCGCTTCGCTTTATCATACTATCATGGTACAGTGGCATACATCGTCATTATTGAAAGGCTTTGGTGTTAGTACCGTTTCCCACATGTAGTAGGGGTGAGTTCATGACTTAGAATGCATGGTTAAATAACCTGTCCCTTTTAATTTGTTAAATCGCCAATGAACCCCATTAGATTTTACACATGTAGTTGTTTTAGCAAATTCAAAGTTGCGTTATTCCTTAGCTACGTTATTGTGTTTGATTCGATGAGACGTTGGGTAGATGTTAAGTTCAACCTCATTTGCATATATCTGACCGAAAAGTGTAATTCGCGTGACAACAAATGGCAATTCAATTATCACGCTGTGTGGTTGTTACACGCACCACCGTCGTACTGTAACACTGTGTTGTAACTCGATGTTCGACAGTCCTTTTGGGCACCGTTTTACTAAACAACTTACGGAAACTATTTGCGCAAGTCATAACTGATAAACATGGATAGTATCTTCAATTAAAGTACAATATTGCAATGTGACACGTCATTGGAAGCGTCTCGGAGAGACGATTCCAATGATGTGTTACTTTGCAATATTGCTTAGCCTTATATTGAAATAAGAGTGCTTGTTATTTTAGACTTACGCAAATCTTAAGCGTAAACTGTTTAGTAAAACGGTACACTGGGTTCTATGGAAAAAAGGTTGCTTCGGCTCTTTCATGGTGATTTCGACATGAAAATCTAGCCTAAATTCTCCAACATTTCGCCATCATTGTCACAGCTAGCACAATCTATAATCAGTGAAGAAACCGGGGCATAATCGCCTTGATTTTTGGACTAAGGGTGCGTCAGCACCTTAGTCCATTGAATTTACATACCACTTTTTGAGGGACGGTACTTTATCGATACACAAACAGCGGTCAGACCCCAATTTACTCATCAAACATTCGCCTTCACTGTGCGGACTGATACCTTCTTGGAACTAGAAATGTAGTCCGGTTTTGCCCGCTTTGTTTTGCTCTATATTATTTTAACTGTTGCCTCATGGGAAATCGTAAAATGTCCAGATGTTCGAAAAATAGACTATCGTTCAGTCTCTGTTCACAGAGATGATAATTATAGTAATGGTGGTAAAAGGAGCAGCTGTTTTCCTCGAGGTGTTGCTCAAAGAAGTTTTCTAATGTATCCTCAATCATCTTGCTTTAAACGCACCTTAGTCCTTCAGCTCTATCAGCGCTTTGATTTTGTTTGGGTCTATTCCTTTTATCACCATGTTTCACTCAATAAAATACAGAGATCACTACAGTTAACCCTCATATTTGATTTATCCGCTACTGCAAGTAGTTCTGAAACAAGTGAACAAAGAAGTGGTTCAAAAACATAGCGAACACCCACAAAATACCCCCAAAATATCAAAATCAGAGAATAAGCCATTCTCTGATTTAATTGGGGATCAATGCTTAGCATAAAATAAAGCATTTAACAGCTTCTTGTTGTACATCGACCTTCGGAAGTAGCCAAACCATGGTGTCGCACCATTGGGAATGTACTGGTGCACCATTCCGACCTTGCACGCCTGACTTTTATCATAAAGAAAGAGTTCCCTTGGCTATTAGCACTAAATGCTTTAACTTTTAAAAAACTACTTCTTATGGATCAACGACTTAAAATCTAGAATAAAAAATACATCTTGAAGTTAATAAACCATTGTGTCGGACTATCTGGAATGAACTAATGCACACGTTCGACCTGGCGTGCATGACTTTTGTCATTAAAGGAAGATTTCCCTTTGCTGTACGCCTAGGAAGATACTATCTCCGCTACTTGGATAGACATAAAAATGTAGATCGCGTCATCAATAGCAGTTATAGGCGAACAAGGCTTATCTTTATTGTCTACGTAACTCTGGATCTGTACGGAGTACTCCAATATGTCTGTATTTAATCGACAGAGATAAAGTGGGCAGAACCAATATCCCATCTGCAATTGATTGGATTCTCTTATATCCACACATACAGTACATACAAGATAATGCGTATTTCCTGTTAAAAGAAGCACTGGGAATACTTCAAAAGTTAGCAGTGGCTAATTGAGCAGATGAACGTTTGCGTAAGTTTATCATAATTGGATCTTGATTTGTATTTCAAGTAAATCAGTGAATACTTCACTTACCAATCCCCCTTCTTAATATACGTCAACGAGACTGCCTAATGGACACGCAAAACAGGAATGGCAAAATCATTTATTCGTATTGTCCTGCTTGTCCAAATGCCTTAATAACATAAAATAACATAACATAACATAACGTAATAAGATGTATTGCATTAAAAGCATGAAATGTTATATAGGAATTTTACAAACATTTTAACAAAGACATGGATTTACAGAAAAGCTTTTCATACAAACGTGTTATTCAATTTCTATTTTGCTGAGAATAATATATTTACTTTGACAGATTGAAAGTTTTTTTCTTTGAAGGATTTGATAATGAATTATCAAATTTATTTATATAGGGCCATGTATGATACTATTTCCTTAAATATTTATCTTAAATTAGAATGATTTGATATACAGGTATGCAGGTTATTATCTTTGCTGAATTGTACTGTTTACCCATCATACAAACAGGTGTTGAAAATATTTGACATTAATCACGAACAGTGATATAACGAATTCCGGCTATCCCTTAGGAATGCTGGCGGCCATGAAGGCTTACTTAACATGTTTTAACAAAAATACGGGATTTCAGTAATGATATCAAAATTGTCTTCATTCTAATAAAACTGATTGATAATATCAATTCAACGTTTACTTCCCCCAGAGCACACTTCTCTGAGTAAGTCCCTATAATGTTCTTATGCATTTCAAAAACATGCATGTGACGACGCTACTTGGTTTTTTGATTGGGTAATTGTATCGCGTTGAAAACCAAAGTGTATACCTTTCGTTTGTAACGAAAGCGACTTGATGTTTTGGCTTTACAACGACGAAATCCAAGCAACATCCGAATTAACCATTAAATCTTCCCTTTGTAGGATGGATTGATTAAAAGTATCCGAGACCTTAATTTTCTCCCATCTTCTGCAATACAAAACCAATGTCCTTGTCTCGTTTTTATATCTCAAATCTAGCCACTCCATGGAATGTTTTATGTTATTAGAAGTCGTAAATCCTCGGACGACATTCTTTTATTGCAGACCACAAATCAAGGTTATTTGACAAGCCAGTCTTCAATGTCCCTCGCTCGGTCGGTTTTTATCAGGAGAGGGGAAAAAAGATGCCCGTTTCCTAATTTGTTCACGAGGATTTTATGCTTAGAATCTAACGTATCTCCCGGAATCGGATTAAATGTAATAAATACACACGAAACCATTGAATGTAAAGCCGCGCTGCTTATTTATTACACATACTATGTCTTAAAGGTGCTTGTTCACAGAAGAGAATAATCAAAAGCCAAAATGAAATGATGAAACAATACGGCTTTTGTCTTGTTGCTTGATATACAACTTAAGGTACCTATTGAAAGTATAATTAATTCAGAAAGCGTCAATTTATCTAAGTGTATACGGTTTATATGCTATTTATTTCGAAAGCGATGCCACGCTTTTGTATTAAACTATAAGTCATTTCACGATACACACACACTTTTTAAAAATAAAAACGAGTTAGTTTTGCTTCCAATGACTATTTTTCAGTGCGTATCATTTAACAGTACAGCTGTTGTGCAGTTTTAAACACACTGATGTTTAACTTTAAATTTTCCGCACATCTGTGAACAAGTACCTTTAAGTATTCTTGCGTCCGATTACTATACTGATTGTTATGGAATTTAGCATCGTTGTCAGGGGCTTCGACAATCTGAACACATCGGGTTTATCCAATGAAAACACCTCTGAAATAATAGGGATGACGCCATATTGTTTCCCGCGAGAATGACGTCACTTTACTTCCGTTTTAAAAATAGATCGTAAATGTGAAATCTTAAAAGTCGTTACATTTGATTGAGGAAACAACTATACATGTCACAACAACAATTTCCTCATTTGGTATGAGTTACTGATAAAAAATGATAAAAAAAGGATGTCCAACACTTCCATACACATTGAACTACTTAATGTGCACGCTTAGAAAATGTGTTCATTGCCGGATGCCGATTTACCCGAAAAATTGTAACCCTACACTTATATCCGAGGTGTATTTCACAGCTCACGGAAATACCCGAGTAGTTCCGATTGGGGCTTCGATGGCGAAGTGGTCAGAGTACAGAACCAATCGGAACTACTCGGGTATTTCCGTGAGTTGTGAAATAAACCTCGGATATAAGTGTAATGTTACAATTCTTCGGGTAAATCGGCCTCGGTGATTAACACCTTTTCTAATCGTGCAAGTTAAGTAGTGTAATATATATGGAAGTGTTTGACATCCTTTTAAATCATTTTTTAACAGTGATACGAAATAATGAAATTTTAAGTTGTGACATATATAGTTGTTCCTTAATCAAATTAAACGACTTATTATATATTTAACTTATTTATTTTACATCGATTGTGACCAAAGCTTGAAGCTTATTATATTCATTTTCGATGCAAGCCTCCTGGATACTTAACCAGTACTCGCTCCGATTTTATGGCTAATCTCGAAAATATTCACCTCAACTAATGGGGATCGAACCCGGGACCCTCGGTACAAGAGGCCGACGCTCTTCCTCTGTTCCACAGACAGCATTTTGGATTTACGTAAGAAGCAGCCCCCCAACAACCCTACGAAATGCCGATGATTCTACCCGACTTGGCTAGCCTTTATGGGTAATAAAGCATGGTGTTTTCTACCATTATTATGAGTCTATTTCCAGAAAGTCGTTTTTTTCCACCAAATAATGCGATTTCCTGGAACTAAACCGACAACAAACTTCTGATATAATTCTCTACGAGTGGGTGGGATGTTAGTATATGGATTTGTGGGGGGGTGGGGGGCGCGTGTGTTTGTTTGTGTGTGCCGATGTATGTGTGCTTCTAGGATGGTTGATTACTTACTTTGGACTTTGTTTTGTACCTCATATCACAAATGTATGTGCTGAGTGAATAAAATAAACTAAACTGAAACTGAGTCGGGCATCGCAACATAACTGAAATATCATTGATGTGATGTATTCTGCCAGGATACTGACAGGATACTGCCAGGATACAATACATGTTAAATTGATTCTGTCATTATATTGCAGAACTGTAATTTTGAACAAAATAAATAAACAAAAATGCGTATGTGTGTGAATGTGGGCATGTGCAAAAGTGTATGGTGGTATGACGGGATTATGTGTTTATGCTCGACTGTGGTGCCTCAAACTTAAATCCATAAACACTCTCAGAGGGTTGCTCGTTTGATTCGGGAGCAAAGCATAAAACAACAAATAGTTGAAATTGAATAGGCCATTTATTTAAGTATAAATGGCAAAAGCTTTATTCAACTAAAAACAAATTTAGTTAATTTGACCTATATACAGCAATGCTGTCAAATATTGATCCCAAATCAAAGACGGGGGTGACTGTATTTACTCGCCATTTTTGCGTGTGTGTTACTATGGTTTTGTTTATTTTTAACTTTATACTTCGATTTATTTTATCTTTGTCATTTGATGATGCAAATTGATGGATTGAATGGGTTCAACATGATTCATTGGTTTCACACAAAATATATAATATGTTCGTGTAGAAATCAGTCCGTAGCTCGGAAAGAACATAATTGCACAGTGTGTGAGCAAATACAAGACTCATTGATAGGCGTGGCGCCTGTCGTGATATGACTAGATATTGTTAAAAACTTCTTGAACCCAAACCAGCATTCGGAACACCTCGGCCATTTCTTAAAATAACCTCGGAGGTAATGGGGTGCCATTTTTCAAAGTAGGTCAGCAACGAAGGGCCAATCGTGTCAACTCGGCAATCCCCGTCACAAGCCGGGGATTGCCGGAAAGAGCTGATTGACAAAATATGAAACAAAGATGTGTTCATATGATCATCTTTAATGAAAAGGGTAAAAATACCATTCAGTTGTGATATATAACCAATTTGCGTGTATCTAAATACATATTTAGTGCCTGAGTGCATTTTGCGTTATCCGCCGGAAATAAGGCGAATTACCCCAGGATTTCTGGTGTATTCATGTACTGCCTACGAGGTATATCTACCGACTTGTGACGGGGATTGCCGAGTAGATACGATTGGATATGACTAGATATTGTTAAGAATTTCTTGAACCCAAACCAGCCAACCTCTAAGTACACCTTTCACATACATTGTGCTTCAAATAGGATTAAGGTAATTTGTACCGGGGGAAATGTTAATTAAAGCATGGCTAGTTACGTGGTATGGAATCGTTTCCCATGGCAATCGATAGTGTAATAGACCCATCTAATTGCACGGGCTATTATCATGTGATGTATGTAAAGGTCGTAATTGTAGTCCAGAGACGCTTTCACAGCTAATGGCCGCGATTTTAAACGTTTTCCAAACAATGACGACATTTGAACACTTTGTTGCAGACGACTTTAGAAAACATTGTGGGAAAAGGAGAATTGCTCGTAACGAGCAATTTTTCCTTTTCCCACAAGGTTTCTGCTATATCCGAAGAATAAATTTCAATTTCATCACAATTCGAAGTGTCGTCTGCAAACTCTTTCACTTTGGGACAGTCGAAAATTTGTTGTTTGGGAAAGGGTTAAACGTTTTTCAAACGATCGGAATTGCGTCTGTAACGCACTGAAATCTTTCAAACGCACCTCTTTGGTTTGGTTCTTTTATATGACACCGTCTACCATTTCATCCTTTGGTACATGATAAAGGTTTCTGCTTATAACGCCTACGGCTTTCCCGGATCCACCAGTACTAGGCTAGGGATCTGAAGTAACTTGTCAAAGGCCATTGTCGTGGTGACGTTGGGGCTCGGACCCGATTCCTAGTCGCAGAATTGTAACTTTTGGAGGAGCATGAGAGAAAATTAGCAAATGTCTAGAGGAAAAGAAAGTCTTTTGTTGAAATACCATGTAAAGTGAACTAAGCGTTAATTGTGAATGAGTGTGGTTTAGGGTTCGAATCCCGAGAGTAACGTGGTCCATTTTGCGACCTTCCACTTACCCACCAACGGCAGGAGTACTTGTTATGTATCCAGGAAGCTGACTCGAACAGTGATTCATCTTTCTTATAATACTTCGTTTTCACAATCGATGTAAGATAGATAAGTTTGAACTATACTTAAGACAACTCCACCGTGTGTGCGACTGTTTCTATACATGCATTTGTTCAACTCTCAATGCAAGCATGTGTTATGTGTACGTGAAACAGAAGCGAGATTGATGAAATAAGTTATTTAAAAAGGAAAACGAATTGAGTTTAATGGCTTTGGTTATTGCAGTAAAATGACTATGAACCAGAATCAATATTAATCTTTTAAATTATCTATTCGTAATTGTCGTTAAATGGGAAAAAAATGCTTACCTGGCTATATTGCTTACATGTGTTTTGAAAGAAGAGATGTCACATTGCATTATTTGTTCATTTTTATATTCATTATCCATTAATAATTTGTAGAGTGTTGTTTTCTTTTTATGAGAACATCTCGGTTTTTTTCATCGTTTTGTTTGTATCAGAAAAAAGGATCTGCGTAATACCAACTTCAAACTTTTGTTTGCATTCGCCAGTGTGAATTCGATTGATTAAATTTGTGTCAGACTCCATTGGGAGAAACAAGACATGACGCGGCTTCAATAGAAAACATTGCACTTGCCTAACAATATTCCAAGCCACACAGCCTTCGTAAAATAACCAATTACGCTTCAAAAGATCGCTCCAAAATGAAGCGCGAAATGGCATTACTTGCAGGAAATCACTTAATCCCCGACAAATACGACTCTTTAATTCCGGAGGTAAATTTGCATAATGTCCTTACATGTCGGAAGTTGTCCATCATCACTTTTCTATAGGAAGCGATTTACCGGAATTTGCAGGGATTTGCTGGATTTCACCAAACGCTACTTGAATGAGTTTTTCCTCTCTTTTTTTGTTCCATCGCTTCAACAGTATTTCAACTTCTGGCTTTAAAGGGACTGCCTCACAGATTGTGTTCTGTGAGTGGCAAACATTGTAAAGTTGATTTATACAGCATTCATCACCAAAATAATAACCAATTTATGATTTTCTGTTTTAAAAATGCTAGAAATATGTGTTTTCACTAAAAATATGAGTGAAACATTTCTGCTTTCAGTATTTAGAAGGATAAACTCGGTTTGTAAATAGCCATGTGACTGCTCTTTCTGATAAATATTGCCAGAGTCCTCTTTCGATGACCAAGCAGGACGGATATGATTAAACAGTGCTCACAAAATAGTTCGTTGAAATAGTTTACTATATCTGAAACACAATTGTGCTATTACTTTTCCAAACGCTCATTAATAGGATTGATAGGCATACCAATAGTCAAGGTAAGACCTGGGTAATGAAGAAAAGTCAAAATAACGAAATTAAAGATTAAACAATCCAGATGCCATTTTAAAAATCAAGTTTCATACTAAAGAATCTTTCCCGGATTAGAATTTGTATTTGCCAACTTCATTTATGAAATTTCAATTTTAATGTGAAAATTTAAAGGGAGGTAATTAATATGAAATAAATGATAAAAATAATAAAATCGTTGATATTCATTTTGTAAATATAAATTCAAAATCAGACAAATTTACAAATTTTGAAAATTGGCTTGATGAATGTCTTCGAAGCGGTGCATATTTCATGAATTACATTTAAACTTATTCTTTAACCAAAGCAATAACCAGTTTTCAATTACCCAGGGCTTATCTTAACAGAACTGTGATATCATTTTATCCGAAGAAGACATTAGTATTATTATTATTTTTTTTTTTTTTTCAAAAACTTAAAATTTCAAACTGTGAGATGGTCTTTTAAAGTGATGAATAAAAAGCTAATGTATCAAACAGTTTGATAGGATTGAGTCAAGTGCTTACAAAGAACTCTTGATCTTCAAAATTTAAGCTGGTAGAACGATTCTCTTTTAAAAATCACTAAAATGTTGTTGTTTTTTTTGTCGTAAAGATTTGCGTCCTATATAATAAGGAAAACGTTTGGTTTTCTTTTAACAAATGAGGAACGGGTTTACAGAGAATGGCCCTTAACCATTTTCCTAATTCGAACTGCTCAAGCCGTTTTTAGTTTTGTTTTTCATCGGAATAGACTGTCATTTCTCTAATCAATCAGTAATACACTAAAACATTTTCGTTGTTTTGGGTTTTAGTAAATTCTGTTGTTGCATGCATAGAGAACGTTGTCAGATTAAAAGACCAATTTGTCTTTAGATACACGCGATGGTTATTAGATCAAAGGTCAACAACCTCATAGTTGTTTCAGGCCGGCTAATTTTCAGGCCTGGTCCTGATTTAAGAATTTTGAGTTTTCCTTCTTTGTTCATATTGAAGATGCTCAATTTCAGGCTTCAAATAATGCGTTTCAGGCTTGGGCATTCTTTAACAATAACATGCTTGTTGTATTGGTAGTACATATATATAGAGAGAGAGAGGGGAAAAGAGGGGAGAAAGAAGAGAAGATAGATAGATAGAGAGAGAGAGAGAGAGAGAGAGAGAGAGAGAGAGAGAGAGAGAGAGAGAGAGAGAGAGAGAGAGAGGGGGAGGGGGGGGGGGGGGGGGGGGGGGGAGGGGAGGAGGGGAGGGAGAGGGAGGGAGGAGGGAGGGAGGGAGGGAGGGAGGGAGGGAGGGGAGGGAGGGAGGGAGGGAGGGAGGGAGGGAGGAGGAGGGAGGGGGAGGAGACAGACATACAGAAATGAAGAAAAATAAAGAGAAGGAGCGAGACACAGATAGTGAGATAGAAAGATAAATACGATATATAAAAAGTAAAAGCTAATATGACAGAGAAAGAATGAGAAGAAAATAGAGCAAACGAGAGTTGAGGAGAAAGACAGAGATATTGATAGTGATACATATACGGAGAGATAGAGAGAGAGAGAGAGAGAGAGAGAGAGAGAGAGAGAGAGAGAGAGAGAGAGAGAGAGAGAGAGAGAGAGAGAGGGAGGGATAGAGAGAGAGAGATAGGGAGAGAGAGCGAGAGGAGAGAGAGAGGGAGAAAGAGAGGGAGAGAGACAGACATACAGAGTGAGAGAGATAGAGAGAGAGGGGGAGGGAGAGAGAGAGAGAGAGAGAAAAAGAAAGAGAGATAGAGGGGGTAGAGAGAGTGAGTGAGAGAGAGGGAGTGAGACAAATACAGAGAGATAGAGAGACAGGGTGAGAGACAGACAGAGTGGGAGAGATAGAGACAGGTTTAGGGAGAGAGTTGTTATTCAAATTTTCCAGGGAAAGACAAATATTTAAAAAATGAAAAACCAAAGCAAACAAAACAAAAACCACTGGTTTTATAAAGAGTCGTTCCAACACCAAGAAACTACTTTTTTGTATCTTGGCGTCTTTCTGGCGCCGAAGGACGTAATCAGAGGCAGACGCGGCCAATTAATCCGCCGTTTCGCATCTCGATGACAAAACGGTTTCCGGCCAAAAAATAAGAAACTCTTTTTTTTAGCCTGTGTAACGTTCTACAATCCTTCCCAGTTCATCACATCGTAAAATCCTTTCTTAATTTTCTTTGTTGCAAATGATGAAATTCGTATTTTGAAGTATACCATGTTTGAGTCACAATGACCCCGAGCTAATGACACAAAAACAATGTTTGATTTATATATTTTTTTTTTTTTTTACTTCTTAGAGGGCCTGATAGTGTCAAGTGTCGGTAACATGGTATAAGTTTAAGAATACCAGGAATTGTGCCGTTTGGAACACAATTTGGAAATGCGACAGTTCACATAGTGAGAAAAAACAGGAACTATTCATGGTTTCGTTTTGTAAGACGCGTGTTCCATTTGCACCGAATTCCCTTTGGTAGCAATTAACAATCCTAGCCAATTAACAGTAAATAGGGAGTTCCTTACGTCTATGCAAATAACACACGTTTGATCGTCCTTGATTGAATCTGTTTGCAGACGCAAATTAGATATATTATAAACTGGAATAAAACAAGATGATTGAATGGATAGAAAAAAAGATAAATTGATACATTGCATTCGAGAAACATGCCAATGTTCTTTTCCAAAATTAGTTTCCCCTTAGTTTATAGAATGCCCAGTTATTTAATGATTATTTTTGTGAAGGGTTTAGACAAAAAAGAATTAATTTAAACACGGGGAATGTGGAACAGAATTAATTGTAGCCGACAGCAAATGTTACTTCCCGAAAGACTTGATGAATCAAATTAGTTCACATCTGATAGATGATCACCTTGGTGCAACTGTCTTTATGTGTCTGCCTTGTGAACGGAAGGACGTTGGTTCGAAGCCGGATCATGCAGAAAACCCCCGATGACAGCTTTCTTCCATGGCACCCGAGAAACGAGAAATGAAAATATTGTGTTGACATTTTAATATAAAATGATTCTCGTTTTCAAAGTTTATGTATGTCCATATTTGGATTATCTCTTCGTTTCTTTATTATCTGTGGATTAAACTTTACATACATCGAAATACTAAATAAATCAACTTAGTTCATCTGTTACATTAACGGTGCGACAGACTGTATATGTCTGTCTAGTGTATGGAAGGATGTTGTTTCGAACTTGGATCATGCCGAAAACCGCTCGTGACCGCTTCTCTTAATGATACCGAGTAGTGAGAAATGAATAGATTGTGTGGACATTTTATAAAAGAATGATTCTCGTCTTCAATATCCCAATTATTCCATACTTGACCCATCTTTGTGTTTCTTTATTTTTTTGTTGGTTGTGCTTCACAGACCACATTAGAAAGATTTGTAACAACGCAAATTTGATCCTGCGATGTTGTTGTTCATGCTCCTGATATACATTATGGTCTTGCTAATAATGTTGATGTTGTTGATGATGATAATGAATTTGATGATTATGCCAAAGAATAATTTACGGTTTCACCCAAAGTCTTGATATATATCCTTACCAAACGAAAGAAATGCCGACACCGAGCTATTCGCAGATCGATTTGCCAGCGGAAACGGACATCCCTTCAATATAGGAGCCAAACTTTTTTACGACGAAATAGGCAATAAATCGCGAAAGGAAGGCAAAGACTTTTTTCGCCCGCCTTGATAAATTGCTGTATATGAAAGTGCAATAAGTGACAGTCGCGCGTTAATATATCACCCCAGTAACGGCTCCCCGACTCAATTTACGTATTAATTAAAGACCGCCGCGATATTAAGGCGATTTTCCATTGATACATTAGACGGGAAAAGAAGTGACGAATTCTGGGTACAGTTTGGGTCAACCGGAAGTCGACATCACTTCCGGTTCCGGTACATCGCTTTTTGCACTTCCGATCCCTTTAGATGTATCATCCTCTTTTATTGGTGTCTAAAACGTGGTTGTTGTTCAAAAGCAGACTTCAAATTGATCCAATCGAATGTTTATCGAATGTTTCAAAATTTTAAAATATAAATTGATGCTATTGTGCCCAATTTAACTCGAGATTCACTTGCATAATACATGTACATACAAAGCTTTAGCGTTTATCACCATGGGTATGGGTGGTTGTAGGTTGTATGTTCCCTGTTTGGGCTAGGCTGTACCGAGGACCAAATCAGCGGTCGCTAAGACTTCCCAATGGCCTTTCATGGCGTTTTAGCCACAGAAAGGTTGTACTGGTGTTTATATCGGAGATCATACGATTTTGAAATATGTCCGCCGTGTATTTTAAATATGGTGTTAATTAACGCAATTGGAACTCGATATTAGTAAGTAAATTCGAGTCGAAGTATATTTGATTGCTTTTTATTTCAGTAAAATATGATTCCGGAAAAAGTTTCGGTTTCTCTATAAGATGTCACGTTTCTGTTATTTAGGAGAGTGATAGACCCGGCAACCGGATGCAATCAGTTTTATAACTGTGCGAAAATGATTGCTGATTAATTTGTGATGATGATGGTAGGCGATCCTTAATTATTACTTTTTTCCTCGACGTTGCAAAGTAATTAATATTAGAGCTTTCATTATAGCTGACCCCAAAATATCTTTTTGTGTTCATAGTTGATAACAGGAAGACATTCGGTTTTAGATGTAACCTGACCTTAGTGTAAATAAGATGCTTTTTGTTTCTAATATGAAATATTTGCTTAGGGTAATGAGGAATCGGTGCGTGTGGTCAGTAGACCCTCGAATCTAAAAAGTAAACTGAAGACACTTTAATAGTTATGTGACTACTTCATGTTGACCATTGGCATTTTCTCTGTCTCATGATATTGTAAATGATAAATACGACAGCTGCTCGTTATTTTTGACATTTTCTCTGTCTCATGATATTGTAAATGATAAATACGACAGCTGCTCGTTATTTTTGACATTTTCTCTGTCTCATGATATTGTAAATGATAAATACGACAGCTGCTCGTTATTTTTGACATTTTCTCTGTCTCATGATATTGCAAATGTTAAATACGACAGCTGCTCGTTATTTTTGACATTTTCTCTGTCTCATGATATTGTAAATGTTAAATACGACAGCTGCTCGTTATTTTTGACATTTTCTCTGTCTCATGATATTGTAAATGATAAATACGACAGCTGCTCGTTATTTTTGACATTATCTCTCTGTAGGTTTTATTATTTTGTAATAAATCATGTTGGAATCAAAACTTATCTTAGACTTTAGCTAAAAGCATGCTCAAAGGATTCTCTCAACCCTGACCATTATCGTAATCTCAACATAGATAGAAAGACAAGATGCAATATAAGGATAAGCCCCGAGTTCGAGACCATACTGGACCTGTGATCGTTTCCGGCATTAAGTAAAGTCAATCTAATATAATGCAGTCGCCTCTCAAAACTGACCAAATAATTGAATGCAAGTTAGAAAGCAGTGAGCGGCTTTGAAATAACAATGTGTAGTACTGGTGATGAATTACCAGAAGCATGGATAGTTGTGCTGAGCGTCGCATTATAACTAAACACCTTTAAAAGCGGCCAAAATGGAAGGGCTCAGTGACCAAGTGTTTACAGCCAGAACTTATCTCTTCACCACCTGCGGACGATGTTTTACTTGAAGCAAACGACTTAAGAAATTTTTTTGTAAACATGTGAAAAACCTTTCAGCTCTGATGTTGTGATATGTGTTGTGATATGTGAAAAAAAAACATAATGGCAAAAGGAAGACTTTCTTGTGACAAGCAGTCTTTTTCTTTTGCCTCAATGCTATTTGAAGGTTGTCTGCTTCAAGACGCAATAATGTCGCGTTAGGTGGTAATGCTTTTAAAGCGCATGGCCCTTCACCACGGGGTGTCCACTGCATTGCGATTTCACATTAGTTTTAGTTTCCCGGTTAACCTACGGAATACCAGTGATTCTACCTAGCTTGACTAGCCCTTTGTGTGGGTTATTTTCCCATGGTCATGAGCCAGACATCGCAACATTACTGAAAAAGTGCTGACATGATGTTAAGCCCATATAAAACATGGTCCGGGGGTAGAGCGTCGACCTAGGGACACGAGGAATGTGGGTTCGAATCCACCCTGCGATCTTTTATTAATCAGCATTTGGCGTGAATACTGGTTATTTATCCATGAAACAGGAACGAGAGTGATTACACCTAAGATGAAGGCCTAAGAAATTGTTTCAAAATCGATATAAGATGAATAAATTTAAACAAAGTTTAATCCATTACCAAAAAATAACGACATTTTAGCACTTTGTTGCAGACGACTGTGGAAAAAATTGTGGTAAAAGGAGAAATTGCTAGTAACGAGTATTTTCTCCCTGTCCAACAATGTGAAGGGTTTAAACTAAATTATAAATTCAAAAAACTTAATATTGCGAGATTATCCCAGTCAAACACTTAGCCACCACCACCACCACCACCACCACCACCACCACCACCAACAACAACAACAACAACAACAACGCATTAGGTGAATATTCTTCAATTTGAATGACGAAGTTCAATCTGAGCCGGTTGGTCGATGGCGATTTCACAGTTCCAGGCATAAGACAGGGCGGTAGGGTTTTTCCCTGTGTGTATCTGTTTTATTCCTCATTCTCCACAACATCAGTGCGCGACACGCAAAGCGAATCGTGTTTCGGATAATGGACTTTACCACCGTAAGGCATGTAAGTTGATTAGGTCTGTTTGCGTTTTGATGTGAACATTTTTTTTTATCTGTGAGCTTGTTGGTTCGTGGGTTTTGTTTTTGTATTGAAAAAGTAGTAGTATTTTTATTTACTTAAGTAAAGCTTCGTTTCAATCTATCATAGGTAAAGTAACCGCCTTTAAACTCCGAGTCTCTAAGCCCATTTCCAAACCACGGTAAAACGAGATTTAAATTTGCGGTTTGATTTTAGCTTAATAATTGGTTTGTTTTGAATAATTTCTGTTTTGTCTTAATTTGAGCATCGTTTCAACGTTTCCAAAGTAAATTCACCGCTATCGAACTTTAAGTCTCTAAGCCCTTTTCCTTGTTAATTCGAACAAAAGTCAAATGAGATTTCGATTTGCGTTTTGATGTGAACTTAATGATTTGTTTGCTTTGTATAGTTTATGTTTTGTCGTCTAAATTTTGTAAACAATGGCCGTTTATACAGAATACTGTATATATTCCTCCATCGACGTTGCCTATCTTAATATAACAGAACATTTGTAGTTTCGATGCGAAAACCAAGAATGTCAAAGCTTCCATGTCAAAGTTATCATGGACATGTCGCTAAACAAGGCTTTCTGGATCATGACTTTTCCTACCTTTTAGTAAACTTTGAGCTGTCGTTCTTGCCTTATATCTTTATAGAAAGACATGTATTCTATTTCTGCTTTGTTACTTATAAAAACGCATATCATTACATGCTCATACATTGATGCACTTTGCATCACATGTGTATCATTCCCTTTCCGCGTGGGTTCAAATCCTGAGAGGGATATGGATTTTCATGAGAGGCAGTCTCCCGACTGACTTACGGAATGCCGATGGTTCTACCCGCCTTGACCAGCCCCATATGGGTAGTTGAGTATGGGGTCTTCCTCCATCATTAAGAGTCGGGCATCGCTACATAACTGAAATAATGTTGATGGGATGTAAAACCCATATATAATTATAATTATTAATGTATATCATTACATTGGTTCGGATGTATTGGCCTGTCCCCGCAACATAGCACGCACAATACCGACAATGAACCTTTACTGTGCATCGATGGAGTTTTTGTTTATGAACATTTCGACCGCAAAACCTGTCAACTCTGGAATAAGTTTAATATTGTGTGATTTAATGATGAAGAGGTCCGATGGTCATCTCTCAAATCGGGGTTCGGTCCTAAATTCCTTGCCTGTCAGTCGGTATATGAATATGATACAGGGGTTAAAAAGAATTTAACGAAAACCATTATGTTATTAAACTGCATCACGTGTATATTAAGTCCAAATTGGAAGAACCTCTTCTCATATATAATCATGAAATACGAAAAAAGTACTCTAAATTGTGACTTTGCGGAAAGGCATATATAAGGGGCAATGTTCCGTTTATACCAGCGAATCAATCAAATGTTTGCTTTATTCCAGGAAATATTTGGATTCTACTTGGCTAATGATATTGTAATAAGGCAACTTATTGTACTAGGAATAGAATACCATTCACACAATCGCGATTGTTACAAAACGTAATGAATTTGGTCGTAGTTTAGCCAATTACGTTAGAAGCGTATTTGATAAAGTTAAAGATTCTCCTTCTGTCAATGTGGTCGACTGATCTGTATGTGGTTTTATATAGCGTTTCAACGATATTTAGTTATATTGTGACACAATGTCTCAGGACATTGTAGATGACATGAGGAATATGTTTTGCCAAAATGCAAATTTGCTCATGAACGACTTTTATTAGATTTTTTAATTGCGTTCATGTCTCAATCAAATTATGTCCATCTCAATATAAGTCTATCTTAAGATTGCTCTGAGCAACTCTCTCTCTCTGTCATTGCAATGATTCAAATTCATATCAAACTATTTAACAATCTCCCATGATCATAGTATGCCTTTCATCATAAGCGATTTTCACTTTCTTTGGAGCTTTCACTTTTTGAAGTTCTCTGCTGTAACTCAATAGAAACCGGATTATGGCAATGACAGACCAGGTTCTACTTTTGAAATGATGTAGTTTTTTCTTAGATCAATGAATGCTGCAGTACGATTGTAAAACGTTAACACTTAGAATGCTGGGTAGTTTTCTAGAGATGGATTTTTGTGTCGTCTGCTTTCCGTAACCTTAAATATCTCTTAATTTTGATGAGGAAAGATACTCATAGTAGCAAACAGGCTAGATCAAAGGTCACCCGCAGGTCACTCGGCGGCTTGCCTGGATCTAACATGTTTACATTAGCATAAAGTCGGTTCCAGCACTTTGATGGTTAAATCGCCGACATTAAACATAAAAAAAACTTTTCCAATTTCAAACGATAATTTACAGAAGCAATAACAACTGGGCCTATGGAAAATACAATTCTACATTCAAAATGAAAGCACACGAGAAGCATCGAGTTTTAAATATCGAATGACAATAACAGTAGCGATAATTCACCAATAATTCATCCTTAAAAATCGCAAGTTTATATACGTATATTCAATTTGAAAAAAAAAAACCATTAAAGTTATCTACTGCTTCTAACAAATCAAACCATCTGAAATACAAAGGATACCTATTTTTTTTTTTACCTATTTTGACATTTTTTTAAAGGCACATAAAAGGAGATGAGTACGGATGAATTACTGAAAAAATGTATGGAGTTCTTTTATTATGTTCATAAGGGTAATACGAATTAATATACGAAAGCATTGATACCCTATTAAATAGACGCCTTTAACATAAGTTATTTTGTGCTTGAAATATAGTAGTCTCCAATTCAATCATGTTTATCAACAACCTGTTTGTTTACATATTCAAAATAACGAATTCTGATTGGTCTGTTCAAATAGTTGTGTATCAACTGTCAATGTCAGGGGGAAAAAAATCACACAATCTAAATTATCAAACTTGCTTATATGGGTTATTTCTGGTTGACTTTCACATTTAAGTTGTGTTGATGGGATGGGATTTTCTTGGAATAACTATTTGAATCTGACCAAAAGTTTACCAAATGATATAGTTTGATATAGCATTAATCTCCTTTTATGTGCCTTTAAGTCTTCCAAAGTGGAATGGCCAAATCCATAACTTGTATATTTTGTGTTTCTCATTCATTGTATACAAATCGGCATTAAAATATGTATAAACTAAAGTAAGGTTAAAAGTCAAGATCGGATCAGATCAGATCAGGGTGTGTGTTATGAGGTCAACCACATCACGGAAATCACCGGAGATTGCCGACACGACAGTTCGGTTCCGGACTAATCCCTCACCCGCGCATTTATTAGTCCACCAGGGGGCCAATTCTGTCTGTCTGACATGAAGTCATGACGTTAACCGATTTTAGTGGTCTCATGGCTTAGCCCAGATTTATGATTATTTCACGTTTGACATTTTGTGTCAGAATGAATAGCCGTCCCGACAAGCCACTACAGAATGTCCCGGATGGATTTCAGCTCGTTTAACCCTTTACCAAACGCCAATTTTAATTTCGATTGTCCCAAATTGAAAGAGTTTGTTTAAACATATTAGTATTCATCTTACTGATGAATAAGCGTTGGACCACAAGTTCTCCAACTTAGATTAGATACTTCCCCAAAAAGGGTTTGCAGACGTTATTTCAAAATGTGTTGAAATTGGAAAATAATATTTTGATGCAGCAGAACACATCGTGTGAAAAGGAAAGAATGCTCGTAACGAGCAATTTCTCCTTTTCCCACAATATATTACATAGTTGTCTGCAATAGAAGATTAAAGGTCGCCATTGTTTGGTTATTATTTAATCCTTTATCAAACGCCAAATTTTCGACTGTCCCAAATTGAAAGAGTTTGTTAAAAAAATATTTTTATTCAGCTTACTGATGAATAATGCTTGGACAATAAATTTTACAACTTAGATTCGATTGTTCCCTAGAAAGGGTTTGCAGACAATATTTCAAAATGTGATGAAATTGGAAAAATAACATTCTGATACGGCAGAACATATTATGTTACGAGCAGTTTCTTTTTTTCCCACAATGTTGTCAAGAGTCGTCTGCGACAAGGTGGTTAATTGTTATTATTGTTTGGTAATGAGATAAAGGTTCTTGTTCACAGATGTGAGAAAATTAACAATCGAAAATAATTTGATGTAAAACTTCGCAACGCTGTACTGTTAATCGAAACACCATGTAAAATAGCCATTCTCAGCAGCATTAGCTTGTTTTTGATTATTTAATTCTTTATAAAGAGTACAAACATGTATTTAAATCCCAAATCGTTGCACTGCTTTCTAGATCTACCGCATTTAGACTGTAAATACTTAGATAAATTGACATTTCTTGAATGAATCATGCTTTAAATGGATACTTATAATCGTATAACAAAACTGCGATACAAAGGTATTCTATATTAAAGGCAATAAAAGGAGATTAATGCTATATCAAACTATGTTATTTGGTAACTTTTGGTCAGATTCAATTAGTTATCAGAAAAATCCCAATTGGCACAACTTAAACGTAAAAGCCAACGCGAAATAATCCAGATTAGCAAGTTTGATAATTCAGATTGTTCACCTCTGACCTTTACAGTTGACACACACATGTTTTAACCGACCAATCAGAATTCGTTATTTTGAATATGTAAACAAACAGGTTGATGATAAACATGATTGAATTGGAGACAACTATATTTCAAGCACATAATAACTTATGTTAAAGGATTCTTTTTAATAAGGCATCAATGCGTTTGTAAATTAATTCTCATGACTTTAATGAAAATGATAAAATAACTCCATATTTTTTTTCAGTAATTTGTTTGTACTCATCTCCTTTTATGTGCCTTTAACTTTCGAAATACTCTCATCTTTGAACAAGCACATTTCAGAAAGGCTTTTCCATGTTAAACAGTGCATGACAGTACAATACGATGAATTCGTTTGTAATTTAATAACAGTTGCATATTACAAAATTGCAAAATTGATTTCAGATTGTTGCCATGTTAAAATAGGCCAGTTATAAATATCATGCAAGACGTGGTTTATACCGTTTTCAAATGTCCAGCATTTCGCCTTGTAAGAGGCATTTCATTGAAAATATAGTTCATACATGCATACAGTCGAATCCCGGTAATGGAAAATTTATCTATTGACAGGACGCTTCAAAATGAATATGCATAACGAATTGACCAATGAGAGTGTGTTCAAAACTCTGAAAAATATAAGCACGTGTGCATGGGGATTTTGCTCTCAAGCGTTCTTGTAGTGAATCAACTCCGACAAACGTCTGGGCGGGGTTTTGTCGATTGGTCAATTGGCGGGACAGCAGGGTATCGTTTTACTTAACAGTTTACGCTTAAGATTTGCGTAAGTCTAAAACAACAATTCCACTTTTATCCATATTGGGCAAAGCAATATTGCAAAGTAACACATCATTGGAATCGTCTCTCCGAGACGCTTCCAATGACGTGTCTCATTACAATATTTTTCTTTTCGAATAAGGCGTGGTTTCGGATGCTCCAAACTCATTGAATGAAATGCATTCTGGGTTACATACATGTAGACTTACAAAAACCACAAAACCTAATCACACTTATTACAAATAACATATGATATGGTTTCAGTGTTCTTATCTTCTTGAATTAAGAGGCGCATATTATATTCATGTATTCAATAATGTTTTTGCTCGTCAAAGGTGTTCATTTTTTTCTGTTCTTTTTTTATTTACTTTATTTTATTTTTATTTTTTTGCCCGTAAGAAATTCGAGAAGCGCTGATATGAAGTGTGGTCTGTCAGGATTGATAATTCCTCTGTCACATGCGATGAGGAAATTCCCGCGGGAAAATAAATAAAGTTGATGACATTAGTTTCCCATCGGCGCGGTAATTCTACGCTTTATTTGAGTTTGAAACATACTCTTTAACCCTTTTAGTGCCGGAACCGACTTCGTGCTTATGCAAACAGATCAGATCCATGCCAGCCGCCTGTGATCTAACCTGTCTGCTACTCTGAGCATATTTCCTCGTTAAAATAAAGCAGGTATTTCAGGTCTTGGAAAGCAGACGACATAAAACTCTATTTTTAGAAAACTACCCAGCATTCTTAGGGTTATATCATATTACGTGATGTGATACTACGTACGTGAGTATATTTTCGTCGTGTTTTGTCGCGTTTTAATGATATTTACTAGCTATTGCTACGGCGAACGAACGTAGATGTGAAAATGTTGTTAATTTCTTTTTGACGCTTGTACCTTGTACCATATTTATTTGTGGCGTCAAATATCGTGTTTTCGGCCTGTTAAATTGGTTATTAAGTTTGAGAAATTACCTCTTAAATTTACTTCTTACATTAATCAAATCGCCCGTGCTCGATTACTCGAGTTTAATAAATATATCATCTCAACGGGGTATTTCGCAGTTATTCAATTTGTGAGAAATTTGATAAGAAGTTTCTACTTTTGGGATCAATTATCTAACCCCTTGTAGTTTGATACTTTTAAAAAGAAAACAAAACGAAAACTCAATATGGTTAAAACTTCATTTCAATCGGTTGTTAAACTACTACACACAACGTGTACGAGTATTAGCAATTTATCAGTACTTGAATAAAATTTAGTAGAAAAAACATGATTTGCAATCCCAAGATTACACGATTTTTGTTATGGTCCCCATGCCGTGGTCCCGCAGCATTTATGAGGTTTTCTACTCACCAGCATATATTTTATTTACAGCAATAAACTTTTGAACAAAGTTTTGAGAGGTCACCAAATGATTGTCGATAAGATACATGGACTAATTCGTTCAAAATTTAGGGCAAGTGAATTAGAAGGAAAACCCGTATTTCTATTCTGGCATTGCTAAGCTACGACGTAGCTCCAGATCCCATGTTATTTTTTATTTCTACTGTGATTGACACAAAAAGAGCTCGACTGCAATGAACAATGTTGATTTATAGGGTACGGGGATACAGTAATTATGGAATGAATTGTACTGTACACGAGATTGTTACTCATAAATCATGTTTTATTCGACTTGGGCGGTTACTTTGGGACCCTTGCCTAGAATCTAGATGTATCTTTATCATTAGTTTTGATTACTGCCTCACCACGGACAGCAAAGCGTTACATGCTAATTCGATATGTTGCTACATTTTTCGTTTTTCGTAATGGTAGTTTCTACCAAATTTCATAAGAATACTTAGACGCTATTTCTTTATTTTACATCATAACAGCCTGTTGCATGAATACGTGGGAATTAGATTAAAAGGGTATTCGATGTTTTTCCATTTGTACAGCGTTAGGCTTGTTGGATATTTGATATGTCAAATGTTGGAATCGCTCAGAGCTCGGTGAGTTAATAACGAGAGGTGCTATGATTCTATTTTTTCTACTACACTTGCAAACGATTCGACTTGCTAAGAAGGTCAATCCCAAATATTGCGTCTGCGAGTAACCATTATTTAAAGAATAATTTAAAGGCCCATTAAAGGAGATTAATGCTATATCAAACTATATTATTTGGTAAACATTTGGACAGATTCAAATAGTTATCACCAGAAAACACCATCAGCACAACTTAAATGTGAAAGTAAACCAAAAATAACCTAGATTAGCAAGTTTTATAAATCAGGTTTCCCGAATCTTCGCCTCTGGCCTTGATAGTTGATACACACATTTCTGAACTGACCAATCAGAATTCGTTATTTTGAATATGTAAATAAACAGGTTGTTTATAAACATGATTGAATTGGAGACAACTATATTTCAAGCACAAAATAAGTTATTTTAAATCAGTCTATTTAATAGGGTCTCAATGTATTCCTAAAATAATTCTAATGACTTTCATGAACATAATAAAAGAACTCCATATAATTTTTCAGTAATTCATTTGTACTCCTCTCCTTTGATGTGCCTTTAAACAATCGTTGTCAATAAACAAAATATAGTTTTTAAATTTGTTTAGTTTTAGAGAAGATGTCAAACGAGTTTCCTTTCTTTTAGTGCTTTTATGGGAAGTTACTTTTTTATTTTGATTATTTCACATGGCGGAAATACGGTACATGTATACGCATGCGTAGTCAAATGTTTACGAAACATGATGATGGTTTCTGAGACCACTGCTTATGTATAATTTCGAGTGTTTGATGCATTCGAATAGAGGCGGGATTTATTTGGATTGGGTTTGGAATTTTGGTTTCGAGCTGAGTATGTATAAACCTTTCCATACCTCGATGCCATATCACCACTATGCATAGATTATAACAAGGCCTTTTCTCGAAATATAACAGGGGCATATAAAAGGCACATTCCCAACTGGAAATATCATTAAAACCATGTTTTCCCAAAAGTTTAGTCACACCGGATGTTTGGTTTCCAAATTCAGTAATGTTAATGGTTAAATTTCTCAAAATCAACAGGCCTATGCCTTTTATTAATTTAAGGAAAACAGCCATTGAGAGGTGTGTAAGAAATTCATATTGTTGAAAAAGCGGGATGAATTGCTTAAACTAGCAATTTCCTTTTGCCACAATGTCTGAATTAGAGAGCTGCAGTCATCTAAATGAAATTTCTGGATTGCGTAGTTTAGGGTAATGTAAAAATGCCGTGAAATGGGAAAATATGCAGACCAATAACGGAGTCAATAATGGTAGATATTTTCAAAGACCAGCGCTGATAAGCCCAAAAACGGTGTATCTTCCTCTGAAACGTAACGGAGATGTGGCACACTGGCTTCGGAACAACGAATTATTATATTTCACATGCAACGTTTCTCTCAGTACTCACGAAATGTTAGTTTGTATGTCCGATAAGGCCTCTGGATAACAGGGTTATGTTCATATATCAATATCATTAACTCATTACACACTTTTTACTTAAGAAGTTAAGATTATTCCCTCATTACAAACTATTAATTATCACTGCAAATTCTAATTCATTTTTCTTTAACCAAATACATTTTAGCCTGTAAATAATTCAATAAACGTTAATCCAAAACATCATAATGCGCGCTAAATAACCTTCGCTGTCGGTGTGTCTTAAAACACTATTCATTTATTTTTTTCATTCGTTCATTCATTGTGCTAAAGAATTGTGTGAAAATCTGTGGTCAGATCCTATTGCTAAACCCTGATTGACTACACCTTTCGGGCGGTTGAATAACTGACCTTCAAAAGCAATAGAACAACATACTTTTTAAAGAAAACTTATGTCTGCTACAATCTACGTTTAGAAACGCTAAACTATGATCAAAGTTTATTCGCTATTGAGAAGGGGTAAAATGGTATATGTTGGAAAGAGATAACATGCTTCCAATGCTAAACTTAAGTTAGAATATATGTAAATCAGACATTCCCCTCGGCATTTCTATGTATTTCTGTGGTGAATTTAAATTTATAGAGAGAGCAGAACCGAGTTAAATGTTCGTTCAAACATGTAGAAGGCAGTGGTTCTATGGTAGAGCTATGTAATCGGGACATGCGAGTCGTTGGTTCGATTCTCGTGAGTAACCGGGTCCTCTTTACCATTTTTTTAAAATCACCCTTCGGTGCGATTTCTGGAAATGTTATGTATCCAGGAAGCAGAATTGAGAGTAATTGGTGTAAGTTTCAATGACTAAATGAAAGGCATTTTAAGATACACAGCTATGGCGGTTAAACGCGCATAATTATGATGTAGATGAGTATCTAAATATCTCAATGTTATTTTTCAATCGATGTTAACTATATGTTTCATAAACAATCTTAACATCTTGGCAATATGGCTACTATAAGGCTAGATATTTCATGGTGCCCTTGCAATTACCACAGAGGCTTATGCTATCCCGTCCCTGATGGAGAAAAGTAAGAATATCAAAGTCAGAGATTTAAAAAAAACATGCCGTTACAAAATCAAGTGTTATATCATAAGAATTTATATGGATGAAATTTGTATTTGCCACCACCATTCATGTATTTTTTTTAATTTCAAGATAAAAATGATAATTAAGGGCGGGTAATTTCAATGGATTTAATAACAGAATTATTGATATTCATTTTGTAAATATTATTTGAAAATCAGACAAATTCGGAAAGGTAGCTTCGCGGATGCATTTGAAATGATAATAATTTCATGATTTACATTTCGATTTAATTTTTAACCTAAGCAAATACAAGTTTTACATTAAGGATAGAGTACATTAAGTCTGGTTATTTTAGAGTTTGGAAACACAATATATCTGATATACTATTGATAACGGTATAAAGCTCCCTTACCAACCAATATGAATTCACTTTCTACCTTCCGAGCTCTATTTATTGAGGCTAAATTGTGCGATTTCTTGTATCACATTTTGTTGCAATTCTCAGCAGACCTACAGTCACGTAGATTCTCTTTATACAAGCGATACTCCTTTGTCGTCGACGGCGATTCTCTGCGTGTCATATATGGGGGATAAATGTCAGCACGATTAGTAATAGAACGGTCGGAAAAAGATACCTGGCCGAATGTGCGTGAACTTAAGTCCCGGACCAGCCAGTGCAATTCGCACAGGCTGGCCCGGGACATTACTTCGCGTTTAGAAATGAAAAAAAAAAATAATTGCAAAAATAGAAGTTAAAAATAATTCTGCTTTTTAACACTTCAGAACACTAGCCTGGTTCCATTGAATTAAGTAAAGCTCGTAAAATAACTTAGAAAATGTTGGCATGGCGTTAAACGCGATATTTAAAGAAACCCGCTTATTAAAACAATCATAATTGGCTTGGCATACTAAAACATGCGATTAGAATACAGAGTATTAATCAACCGTTCCGCGAGCGTAAACATTCAAACTAATGAAAACATTTCACCACTGATGAGCCGGTATTTAAAATCAGCAGAGCCCGAACGGTTTCTATGGCGCAATGTTCCCTTCTCCTGTTTCGCGGTCAGTGTCATCACAAATAATATTCCGCGGCCATTCGGGAATTCCGCCCTGTCTGATGACAAAATAGAACGCATTCAGTCACGGCGCACAATGGTTGTCCCATAGGATGACGTATATGGAGATATCAGAAAGATCTTTCTGTTCTACTTCATTCTTCTATGCTCTTCCCGATTTTATTATTTCTCTACTATACTCTTCTCTACTTTTGTCTTCTTTTTTTTTCTACTTTTATCTGTTCTACTCTACTACTGTATTCGTCTCTTCTCTCGCATACTTTGCTCTACACTACTGTTCGCTATACTACCATTCTCTACTTTACTCTTCTCTGACCTATCCTTCTCTACTCTACTCTTCTCTGGCATATCCTTCTCTACTCTACTCTTCTCTGGCATATCCTTCTCTACTCTACATTTCTCTGGCCTATCCGTCTCTACCCAACTCTTCTCTGTCCTACCATTCTCTTCTCTGGCCTATCCTTCTCTACTCAAATCTTCTCTGGCCTATCCTTCTCTAATCTACTTTTCTCTGGCCTACCATTCTCTACTCTACTCTTCTCTGGCCTACCATTCTCTACTCTACTCTTCTCTGGCCTACCATTCTCTACTCTACTCTTCTCTGGCCTACCATTCTCTACTCTACTCTTCTCTGGCCTACCTTTCTTTACTCTACTCTTCTCTGGCCTACCATTCTCTACTCTACTCTTCTCTGGCCTATCCTTCTCTACTCTTCTCTGGCCTACCATTCTCTACTTTACTCTTCTCTGGCCCACCTTTCTTTACTCTACTCTTCTCTGGCCTACCATTCTCTACTCTACTCTTCTCTGGCCTATCCTTCTCTTATCTACTTTTCTCTGGCCTACCATTCTCTACTCTACTCTTCTCTGGCCTACCATTCTCTACTTTACTCTTCTCTGGCCCACCTTTCTTTACTCTACTCTTCTCTGGCCTACCATTCTCTACTCTACTCTTCTCTGGCCTACCATTCTCTACTTTACTCTTCTCTGGCCCACCTTTCTCTACTCTACTCTTCTCTGGCCTACCATTCTCTACTCTACTCTTCTCTGGACTACCATTCTCAACTCTACTCTTCTCTGGCCTACCTTTCTCTACTCTACCCCTATCTGGCCTACCATTCTCTACTCTACTCTTCTCTGGCCTATCCTTCTCTACTCTACTCTTCTCTGGCCTACCTTTCTCTACTCTACTCTTCTCTGGCCTACCATTCTCTACTCTACCCTTCTCTGGCATATCCTTCTCTACTCTACTCTTCTCTGGCCTATCCTTCTCTACTCTACCCTTCTCTGACCTATCCTTCTCTACTCTTCTCTGGCCTATCCTTCTCTACTCTTCTCTGGCATATCCTTCTCTACTCTACCCTTCTCTGGCCTATCCTTCTATAATCTACTTTTCTCTGGCCTACCATTCTCTACTCTACTCTTCTCTGGCCTACCATTCTCTACTTTACTCTTCTCTGGCCCACCTTTCTTTACTCTACTCTTCTCTGGCCTACCATTCTCTACTCTACTCTTCTCTGGCCTACCATTCTCTACTTTACTCTTCTCTGGCCCACCTTTCTCTACTCTACTCTTCTCTGGCCTACCATTCTCTACTCTACTCTTCTCTGGACTACCATTATCAACTCTACTCTTCTCTGGCCTACCTTTCTCTACTCTACCCCTATCTGGCCTACCATTCTCTACTCTACTCTTCTCTGGCCTATCCTTCTCTACTCTACTCTTCTCTGGCCTACCTTTCTCTACTCTACTCTTCTCTGGCCTACCATTCTCTACTCTACCCTTCTCTGGCATATCCTTCTCTACTCTACTCTTCTCTGGCCTATCCTTCTCTACTCTACCCTTCTCTGACCTATCCTTCTCTACTCTTCTCTGGCCTATCCTTCTCTACTCTTCTCTGGCATATCCTTCTCTACTCTACCCTTCTCTGGCCTATCCTTCTATAATCTACTCTTCTCTGGCCTACCTTTCTCTACTCTTCTCTTCTCTGGCCCACCTTTCTTTACTCTACTCTTCTCTGGCCTATCCTTCTCTTCTCTTTTTTTCTCTGGACTACCATTCTCTACTCTACTCTTCTCTGGCCCACCTTTCTCCATACAATGTTAAAAGTATTATCCAAACAATCACCATTACCTAATATATAACATTTCCAATATTCTACATTTCATACATGCTAAAAAACTGTGTTCTAAGTGAATACTAGCGAAACAAGCGTTAGGTCAGTCAGTCCTTTGATTGAAAATCTTGATTTACACATAGTTATGGGTTGCTCTTAAACGCACCTTACCCGTCTCTCTCATTTCGTAGTTTCGGCAATGAAAAAGTGATTGGTAAAAAAAATAATGCATGTATGTTTGAACGGTTTACTTAATTCGTTTTGTAATTGTGCTAATTGTAATCTCCACGACAAGATTTTTTTGAAGAGATGAGAAGTGTATCAAAAGTCTTGTTTTCAGTTGAAGTAGATCTATAATAACATATTAACCGCTAAAGATATTTTATTTCATTTCAATTATCATTGTATGGAAAAACGGCTTAGTAACTGCGTGCCAAAGTTTCGAACAACTAACCACCCAGCTCAAAGGCACAATAACTATTTCTTTTCTTTACATTTTTCTTTATTTGACGAGTTCATGGTACATAGTTATGTTCACATACAAATATAATATTGATTTAATCTCACCATACATCAGTAAAGAATTGTATCTCGTTCAGAGAGGTATTTTCTTTTAATAAGATATCCAATTAACGCGACACAAGTTTGTTTGAGTTCATTTGATATTCAACCGCACGACTCATTGTTGATTGGGAAGGACAGAGGGAAACGCTCCGTCTCCAAGTCACATTTCATCAAACTAAATGAATTTTGTCGATCAGTTAAGAGAAATTCTGAGAAGAAAAATGTTATAATTAATTATATTGAGGACAGAATCCATTATGAAATTGAATTTATATTTTAAGAGTGCGAAAGAGGAACTTTTTTTTTTGGCTGAAGGATCTCAATCAGAGAAATAGCTGTTATTTCAAATTAACACTTGTTGGCTGAAAAGAAAACATCGTACGGACACCAAAGTTGCAGTGATGGTACATGTACTTGAATTCGTGTTTTCTTTTACCCAGCAGACATTTTGTTTCGTCTGATGTAGGCGACTTATGAGAACGTTATAGAAAAAGTGAATAATATTAAAACAAAGACTTTTTCCTCGTATGAACGACTTCATGCTTATGTAAACAGGTAAAATCACAGGTCAGCCGCCAAGTGAAGCAGACGACTTAAGAAAAGCTGTCTTAAAGCTTTGTCAACATGAAAAAACACTTTAATTCCTGCTGTTGTGATATGTGAAAATATTGAAAAAACATTGTGGCAAAAGGAGAATATGATTGTGTCAAGCAATTTCTCTTTTTGTCACAATGTTTTTTAAAAGTCGTCTGTTACAAGACGCATAAATGTGGCGTACGGTGGTATTGTGTAAACAGAACGTTCATTTCCCGATCTTGTTTAGAGAAATGAAACTAGAAAGAAAACGTCTCTCCGCCAATACAGACGGGCAATGCTTCTTCGCACGCCATTAAGTGCGGCCAACCGGAAATGGTGTTAAATATTAATGAATCCGTCTATACCAGATAACGCGGGGTGCTGTTGCACTTCCGGTGTATGAAATTAGCCGACATCTACGCATGCGCAACAAATGGGTATGGAGACTTCGAAGCCAAAAGGTTGGAGTATTTTACTGGTCAGAGCAAGACGTTTCTCCTCATAGGTTCGTTTCCCAAGGTGGACGAATAGGTACTTTCGGTTGCTTGAGAAAAATGATAATTTAACAGGTTTTTGCATTAGTACGATTCCTTGTGTGCAAGTTGTTAATTATTTCAACTCTCTTATACTCCATTGTTTAGCGGTTAAAGTACAGAACCTGAAACTATCCTCTATTGTACAGAAATCTAGTTTGTATTTTTCTTCAGGAAAAACACAAATCCTCAGCATTTTTACAGTTAACAAACTAAAAATGGCCATTTATATAGGAATGTTGATCGTTGAATTATTTTTAACCTACGCTTCTCAAAGAACATAACCCGCGAGACTGTCCCTCTAGAAATATATATAGTTTATTCATTGATCTGTGAATGCATCTTATCTGAAATGTTTTCCAACTTCCAAGACATGCACAAGAGATGACATAAAAGTCAATTTGCATACCATGACAAAATGATTTACGTTAAGCGGTATCGTATAAAAGTCCAATGAACTTGACGATAAGAATTTCTACGAGACTTATATCGCTGTTTTATATCACTAGTAAAGACAGTTTTTCATGGCGGGGGTTTACAGGCGGGGAAACACGTGACCAATGTTTACGATCGTAGGTCCGAACAAGATGGCTACGTCCAAGAATGTTTGCTTTTTTCACTTACTTTTGCCGAATATGGCCACATTGTGTACCCCATATGAGTTGGCCATCAACTCTCCGGTTCTGGTGGTATATGGAAACCGGTGTTTTATTACGACTTTACGTCTTACACTCGGCGGAGAGATTCAGTTTTATTGTTTGTGGAGTTTTTTTCCCGAAAGTAATGAAAGTCAACGAACGTCACTTAGGCAAATAATATAGGAAGATCTATACCATAGTCTTGTTCTAATAGGGATTTCGCCCTTCTATCGTATTTCAGATTTCGCGAAATCCTGTGTCAAATAAATCAATCCAAAGTCCTCTAGTGAAGAATGTTTCTTCTTAAACTTCGAAGTAATAATCATAGCAGAATGAATTGACTAAAGGGTTCCCACTAATTGTATTAAATGCTTATAAAGATGGATTAATGCGTCTGTCGGGCACAGAAACAAAGGTACGCGTCTGTCAGTGTCATGGTTTAAAAGAACGGTTTCCGCAAGAACCGAATTCATGCTTATGCAAACAAGGTAGATCCAGGCCAGCCGCCAAGTAAATTGGCGGCTGTCCTGTGATCTAACCTGTTTGCTAGTCTGAGTATATTTCCTCATCAAAATTAAGCAAATATACACGGTTTTGGAATGCAGACGACACAAAAATACATTTTTAGAAAATTTTCCAGCATTCTAAGGTTAAGGTCTCGTTTGATTTGCTTTGTTTTGGATCCTATTTTTTTAGTTGTTCGCATGATAGACCGAATCTCATTAGGTGAGATGGAGAAAAATAAAAACACCATTAATGAAGTTTCTATGGTGATAGCCTATCATATTTTGCCTACGGACGGTGCTGGATTAATTTCATTGTCAATTAATCCTTTCCTTTAATATACATACGTTATTTGGTGTTGGCGGTTTTTGTTTTTCTTCATTCGTTTTTTTTTTCTGTATATTTTGTAATTAAAACAATTTCAAATTCTTGAACTTCATGTGATATTTGAAACCATCGTGTTAAAGAAAGAATTTGCTCATGCTGAGCGAATTCTTTCTTTTTCACAATGGTTTTAATGTATATCTTTTGATAAACAAAAGGTCTTTCATTTGTATTTTATTGTCATTATATCATCTGATTCAGTCTGCTGGAATCCGGGAAAAAGTCGCATATAATTGAATTGGCACTCTATTGATTTATTGCAATGGATACTTAGATATTGTTTCTTGTTTCGTTGGTACTCTAGTTTATTTTTCTCACTGCCTTTCTCAATGTATTCTTTGTATGGCTTCATTATTCTTTCCTTTTACACTTAATTCGTTTTATATGTGTTCATGGGGGGCCTCCGTGGCCTAGTGGTTAGAGTACAGAACTTGAAATCACAAGGCCCCTCTCCGCGTGGGTTCAAATCCTGAGAGGGATATGGATTGTCATGAGAGGCAGTCTCCCGACTGACTTACGGAATGCCGATGGTTCTACCCACCTTGACCAGCCCTTATGGGCAGTTGAGTATGGGGCCTTCCTCCATTAAGAGTCGGGCATCGCTACATAACTGAAATAATGTTGATGTGATGTAAAACCCATATAAAAAAATATAAAAAGAATGCGTTCATGACTATTTTTGTTTTGTATATGAGAAATCTTGTATATAGAGAAAAATATAGAAAATAGTAACATTAAAAATACTTTGTTTGCCCCTTAATTTTAAAGATGTCTGCATACTCATTTCGCCGCACTCGTTTACATCAGTGAATCAATGTTTCAAATGTATATATAAATATATTCATTTTGAAAATGAATGCTTCTTTTAACTGTAAACCTGGAAGGCGTTTTCTCTGTGTTAAATGTCACAAAAGTTATCGTTTATAAAGGATGCTAACGCATAGATGCTTTGGTACTCTTACGTCATGTTTTACGCAACCCATGTGCCTCAGTTATTTATTAATCATTTAAACATAAAATATTTAACAAAAAACATAAATCTAGCCAGTAGCTGCATTCCTATACATGTACACTATTGATTGAAAGAAAACTCGAGTTTGATAACCCAACATTTTAATAAGGGACTTATTTTCTTTTATCGCATATTTGTTTTAAGAAACTTATAGAAATAGTACTTGAAATTCCAAAACTTGCTGGATAAACTTGCTGTTTAAAGAGAAATTGCTTGATATCAAGAAAAATCATCCTTTAATATTACTTTTTCTAATCAACCCCAAGATTGTTTTCCAATTTCATTGAAAATTCCATTATGTCGTCTGCAACCTGCCTCGATCTGAGACGGCCAATCACTTTTCGTTTGGTAATGAATCTGATTGCTTCATTAATTGGATTTCTTTGATACGATTTTGTTTAGGTTCTGTTATCAGTGTGTTCTGTGCTCCATCACTTACTAACAATTTGGTTTTTGTTCTCTTATTTTAGCTACAACTCGTCTTAATCGACTTTATTAGAATCATAATCATATATTTATTCCGAGTAGTATGGTGAAGTATCTTTTCCCATGGTTTGTATGGTTAGGTTGTGTATATGTTTGTCTTTTCCAGTTTACCTTTCATTTCATTGCTTGAACCATTGAACCGTTTGTGTTTTTCAGGTAACCTTTCATTTCATTGCTTGAACCATTGAACCGTTTGTCTTTTCCAGTTTACCTTTCATTTCATTGCTTGAACCATTGAACCGTTTGTCTTTTCCAGTTTACCTTTCATTTCATTGCTTGAACCATTGAACCGCTTGTCTTTTCCAGTTTACCTTTCATTTCATTGCTTGAACCATTGAACCGTTTGTGTTTTTCAGGTTACCTTTGTAGTTTTCACTGTTGGGATTCTCTCTGTGGATGCTCTTATCGGCCTGAGGCCCCCTCAACATAAAACAAAGGATGACAAAAGGTGAGACAACAGCAATAAAACTGCTTTAACAACAGAACAGAACATATTTTATTAAACAAGTACAAAGTACATAGTCATATTAAACATAGTTTGTACAAAGTATTATACCATGTGTTTTTTTAAGAAAAGTTATACTAAACACGAAAAACAACATTTGATTATCAAAGAGTGAAGAAATTAGTAAATAAAAAGGTAATTAAGATTGTTGTTTGACCCTTTCCCAAACAACATTTTTTTTACTGTCCCAAATTGAAAAAGTTTGCAGACGGTATTTCAGAATGTGATGAAATTGAACAATATTCTTCAGAAAGAGCAGAAAACCTTGTGGGGAAAAGAAGAAATTGCTCGTTACGAGCAATTTCTCCTTTTCCCACAATGTTTTCTAAAGTCGTCTGCAACAAAGTCGTCAAATGTCGTTATTGTTTGGGAAAGGGTTAAATTGAATACCTAGCTTTGACGCACCTGCAGTAAACGACCTTTAAAAGAAACAATCGTGAGTTAAAGAGAAAGTGCTTGTGACAAGCAATTTCTCCTTTAGTTACGATGATTTCTGCGCTTTGTCGTTTAAAATTCAGTGTATGTTTCATCATATTTTTTATTTTTTGTCGGAAAGCGTTTCTTCATTATACGACCAAATTTAACTTCTCACAATTCAATTACGAGGTAATCTAAGGTATTCTTACAATGGCCTCAGACGTATTACGTTGTAGATATTTTATTATTATGACATTGAACTAAGACGTAGCTTTTTTGGACTAAGGGTACGTCAGCACCTTAGCCCATTGAATTTACATACCACTTTTTTAGGTACGGTACTTTATTGATACACAAACAGCGGTCCGACCCCAATTACTCATTAAACATCCCCTTCACTGTGCGGACTAATACATTCTTGGAACTAGGAATGTAGTCCGGATTTACTCGCTTTGTTTTGCTCTATATTATTATAACTGTTGCCACATTGGAAATCGTAAAATGTCCAGATGTTCGGAAAAAATAAACCATCGTTCAGTTTCTGTTCACAGAAATAATACTTATAGTTATGTTGGTAAAAGGAGCAGCTGTTTTCCTCGAGATGTTGCCCAAAGAAAGTTTCAAACGTATCCTCAATCATCTTGCTTTAAACGCACCTTAACTCTTCAGCGCTATCACCGCTTTGATTTATGTAACGTATCATTGCCTTGAACGAGTGCATAGACCACTGAAAATTGTTTATCTTAAAATCATTTCTTAAAAAAAGGGAACATCCTGGTAACTTATCAAGTCATCACCACATATTTTCGAATCATGCCATTCTTCTGTCTATATACGTTTACATTGTGTCAACATTATTTAAGCTATGTTGTGATGCCCGACTTATTCTGATGGAGAAAGTCCCAAAACATAACTGCCCTTAAGTGCAGGTCAAGCCGGGAAAATCCGTAACTTTATGTTGGAATAGTCATCATTTACTCGACAAAAATAGTCGGTGCTTTGCGGGTTCAGAAAAAAAATGCTTTCACACACAGTCGAATTTCGGTTATTTAAAGTCGACGGAACCTTATGATGAGGTATGGTTTCGGGTAATAAGAAATTTAAGCAACACATTTTAACACCAAATGATTTTGGGGTCGTAACCCAAATATACATTTGGTTTAAAAATATAGTTCCCAATGAAATTATTCGAAATTCGACATAAAATCATTAAGTTTTGTAAAAAATATCTTTTCGGATGATAATCGTTTCGTTCTTCAAATCACTTCACATTCGGAACTCACATTCGGAACTTCGAAATATCTCAGATCTCTTGCTCAAGTTTGATAACTCATTTGACATTCGTTTTCACACGCTATCGACGCACGGCGGAGTTCAATTGCATTCTTGATAGAAGCTATTAAAGTAACGTTCCAGAAGAGAAATCACAATTTTATCTCAGATGAGAAATCTTTCTAATCCCTTTACCTCGAACAAAATGAAGGAACGAAAAACTAGAAGAATCAATAACGAATATTGTATTATTGGACTTTTGTTTTGATGCATTTTCAATAATCTTTTAGTTAAGTTTGTCGCAGTTCGCACTTATATGGTTTATTTCAAGAGTTCCATAGAGAAAGGGCATCCTTATCGTTGTTTTGTACGTCATTAATGTAAACCCATATCACGATTTTTGAAATGTTCAGATGAATCGATATTTAAAGTCTTAGTGAATGTGGAAAATAGATAAACATATTGCAACCAAAATTCATTATGATGAGAAGAAAAAGTTTTCAACATTGAAATATTATCCATTTTTACAATGTTTTCCATTAATGCATGATGGGATTATTGTTGAGTTTATCAGTCTTATTTTGGAGTATATATAATGTCAACACGTTTAAGTTATACTGTAAATATAGGAAGACCATTTCTTTATTGTCCATTACGGTCGGTCAAGACAGTAGAATCTTTGGAATATCGTTTGTCAGCCATAAGATAACTTCCTAAGATGTTCAATTATACCCTTTATTCAAACCTATGCCAGGCAAGTGTTTTGTGTTTCAAATTTAAGGCACATAAAAGGAGATAAGTACACATAAATTAATAAAAACATATATGGAGTTCTTTTATTATTTTCATAAAAGTCATTACAATTAATTTATGAATGCATTTAGACCCTATCAAATAGACTCCTTTAACATAAGTTATTTTGTGCTTGAAATATAGTAGTCTCCAATTCAATCATGTTTATCAACAACCTGTTTGTTTACATATTCAAAATAACGAATTCTGATTGGTCGGTTCAAACATTTGTATATCAACTGTCAAGGTCAGGGGTGAAGAATCACACAATTAAACTGGTTAATATTTTGGTTAATCCTTGTTGGCTTTCACATTTTAGTTGTGCTGGTGTGTTTTTTTGGTGATAACTATTTGAATCTGACCAAAAGCTTACCAATTAATATAGTTTTATATGCCATTAATCTCCTTTTATTTGCCTTTAAGTACTCTAACCACTGGGCTGTGAATGCTGCCAAGGGCGTCTCTGACTTCGAATAAGATTGAACATGTTGTCTTTGTTCGAAGGTTATCTGAAATTAAAACCATTTATCTCGATTATGTCGGGAGACAGAAAGAACTTTGACAGATCAGTGAAGAATTGTTCAAGAAAGCCTAATCAAGCCTTGTTTCGTACGTGGGATTCTATAACCCTATCTGTCGTACCCCTTCAGGGGCCTCTAGAAACCAGTTTGACAAAAGGCATTCGGAACACCTCGACCATTTCTTTAAATAACCTCGGAGGCAATGGTGAGCCATTTTTGAAAGTAGGTCAGCAACGAAGGGCATGTCCAGTTGCAATCGTATCTATTCGGAAATCCCCGGCACAAGCCGGGAATTGCCAAAAAGAGCCGATTGACAAAATATGAAACAAAGATGTGTTGATATGATCATCCTAAATTGAAAGGATAAAAGAATACATTCAATTGTGATATATAAACAATTTGTGTGTATTTAAATATAATATAGTGACTGTGTGCATTTTGTGTTATCCGCCGGAAATAAGGCAAATTACCCAAGGATTCCTGACGTATTCATGTACTGCCTACGAGGTATATCTGCCGACATGTTACGGAGATTGTCGAGTAGATACGATTGTGACAAAAGGAGGACTACTCCAAATTAACAACTTTTTCTCTATCCATAATGGTTTCTACGAAGACTACATGAAGGAAATGTATTATTCTTGTATTTTTGTCACCCTTTCTCAGCCTACCTTATCCTGAGATCGATGATTGGGCTGCGCCTCTTGGATCCATGCTAGATTATTATATTAGTCTCCGCTTCCGGTCAATAAAATTCCGGCATATTGTCGTCTGCTGGTGCAATCAATTTGGAACAGTTACAAAACCCTACAGCGGGAATTGGATTCAACAAAACCAACTTTTAATAGTAAGATTACACGATTTCTGATAATGTTTCTCAAGTGTCAATATTTGAATGTTCGAAAATCTCATTTTCCAAAAGAAAAACGCGCGATGAGAATTCCATTTCCGGTTAGAAGGCTGGATGAACGATATCACTCGACAAACACATCCGTAGATCAGACCGATTATCCTTCTCGAGTCAGAACTTCATTAGCGCAGATTCGTATTTTTTTTAAAACCGCTCCATGGCGAAAAGAAGGACTTCACATTCGTAGAATCATCATTTGTTTTTGAGAGTTCATGGTGGACCGGTGGTTTACGTGAAGGTGTTTTGAAATAGTCACGGGTTCAAGTCTTACTAGTGGCACTGACGTTTTTCATGAGAGTGTCTTTGGCTAGACACTGCAGTGCCCTGCCTAGTATATTATTGGTGAAATTCAGGAAAGCAGTTAATTAGATTGAAATACTGTTGATGAAATGTTAACATTTAGAATGCTATGGAATTTTCTTAGAATAGATTTTAGTGTTGTCTGCTTTCCAAGACCTTAAAAATATGCTTATTTTTGTTGAGGGGGATATTCAGAGAAGCAAACATGTTAGATTACAGGCCAGGCACCAATTACTTGGCGGCTGGCCTGGATCTAATCTGTTTACAAAAGCATGAAGTCGGTTATAGCACTATAAGGGTTAAATCCCGCATAAATAAGATATTTGCTTGTCTTTTATATGCGTTTTCAACAATTATTCAGTCAAACCAGCAACATTTCGTACGCAAACCAGCGACATTTCGTACGCAAACAAAATGCTAATCTTCGCTAACTCATTTGATACGACATTCGCTTGCAAAACAAATTCCTATTCCCGTTTTCCAGACTTTAAGGAAAAAACTCAACACTTCCTTTGTTTTTGAAAACAGTGAAAGGAAGAATTTTCTCTATTCCGAGTGTCCTGTGTGGCCGGGGGGTAAATATGGCAGACTTTGAACTCAATACCTCTGGTTTCGTGGAAGTGCACTTTGGCAAGAAATTTCAGAGACATGGCTTGCTCTGGTGAATCCAGGAAAACTGTAGCTTAAGTTTAAAAAAATGTTGACAATGCATTTAACCTCATAAATCGAAAATCTACCTGAATAATGTTTTGTAGAATACCTTATAACCTTTTCCTAAAATGGTTGTGAATGTTTATGGTATCCACGAAATAGATTGATACACGCGTAGAATCAGCGTGAGCCCTGAAATTTCATTGTACAAGATGGTTCTAGTAGAAACCCGATCGCATTCTGAACGTGTGTAATAGGGAAACATTAATTCCGCTTAATTACTGCTGGATTCGTTGGAATGTCCTATGGCATAACAATCAAAAGCCCTTACCTAGTTGTGCTTCCTGGAAAATCGTAGCATAACCGAAAATGATAGATTTGACGTTAAAGTATTAACATACGAATACATCATTTATTGGTTTAAAAAGCGGGATTTTATGATATTTTATGTTGTTGGCATGGTCATCATTACCAGTACGATGTTTTACTTTCATACAACAAATCCACAGTTAACCACATAATCCGCTTTCGAGAATAGCTATGGCTATTGAAGAAGGGTATATTGACCAAAATTACCCACCAACAAGTTCCAGACCACCGCTTCATAATAAAGAATTGCAAGGACTTGACCACTACACACCGAAATTAATGGGCTCGTTAGCTAGTCTACGGTTGATAAGTTCTCTGTCGTGATAAAACTCAATCTATTAACGTCACTAATCTATCGGTATTCGACGAGCCGTGTAGATAACTTTATAGTGATAAAGGTTGTAAAATTGTGTCTAATTCCTTGCTGACAAACGGAACGCCGGTGGTTCTATTGTGTTTGACCAAGCCTTGCGAGCATTTAGATCAAAAATCTTTCTCTTTCAGTTGTGAGCTGGGTTTTCAATGTGGCTAATAATAGAATAATTAAAGGCCCATAAAAGGCGATTAATGCTATATCAAACTATATTATTTGGTAAACCTTTGGAAAGGTTCAAATAGTTATCACCAGAAAACACCACCAGCACAACTTAAATGTGAAAGTAAACCAGAAATAACCAAGATTAGAAAGTTTTATAATTCAGTTTTTCCTGATTCTTTACGTCTGACCTTGACATTTTAACCGACCAATCAGAATCCGTTATTTTGAATATGTAAACAAACAGGTTGTTGATAAACATGATTGAGTTGGAGACAACTATATTTCAAATACAAAATAACTTATTTTAAATGAGTCTATTTAATAGGGCCTCAATGCATTTCAAAACTAATTCTCATGACTTTTATGAACATAATAAAAGAACTCCATATATTTTTCAGGAATTGATTTGTACTCCTCTCCTTTGATGTGCATTTAAACTAATTTAACTTTGCCCTTTATAGCCCGATGAATTAATTTGTACGACAGCTCGGCCTCTTAATGTGTATGAAAATGATTCCCCTCCTTCCTTGTATTCTTACGCAAGCTTACACATTGTAGTTCCATACTGATTCCAGGATACATAACCAGCATTATACGGTCGCCGTAATTTAAAGTTCGCAAAGTGGACTCCGTTATTTTCATGCACTCAAAAACCGCCCCAGGACCAATACTCTCCACTAATTATCGTTTGTTCAAGCGCACATAAACAGTCGTGTACTGCAGCAGATCTCCCACTTGCTGGTATATAACAATCGGGACTACTCGGGTATTTCCGTGAGCTGTGAAATACACCTCGGATAGAAGTGTAGTGTTACAATTTTCGGGTAAATCGGCATCCGGCGATAAACACATTTTCTAAGCGTGGAAGTTAAGTAGTTCAATGTGTATGGAAGTGTTGGACATCCTTTTAAATAATCTTTTTATCAGTAACTCATACCAAATGGCAAAATTGTTGTTGTGACATGTAAAGTTGTTTCCTCAATCAAATTAAACGACTTTTTAGATTTCACATTTAAGATTTATTTTTAAACACGAAAGTGAAGTGACGTCATTCCGCTGGGAACCAATATGGCGTCATCCCTATTATTTCAGAGGGGTTTTCACTGGATAAACCCGATGTGTTCAGATTGGGTGTATCATAGATCATAAAGAAATATATCGGCTCATTTTATTAAATAAGACTTTGCTGTTGCAATCGAGAAAGGCGATGTATCATTGCTTGATCATGAAAAGGTAAACCGAGCTTCACATCCAGTAAAATATTTGTATATGGGCTCTTCTACGGCTTATTTCCCGTGTTTGGCCAATCTTTGGTTACTTACACCTTATTCGTAACTATCTGATTTTGCCCTATAATAAGCTGATGTATCCTTACGCAATCATAAAGAAGTAGATCTAGATCAAGTCCGTTGAACTTGTTTATCGCCTTGTGTATGGCTACTTTCCTTAGTTTTATCAATCGGTGTTTACACACACATAAAACACATTCTCCTTTGCAATGGTCTCCCCTTTCATTTTGGTGTGGAGCTCTTTGCTATCACAGAAAAAATCCTTCCAGATCTTGAAGGATTATATATATATATATTTTTTTTTTCATTATAAATTTTGAATCGAAATCTGAATACAGTATTTTTTCAATTTTAGAAGTTGGACTTCTTTGACCTAATTAATACAACAAAGTAATGGCAAAAGATATTTATATGTAAAAAACTGACAGAAGTGGCTAAAATCGTAATCAAACCAGTTTGTAATCTTATTTTGTTGTTGTTGTTGTTGTTGTTGTTGTTGTTGTTGGTTTGCAACAAGATACCGTAACAGCCAACCCAGAAAAGATATATTCGATATAATCAGATTGTCTAGATAGATTCTTTAATACACATTTTGAAAACAAATTACAAAGTCAATGTAATGCATGAATTTGACTCATCATTCATTTTCAAAGGATGACATATTGAATTCAATCATAAGAACCCATTTCTTTGGCGTCTGCGTCTGCAGATGATAAGATGGAAATGACCATGCTCGTGTTGTAGACAAAGCCAGCTCATATACCATCGTCCGTTGTCATTAAAGATTCTAAAATAGAAAATTGCAATCTTATTTTTTTGTTTATGTTTTTTTCTATTTCTAAATGATAATGATAAAGTCAATAGATGTCGTCTCTGATCTGAATATGCACGACGAACATTTTGATCAAGGCTAGCACTGTCTACATGTCTATAAAAAGTGTATTGTATTACATAACGTGTTGGAAGCTAACCCTTAGAATGCTTGGTAATTTTCTGAAAATATATTTCATTGTCGTCTGCTTTCTAAAACCTTAAATATGTGCTTCATTTTGATCAGGAAATATACTCAGAGTAGCAATCAGCTTAGATCACAAGCAAGCCGCCAATTTGCTTGGCGGCTGGCCTGTGGTTTAATATGTTTACATAAGCATGAAAGTCTTTCCAGCAATATAAGGAAAACTCGATGGTTTTTCCTCAGTTATTTCACCCAGTTATTATCGTATACAAGAGCCGAGAAAGGGCGAAGATCTGGGATAATTGTGATGGATCGTGTGTCTACATGTACGAGAGGTAAGCCGGTGTCATTGTATACACAATCGGAACTCTCAGATCTTATGTGTTAGCAAACTATTCGGCGCCCCTTCTTTTTTATATACATACAAATCATTTAGCCCCTTTGTAGTGCCTTCTGCAAAAAGATTCAACCTTAGTGCATATGTTTCCTTTGATGAACTATCCATGCACATGACTTACACACTAAAGAAACTCATCTTGGGTTTGTCTTTCGACCTATTTCTTGAAAATCCTCGATTCACATTTAAATGAATTCGTATGACAGCTCAGTTAACTGACATCTTTCGTTCATTCTGGACTGACGTTTCACTAATATAACATTATGTTATACTGGAGTCCAACAGGTTTGCAGGACTCGCTTTGAAAGCATTGTATTGTGTTTCTGAACCACTTAGTTTAAAGGACCCAAGTTAATTATCTTCACGTTAGACAGAATACAGGCGGGGTAAACACATGGCCAATGTTTAGGACCTTATGTCCAGGTACTTTTGCCTTTTTCACATACTTTTGTAAATGACAGCCACATTGTATACCCTGCATGATTTGGCCATCAATTTTCTGGTTCTAGAAAACCCAAGCTTTATAACGGCGTTATGTCTAACACTCGACAAAGAAATCGAAGTCGTATTATAGCATTAAAGATATGATACATACTTTGATTAAACAAATCCTTTACATTGCAGACCAGCAGAGGCCGCTCAAAGAGGTTCCCAGTCGTTAATATATAAACAACCTTCAGGTATGTTATATCAGTTTATTCCCAATTATGGACCAATCCACGAGTTTAGACATATGTAATCGACGACACCTAGTTACTGTTGCTATGCTTCACAAGCTACTTCCAATATGGCGGCGTCAGTCTACGATACGGCTATGGAAATGCTTGAATTTATTTCTCACGACGTCAGTGTTTGATATTCATCTGTCGTCACACCATTGCCGATCGCATCCTAAACGTTGCTTTAACCCTTTCCCAAACAATAACGACATTTGACCACTTTGTTGCAGACGACTTTAGAAAACATTGTTGGAACGAGCAATTTTTCCTTTTCCCACAATGTGTTTTGCCCTATCAGAAGATTATTTTCCAATTCCATCACATTTTGAAATGTCGTCTGCAAACGTTTTATAAAGGTTACAAAGAGTACATAACATAAAGCTAGTAAGTAAATGGACCTATAAATATGAAACAAAAAATCAACATTGTTCATTTAAAAATTTCACTCTAAGTATGCTATACAATATTTTTATTTTTGAAATTCGTCTTCGATGACAGAAATTTTCTCAGCTTTACAAATCCGATTGACTCTGTTTTCTCTTTCTATAGACATGTTTCATCCTTTTTCAATTAAGTTAAATGGTGAGACGAGCATCTTAAATTAACTAAGTGTCTTTTGAAAAAAAAATGAAATGAAATCGAGCTTATTAGCTACGACTGTAAGCCATTCAAACTGATATCAGAATGTTTAATTTTCTAGACCTAGTTTCGATAGGATGATTCCATCAAGCCGGCAGCCGCAATATAACAGCAATATTATTAACGTTATGTGAAAGCCGAACAAAAATCTATCATCATGTACATCTGGGCGGTTTTATTTTGAGTATCTATACTGATCTTAGAAAAAAGAAGTCCTGAATTGTGCCATTACTGTTTCTAGCGTCCGTTTACAATTGTTGTCCTTTTGATATCAATTTACAGGCAAACGGAACTCATGCCTCTAAATAAACTGAAAGGAAATTTTCCAAAAATGGCGACAAGCGCATTGAAAACATGTCATCACATTTCATCTTCTCAATATTATTCTTTCAAGTTTTAAGCAGTTATAGGTTAGGCATAAACTCAATCAGCTTACAAATGAGCAATTTATTATAGCATGAATTGTTTACAATTTTGATAATGCATTTTAAATACCATACAAGAAGTTTGATTTTACGATTCTCTTTGATTTTCCAAGAATAGCGACAAGAATTGGAGAACAAAATCTTAACATTTGATCTTCTCAATATAATTCTTTCAACTATTCAGGAGTTACAGGTAAGACTTAACACAAAACATATATAGGCAATATATTGAAGCATATATGATTTGCAATATTTTGGTAATAATGTACAAACATTGTAGAAAGCACTTGATGAAACTCGTTTTTCTGAATACGTCGAGAAATTTCTACTCGTCAAGAATATCCTTTTGCTGGCTTCTACACAACTGTAGGTGTCGGTGTACTACATTCGATGTCGACTTGGCGTAGTTTTACTAAACGTTGCTCTTATATTTGCTGTTTTAATGGTTCCCCGGTGTCTACTGCGTCAATTCTCTTCAACAAGATAGATAAAGGGTAATCTCAACATTTCGAGCGAGTTGATCGGTCAGAATTCAGAATTTCAAAAGACAACACCACCACCCACAACAACAACAACACACCTTGTTGTTTTACCTGAATCATTGTTCCGCGACTGATAAATCAGAACACCACGCTCGTTATCATGATTTGATTAATAGATACACTGATTTGTACTAATGGTTTTTCTCAAAACCTTATTCGAAAACCTTTTTAAAGAATCGTTCAGAAAACCCCGTCTAATGAACAGCAATTTATTTACTTCGAATCGGCTGTCGTTCATTTTTTAGTACAGAATCGTTAACATTTGTTTTTATGTACGATATTTTTTCCTCCTTCCGTTATTAGCTTCAATTTTGGATGTTAATTTGGAACCATACCGGTCGTTGTATTCGACTTACGAGGAACCAGTTTCCGTTCTAATTCGGCGTAGACAAGACCTTTCACAGCATGCTTATTGACGTCGCTGGTTGGCGATATGCATCAGCCTGGCAAAATGCCATCTTACGGCATTGTTTCTTGGTCGCTGTTGATAAGACACCATATAACACAGTAGCGCTTTGTCAAATCGGTTTTCATGTTCCATGCACTGACCCAACACGTTGAGCGCTGTTTCCCTGTGACCGATATGCTCTTCACCAAACGCACTCTTGATCAGTTTGTGTAACGCGCGATATTGTAGGTCACGTTGTTCCAAGTGTCTGGCCGCCATGTACTGTAGATAATAGAGGAATGGGAGACAATCCAGTACAGCTAGATCCATCCAGACGTCAAGGAACTTACTTCTTTCTAATCTCTCCTCGTCTGTAGATCGGAAAAATTCATATCGCATTTGTAAAGGACAACACTGACTCTCAGCTTGAGAGAACATCACACACAGCCCCACATTGGCTGTACACGGGAAGGCATTACCTCGCTCCTGTATGACAATGCCAATCTTGTCCTTGTTTAACCTCACATGTAAACAGGTACACATTTGAATAGCACATGAATTCATTTTGTGTTCAACCTGCTGTAGAACCGACAAAGATCGTTCAAACTGACGAGTACAGTACAGAAATGACGCGAACTTCAGTCTGGACGATGCTGCATCAGAATCAAAACTAAACTTGTACATCAGTAATGCTCTCGGTGAGACGTTCTGTCCACGACAAATACGCTCACTCGTGTCTGCGGTAGCTATGTGTGAGCACAGGAACGGAAACAACATACTCGCTGCTCTGTACTGAATTGGACATTTTCTTGCATAATCAAGTGTTTTCTTGAGAAGGTCACGCCTGAATGTGGAATCAGTGTCCTTACCAGTAAGTAATAGTCTAACGCATTCGGCTATATGACTATGAATTTGGATGGAAAACTCCACATAGCAAAGTGACCTTTTGTGTTCGTTCTCCTCGTATCGAACCGTTAGGTGTGAATTAAGGAAGTATTTCTTTATACGACTATTGATGTCGTCAAATCCAATCTGAAGAAGAAACACACCCTGACTATTTAAAAGTTTACCTAGTATTAACAATAATCTCTCTCGTGTACCCTCCTGATCTAGTTTACCGAGAAGAAGATTAGCCGGCTTGTTAAAATAGTTCGGACAGTCCATATTATAAACAGCTGAATACATGCTGAATAGGACACGGGTCACACAGGCTAGAAGGTTTTGTTCTCGCCAGAAGTCCCGACTCGTTCTTTCCAAATTATGAAATAAGAGAGTCTTACATATGTAACTAGATATCACGTCTGGTACAAAGGGTTCTATGAATGTTTTAGTGATCATCTTCAATATAACATAGCACCTGATCTGTGTGATATTCAAGCTGAACATCAAGCAGCGTTCAGCAAAAGATGTAGATATTCTCCATTCTGTATCCTGTCTCTCGGAGCAACGATGACCAACAGGTACAACAAAACATCCACTTGTCTCCATGTACTCGACCATCTCAGGTGTGGGCCAGTCACGTACCTCTCGACGTAATGACCATTGTTTGTAGTGTTTTGGCCATGTTGGACAGTAGAATGCAGGTACTGTATCTCTGTCGACCCCCCTTTTAATCGCTTCTTGTGATTGTACCGCAGGACCATGACGTTCTCGACCAGGTACACGAGAACTGAAGATGTCGTTCTTGAGGATAATCCTACGTTTCTCGTCATACCCGTGATTCTGGTCCGGTATTTCATCGTACAGTAACGGCATGTCGGGTCTCAGTGCCTGAAGTTTACAATATCCCGCAAATGTCGTCTCGTCTCGGATCATCATGTAATTAAAAATACCCGAACTCCAATCCTTCCAATCTTGTATAACATGCCGGGTATCAAACCTGACAAGTGTGTCGGTATCAGACTTCAGCCCCTGTGTTGTGCTCCCCTCTGTCTGGCTACCGAATATATAAATTGTAGCGGGTTGTTGAAGGGGATAGTTCGTCAGACTAACGAGGTTTTCCTTTAACATATTTGTCCTCCTCCGCCACACCACACACTCCTCATTCACCCCTATATCATTCATCACCCGGGATAACACCAGGGACACATTTCGGTAGTAATCGGGCACCGACATGTTGGTGCTCAAGCCCTGTAAAGTAGTTTAAAATAGTTTTAACAAGTAAGGTCCAGGATTGAATAAGTAATATAAAGATTCTATTAGAAATTATGACTACTTTGAATAAATATTTAAAGTATTGTCTGATGTGCATTCGAATCTGGAAAACCAAGGGCTGAATAGTAAGGTCCTGCGTGGCTCAGTGATTAAGGTGGTGGATTCAGAACACGTGGGTCCCAGGTTCGAGCCCCACCGAGACTTCTGGTTTCATGGGAGTGGCCTTTGGCACGTCACTTCAGAGCCCTAGCCTAGTACCGGTGTATCATCCAGGAAAGCCGTTCCAGAATTGATAAATGTAGGTACGGCAGTGACGAAGAGAACCCATATGGGACCTGTGTTAGTTAAAGACTCTAATCTAATCTAAAGTAATCGGCAAATGAAGAGTATTTTTTAAGGTCAGGGGTGGACTAATTAATTTAAGGTATTCCATCCCTGATGGTTGCTTTGGTAAAAGAATAAATTGAAGAGTATTTATGAAAGTATTTATTATTTCAAAGGAATTCACTAAGCCACTTTTCCGAATTTGTACAATTTTGAATTTATATTTACAAAATAAACATCAACAATAATGTTATAAAATCCGTAGTAATTACCTCCCGTTGACTAAGAATTCTGCATTGAAATTAAACTCACATGAATGAAAGTTGACAAATAAAATATCAATCCATGAAAAAATATGATATAAATCTTGATTTTTACGGCATTTGTTCTTTTAAATCTTTGATTTTGTTATTCTGACTTTTCTGATATTTCTCCATCAGAGGCGGAATACCTTGCGGTTGTATGAGAAATACTTATAACAACGTACTAGTATATCTATCTTAAGTATTGTCTGTTTAAGTGCTTACTTGAAATACAAACTCCCCGACATTTTACAAATGATTACTCTTGTTTTATCTTGAAGACAAACTAGTTGATAAAGTCTGTATAGTTGCTACTCGTTAGACACATTTTGACAAACGAAAATTATAACGGATGGGGGTAATATTTCTATTAATATGGTATTATGTCGATTTTAGGCCAATATGCGTACGTAAGTTGTGTGCCACAGATTTAGGGGTAAATGTCCCGGCTTATAACACGTTTCCTGTGGGTGTCCACTTAAATTGAGTTCAATGTATATGGAGGTGTTGAACACCATCTTACATAATACTTTTATTTACGCGGTTACTTTTAAGCTCATCATTGAAAATGAAACTATACGATATGATGCAAGTATCTATCTTTAATAAATCATTTTGTTATTGCACTTGTCAGTTTAATTTGAAACCTAAAGGAGTACGTAGAGAAGCGGCGTGATTTCCTTACTTATATACGACAAAACGGGACTGATTTTGTGTTCTGTACTTGATGCATATACCATCAGAAAGTGATGACGTCATAGTTGAATGTAACGTTCCATACGGCGTGTTATTTTTCTTGATTGAAGTGGGTTTTTTTATTATTATAAAGTTGCATTGATTTGAGATAAGTTATCGCAGCAAATTAAAAACAATGATAAAATGGTGTTGATTTGAAATGCATTTGCAGTTTATAACGGGGAACGATTTGACAATAACAACAATATGTATATTTTTTGAGGCACCGTTTCATTTTGTAAGCATGTGTCTGCCGTATGGTACGGAAGTTAAAGAAATAAGTGGTTTTATGTTGACTTGCTAATGAAATTGAAGGAACTCGTTGAAATTATTTAACATGAAACCAGAGCTGAATTGAGTGCTGGGCCCAAAACAACAACAACGTCTTTACTTACTTGTTAGTGCGCCAGGGTACCATACAGGGCTGAAGTAAACGTCTGAATGGATTCTCCTTGTAGAACCCCAAACATCCTGCTAGATTTCCCCTTGTAGAGCCCAAAACGTCCTACAAGACTTTCCATTGTGGAACCCAAAGCATACCGCTACACTATCTCTTGTGGAACCTCAAACCCGAGCATGATGTTGAATCAATCTATTCTATCACGATTCATTTTCAACGGTCATTGAGCGTCAAGATGTTAATATATCTGAAATATAAAGATGTGTTTTTTTTGTGTGCTTCTTTTACTACTTCATCGAATCTGTCTTTATACAATATGTAACATAATAGAACAACCTGATCATTTATGGTCAATTGCATTGTAGGAATGGAAGAAAGCCTACCTTTAGTTTGAAATTAACGATTATAAACTAAGCACCTGATAAGAAGTAAACTCTTCTAACAAAGTGACACTCTATCTTTTATAAATCTGCACAGGTTTGTCCTTTTTTCTTCAAGTTCTCCTCTTTAGCTTTTGCACATTTTTGAATACATGTATAGTATAGTTTATTCTAACTCTCGGAAATTCCGACCGTACTCTGAATTCCCTGTAAATTCAAACGTTGCCTAGTAAAGTGTAATCCCTGTAAAATTTGAACATAGTCTTGTTAAGTTTTTCCCTTGTAAAATCCACAGCACAGTAAAGAGAAGCTCATCTATGTTCGTATAACGCTAATAAAGAGGAACCATGTTTATTCGAAAAAAGTCAAGTATAGTTTGACATCTTCATATTCGAAAATAACCGAGCAAAAGGGAACCCTTTTTTTTTCGAAAATAGCCTATTAAAGTGGAACCTCTATATACTTGAAAATAGCTTAATAAAGTGAAATTCCTGCATTTTTAGATTTAACCTAACAAAGTAAAACCCCTGTATATTTGAAAATAGCCTAGTAAAGTGTAACCTCTGTATACTTGAAAATAGCTTAATAAAGTGGAACCCCTGCATGTTTAAATATAACCTAGTAGCAAAGTGGAACCCCTCTATGTTTGAAAATAGCCTAGTAAAGTGGAACCTCTGTATACTTGAAAATAGCTTAATAAAGTGGAACCCCTGCATGTTTGTGGAACCCCTCTATGTTTGAAAATAGCCTAGTAAAGTGGAACAACTGTATATTTGAAAATAGCCTAGTAAAGGGGATCCCCCGCATGTTAAAATATAACCTAGTAGCAAAGTGGAACCCCTCTTTGTATGAAAATAGCCTAGTAAAGTGGAACCTCTGTATACTTGAAAATAGCTTAATAAAGTGGAACCCCTGCATGTTTAAATATAACCTAGTAGCAAAGTGGAACCCCTCTATGTTTGAAAATAGCCTAGTAAAGTGGAACCTCTGTATACTTGAAAATAGCTTAATAAAGTGGAACTCCTGCATGTTTAAATATAACCTAGTAGCAAAGTAGAACCCCTCTATGTTTGAAAATAGCCTAGTAAAGTGGAACCTCTGTATATTTAAAAATAGCTTAATAACGTGGAACCCATGCATGTTGGAATATAACCACGCAAAGTAGAACCCCTCTATGTTTGAAAATAGCCTAGTAAAGTGGAACCTCTGTATATTTAAAAATAGCTTAATAAAGTGGAACCCATGCATGTTTGAATATAACCACGCAAAGTGGAACCCCCGATGTTCGAATATAGCCTATTAAAGTGAAACAACTGTATATTTGAAAATAGCTTAATAAAGTGAAACCCATGCATGTTTGAATATAACCACGCAAAGTGGAACCCCTCGATGTTCGAATATAGCCTATTAAAGTGAAACAACTGTATATTTGAAAACAGCCTAGTAAAGGGGATCCCCTGCATGTTTAAATATAACCTAGTAGCAAAGTGGAACCCCTCTATGTTTGAAAATAGCCTAGAAAAGTGGAACCTCTGTATAATTAAAAATAGCTTGATAAAGTGTAACCCCTGCATGTTTGAATATAACCAAGCAAAGTGGAACCCCTGCATGTTTGAATATAACCACGCAAAGTGGAACCCCTCTTTGTTCGAATATAGCCTATTAAAGTGAAACAACTGTGTATTTGAAAATAGGCTAGTAAAGTGGATCCCCTGCATGTTTAAAACTAGCCTAGTTAAGTGGATCCCATGTATATTTATTTAAAAAAGCATAGTAAAGAAGAACCCCTTCATGTTGTAAAAATAGCCTAGTAAAGAAGAACCCCTGTATATATTTGACATAATCTGTTTAAGTCTTACCCTTGTAAATTCCGATCACATTTTTATAAATAGTAATACCTGTAAATTAGAATAAAGTCTAGAGAACTACCGATGATAGTTCCGAACGCAATTTCATAAATAAAAGAATTTCCTTTGTAAATTTCGAGTCAAGTCTTATTAGATATTACCCATAAATTCAAACATACCCTACTAACTTGTTTCTACTGTAGGTTTCGGACGTTTTCTAGGTACACGTATGTCAAACCCTTGTTTATTCCGAACTCAGTCTTATTAAGTCTTAACCCATAAATTCCGAACGTATTCGAATTAAGTTTTACGATTGTGAATTCTAGACCTTTCCAAACTTTGGTCCAAGTCAAATCAGATAGCACACATACACATGAAGATCTTATAAAACCCCTTTTAACACAATAAGCATTGTCAATTTACATAGGCTTGCACTTAACCCTTTATTTTTTTTACTTCTTCAACACTTATCATATGTGACTTACCCTGTTTTGAAATTCATATTGCCTTGTTCACTTGTGTTCTATCATCTTCACTGTTTATGTTCTTTTCCTCGTAATTTGTGTTGAAAATTTATGCAAATTTGTATAGCACATCGTATTTTAATAGATGCATGCTATTATTATCAAATCCTTCAAAGAAAACTATTTTTAATCTGTCAAAGTATATATATTATGCTCAACGCAATCGAAATTGTATGACACCTTTAAATGAATGAAAAGCTCTTCTGTAAATCCATGTCTTTGTTAAAATGTTTGTTAAAAATTGCTATATAACATGTTATGTTTATAATGCAATAAAATATTATGTATGTATGTATATATAGACATCATAACTAATCCGTGGATGGGTGTATTATTCTTACAAATCGGCCATGACTGATCTTTATGCCTCTATGTTCGGTTTGCTACAATAGTGACTGCAGCTGACATCGGTTTGCCTTGTTTGTGTATTTCGCAATATCAAATATCTAAAAAAAAAGTCTTCTCAGAAATATGGACATTCGTAGTTCGTTCAGTAATGAATAGCCTGATGCAATTGAATCCAGGTCATGTCTGTATTGACATATATACATCACTACGGTGGTCATGCATTGCCCAGTGGTAAAGGTGACGGTCTTAGAACTCGGGGCTCCCGAATTTGAGCCACACCGATTCCTCTGGATACGTGGGGATGTCCCTCGTCAAGGCACTTCAGAGTCCTAGTCAAGTACTGGTGAAATCAGGAAAGTCTTAACACAAATTAAAAGATGTTGACACGCACGTTAAACCTTATTGATACTATCGATCTTCTAAGCCGATCTATCAATGTATTTAAGAGGTCTCATTGCTCGGGGTCGTTATTGATATTTCTTCAATAATGAACTTTCTTTTTGTCAAAATAGTTTTCAAACAAAACAAAATCAGTATTAATTTTCTTAGCCATCGCATGACTTAATAAAGTTTCGTTCACTCGGGGCTTCGCCCTGTACACATATTTTACTTCCTGCTTTAATTCGATTTTTAACTTCTAAGTTTATTCACTATACATGTAGTTACATTTCATAAAAATGAAAACATTACATCGACTATTTCTTGCTAATAAATAGAAATAAAGAAATAATAATTAAACTTACAGCAGTATCTATGTGTGGTTCTGTCAAAGCTAACGTCTATGATTTAATTTCGATCCTCCCATATTTGGGTAATTCTGTATTCGAATCCGGGAAATTTCAGTGAGTCATACATATGCTATTTTTAGATCCATGTAATGTACTCCTATCACCTATTTATAGAGCTTGATCGGGGTTTATTGCACGCCTTTAGTTGTTTGTTTTTATAGAGTTTAACGTCGTAGCAACAATCCTTCCGTTATTTTAGGGATTTCCTGGATTCACCTGCATTAGGCTGGTCGTCTGAATGGTCTTGTTACTCTGATTTAAAAATGGCTTTTTGGGTTCGAACCCAGGAACCCTGAGTTCTACTACCATCATCTTAACCGTGGGTAACGCTACACCTTTCGACGCTTACATTAATGTTAAGATCAATTGAGAAGTGGACGTTATGTCACCTTTTGGTCTTTTGTATTCGGTTTTATGCCGTTTCAACAGAATTACAGTTATATTTTTGCCGTCAGTGCATCTATATTTCTTGTTTTCCTTACCAGACCTGCACAGTCGTTTCTTTTTTCTAAGCTGGTGATTGCTTTCCCACATGAACGTAATTAAGCAGTATTAAAGTAGGTCATTCTTTGCATAAAACCAACATCAGATTTATTAGATTTCGTCAGTGACCTTAAATGATCCCAAACACATAGGTGAAGTGTCAACCTAATCACTGCAGTTGAAAATGAGATATAAACATGCATGTTAACGCTATACTAAGGCGTGACGCCGACGCCTGGTGAGTGGTGAAGCTCTCCTTATTATTAGAATAGTCATTCTTAAATGTCTTCAAAGGATAATATGATATCAAACATATATAGGGTAACACAAAACTAGACTAATGATTTACATACGACCACTTTGAATTAGAAATGTGATTTTGTTTGGAAACGAGAATTTATCACATCGCTTTATCAATGTTTGTTACATGGAGAGCACAATTTATGAAATAGTTTATTTTGGTTGTTTATTACCGTAATGACAGCAGCTTCAATAGGATTTCCCTACCTATATATTTCCCATAGGCCTATACTCGAGTTAATTCTTCTCGGTGGATGAGAATAATTTAGCATTAACAGAATAAGAGTTCTTACTTATAATTTAGGAATCATGGAAAGCCGCATCACACCTGAAAGAATGTTAACACGGCGTTAAATCCAATTCAAACGAACACCCGACCGATATGTTGATGCGTTTAAAGGGTCTCTTTTCTTGGTTTGTTACGTTTGTATTATAAAGTATATCAACATAAATAGAATTTTCTGTTTTGTCAACATAATTCTGAAACAAAATAAACTGAGTATTTTGTTAGAATCTAATGGGTTTTATATACTCAAATTCCGCTTTCCACACCGATATTACATTAGTGTCACTTACCAATGTTATTCTTTGTTAAATGAATACAGTATATCAAGTAGTTGTTGATAATAAAAAGTAATAAAGAAATATTTATTACACTGACAGTAGTATACATACGTTGTTCTGTAAATGCCAACTCCTTTAATTCAATTTCGGTCCCCCCATATTTTTTTTTTTTTTCGTTTGAATCTTGAAAATTTCAGTGAAAAATCCATATGCTTTTTTTAGATCCATGTAATTTATGAGCTATTTCAGGATAGACTGGACGCTTATAATTGTTTGTTTTTGTTGGGTCCAATGTTATGACAACTAGTATCAAGGCTTCACTGGATTCAACAGTGGTAGGCTAGGGTTCTGATGTGTCTTGCCGAAGGACACTCCGATGAAAACAGAATTACCAGTGTCTCTCAAAAAATATGCGTTCTAAGACAGCTTGCAAAATGTCGTTTGTTACATACAGTCCACATTTTATGAAAAAGTTTATTAAGTAGTTCGATACAATAACTCAAGCAGCTTCACACAAGTTTGCCCTTCTTGCATATTTTGCATGGGCCTATACTCGAGACAATTCTTCTCAACGGAAAGAAATGATGTGACATTTCTAGAGTAAGAGTTCCTACCTTGGTCTGTTGAATCCAGGAAAGTTATAACATCACTGAAAAATGTTGACAAGGCGTTTAATCCGATTTAAACAAACATTCCAATCGATATGCTGATACGTTTAAAGCGTCTCTTTTCTTGGTTCGTTATGTTTGTATTATAAGTATATCAACATGAATAGATTATTGGTGGGGTTTTTTTTCAAGATGATTCTCAAACAAAACAATATGCTTTCTTTGCAATCATGATAAGAATGAATTATGTTGTATAAATTGGAATTTTGCTCTTGTACCGAATTAACTTCCTCTTAACTCGGTTAAATATTCAATTTCATTTACCGTAGTTACATTTTGAAAATGGATACAGTATATTAACCAGTTATCGATAATAAATAGAAATAAAGAAATATCTATTACACTTACGACATTATCTTTGCGTAGTTTTGTCATTGCCAACTCCTTTGATTTAATTTCGATCCTCCAGATATTTCGGGGGGGAGGGGGTTCCATTCGAATTTCGGAAATTCTAGTTAGTCATCAATATGCTCTTTTTAGATACACGTAATGTAATCTTATCAACTCGTTATAGAGGTTAATCGGGGTTGATTGGACACATACAATTGTTTGTTTATATAGAGTTTTACGTCGTATCAACAATCCTTCAGTTTTTTAAGGGCATGTTCTACAGTTTTATAAGAAAATAATCCTTTCATAGAATTTTCTAAATTTTTGATATGTTATTTAAAATTCTGTTGTGAATTCAAAAATGAAAAGAAAAATGAAGGTCGACGAGTTAATTTTTTCGTAAAATGACAGCTTCCCTGGTAATCGTTTGGGGCAAAAATGTCAAAATGACCATACTATATTTAAAGGTAATAAAATAATTTCTGTAAGGGTTATTAATAACAAAAAGATGAATTGATATATTCAATACTTTATAATTCAATGTTTTTTTCAAATTATTACAATCTGAATATTTTTTGTAATCAAATTCAATTTTTGAAGTTTTTGTAATGTAAAAACAATGTAAATTGATATGTATATTACAAATGAATGAAGATAATTAAAAATACCTTTCATAGAATTTTCTCATTTTTCGGTATGTGAAGTAAAATGTAATCTTGCAATACCAAATGAAAAAAGAAGTATATGTTGACAAGTTTGTTTTTCTGTAAAGTGACAGTTTCCATAGTAACCGTATTGAAAAACATTTATAAAAACGCTTAAAATAACTTTTAACTTGAAAAATGGAAGCTGGGGCTTAATTTGCATGAGAAATGTATAATAATGTTAATAACCTTTTACAGTTATATGGATAATATGATTATTTCTGAAAAAAAATTGCATACAGTAAATTCCATCTGAATAAAACAGTTTATCCGACCACTATGCAAGTACCTCTTTTGTAATAGATTATTATCTCCCTTGGATGACAGAATAAGGGCGCAGATAAAACTACCTAAAACGTCCTTAAGGGATTTCCTGGAGATAGTTCATTTAAGTCGTTCGTTACCATAATGACAGCAGCTTCTAAAGGATTTCCCTACCTATATATTACCCATGGGCCCATACTCGAGTTAATTCTTCTCGGCGGATGAGAATAATTTAGCATTAACATAATGAGAGTTCTTACCTAAGACTGTTGAATCTAGAAAAGCCGTAATACAACTGAAAGAATGTAAACACGTAAACACGGCGTTAAAACCTATTCAAACGAACACCCCGACCGATATGTTGATGCGTTAAAATGGTCTTTTTTCTTGGATTGTTACGCTTGTATTATTAGTATATCAACATATATGATGTTTATTTTTAAGACGTTTCTCAAACGAAACGAAATGAGTATATCGTATCAATCGTATGACTGTTTTAAGTTTTGTATACTCGAGTTTTGCTTTGTACATTAATTTTACTTCCTGATTGAATTCGATTTCTAACATCTAGTTTCATCAACCATATTTACATTTTGAAAATAAATAGAGTTAATCGACTTGTACTTGATAGTAAATAGAAATAAATAAATAAATTCCACACTTACAGCAGTATACGTGCGTTGTACTGTTAATGCTAACTCCTTTGATTTAATTTCGATCCTCCAATATTTTTTTGTTTTTTTTGCGTTCGAATCATGGAAATTTCAGTGAATAACCCATATGCTATTTTTAGATCCATGAGCTATTTCAGGATTGACTGGACGCTTATAATTGTTTGTTTATGTTGGGTCTAATGTTATGACAACTAATCTCAAGTCTTCTCTGGATTCACCAGTAGTAGGCTATGAAGTGTCTTGCCGAAGGACATTCCGATGAAACCAGAAGTACATGTGTGTCTCAAATCTTTAACTTCTGCGTTCTAAGACTGCTTGTATATCTGTATTATGACGTTTGTTACAAATAGAGCACGCTTTATGAAAAAGGTCATTTAAGTAGTTCATTACAATAACGCCAGCGGCTTCGAACAATTTGCACATTTTGCATAGGCCTATACTCGATACAATTCTTCCCAGAGGAAAGGAATGATGTGACGTCTATAGAGTCAGCGTTCTTACCTTGGTCTGGTGAATCCAGGAAAGCCGTAACATAACTAAAGAATGTTGACAAGGCGTTAAGTCCCATTTATACTATAAGTCCAACCGATATGAAAATGGGTTTAAGGGGCATTTTTCATGGTTCGTCACGGCTGTATTATTTGCATATCAAAATGAATAAATAATTTGGGTTTTTTCAAGATGTTTCTCAAACAAAATGAAAGAAGTGTTTTGGTATCCATCGTATGACTGTTATGTAAACCATACTTACAATTTGTTGATGACTGCATTATGTCTACTATTTCTTGAAAATCAATTGAAATAAAATGGTATTTATCATATTACACTTACAGCAGAATCTATGTCACGTCAATCAGTCAATGCTCAATCCTTTGATTTAATTTTAATCATCCCTTATATTGTTTCTTTTCATTCGAATTCCGGAAATTTCAGTTAGTCATCCATATGCTATTTTTAGATCCATGTAATTTAATCTTTTCACCTATTTCTAGAGCTTGATTGGGGTTGATTTGACGCATACAATTGTTTGTTTATATGGAGTTTATTGTCGTATCCACACTCATTTAGTTATATAGCGAGTCACTGGAGTCACCAGTACTAGGCTGGTGCTCTGAATTGTCTTGCAAACGGACCATCTGATGAATGAAAGGGCGTTTGGGGCTCGAACCATGGACCTTCGACTTTTACTACCACATTCTTAACCATATCTGCCTTTGTATTTGACTTAGTGCTGTTTTAACACAATTCCACTTATATTGATGAGGTCGGCGCATCCTTATTCGTTGGATTTTAAAAGGGAACCCATGTATTTTCGAAAATAGCCTAGTAAAGTGGAATAATTGTATACTTGAAAAAAGCTTAATAAAGTGGAACCCCTGAATGTTTTATTTAAAACCTAGGAAAGTGGAATCCCTGTATATTCGAAAATAGCCTAGTAAAGTGGAACCTATGTATACTTGAAAATAGCTTAATAAAGTGGTACTCCTGCATTTTTGGATTTAACCTAGGAAAGTAAAACCCCTGTATATTCGAAAATAGCCTTGTAAAGTGGAACCTCTGTATACTTGAAAATAGCTAAATAAAGTGGAACCCCTGTATGTTTAAATATAACCTAGCAAAGTGGAACCCCTCTATGTTTGAAAATAGCCTAGTAAAGTGGAACCTCTGTATATTTGAAAATAGCTTGATAAAGTGGAACCCCTGCATGTTTAAATAGAACCTAGTAGCAAAGTAGAACCCCTCTATGTTTGAAAATAGCCTAGTAGAGTGGAACCTCTGCATATTTAAAAATAGCTTAATAAAGTTGAAGCCCTGCATGTTTGAATATAACCAAGCAACGTGGAACCACTCTATGTTCGAATATAGCCTATTAAAGTGAAAAAACTTTATATTTGAAAATAGCCTAGTAAAGTGGATCCCCTGTATGTTTAAAACTAGCCTAGTTAAGTGGATCCCATGTATATTTATTTAAAAAAGCATAGTAAAGAAGAACCTTTCATGTTGTAAAAATAGCCTAGTAAAGAAGAACCCCTGTATATATTTGACATAATCTGTTTAAGTCTTACCCTTGTAAATTCCGATCTCATTTGTATTAATAGTAATACCTGTAAATTAGAATAAAGTCTAGAGAACTACCGATGATAGTTCCGAACGCAATTTCATAAATAAAAGAATTTCCTTTGTAAATTTCGAGTCAAGTCTTATTAGATATTACCCATAAATTCAAACATACCCTACTAACTTGTTTCTACTGTAGGTTTCGGACGTTTTCTAGGTACAAGTATGTCAAACCCTTGTTTATTCCGAACTCAGTCTTATTAAGTCTTAACCCATAAATTCCGAACGTATCCCGAATTAAGTTTAACGATGGTGAATTCTAGACCTATCCAAACTTTGGTTCAAGTCAAATCAGATAGCACACATACACATGAAGATCTTATAAAACCCCTTTAAACACAATAAGCATTGTCAATTTACATAGTCTTGAACTTAACCCTTTAATTTTTTACTTCTTCAACACTTATCACCTTATCAAATGTGACTTACCCTGTTTTGAAATTCATATATTGCCTTGTTTACTTGTGTTCTATCATTTTCACTGTTTATGTTTTTTTCCTCGTAATTTGTGTTGAAAATTTATGCAAAATCGTATAGCACATCGTATTTTAATAGATGCATGGTTCTGTGGCTGAGTGTTTATTATTCTTACTGATCGGCTAGAGCTGAGCTTTAGTGCATCTTTGTTCTGTTTGCTACAATAGTGACCGGAGCTGCCATCGGTTTGCCTTGTTAATGTAATTCGCAATACCAAATATCTAAGAAAAAGTCTTCTCAGAGTTAAGGAACATTCGTAGTTCGTTTATTAATAATAGCCTGATGCAATTGAATCCAGGTCATATCTGTATTGACATATATACATCACTACCGGGGTCATGCATTGCCCAGTGGTAAAGGTGACGGTCTTAGAACTCGGGGCTCCCGAATTTGAGCCACACCGATTCCTCTGGATACGTGTCATAGTCAAGTACTGGTGAAATCAGGAAAGTCTTAAGACAAATTAAAAGATGTTGACACGCACGTTAAACCTTATCGAGACAATCGATCTTCTAAGCCGATCTATTAATGTATTTAAGAGGTCTCATTGCTCGGGTCGTTATTGATATTTCTTCAATAATGAACTTTCTTTTTGTTAAGATGTTTTTCAAATAAAACAAAATCAGTATTTCGTAACCATCGTATGACTGGAAAAAGTTTTTGTTTACTCGGGTTTTGCCTTGTTAACCGATTTTACTTCCTGCTTTAATTCTATTTTTTAACCTCTAAGTTTATTCACTATACATGTAGTTACATTTTATAAAAATGAAAACATTATATCGCCTATTTCTTGCTAATAAATAAAAATAAAGAAATATTAATTACACTTACAGCGGTATCTTTGTGTGTTTCTGTCAAAGATAACTTCTATGATTTAATTTCGATCCTCCCATATTTTGGTAATTCTGTATTCGAATCCGGGAAATTTCAGTGAGTCATACATATGCTATTTTTAGATCCATGTAATGTACTCCTATCACCTATTTATAGAGCTTGATCGGGGTTTATTGGACGCCTTTAGTTGTTTGTTTTTATGGAGTTGAACCTCGTATCAAAAATCCTTCAGTTATTTTAGGGATTTCCTGGATTCACCTGCATTAGGCTGGTCGTCTGAATGGTCTTGTTACTCTGATGTAAAAAGGAATTTTTGGGTTTGAACCCAGGAACTCTGAGTTCTACTACCACCATCTTAACCGTGGGTAACGCTACACCTTTCGACGCTTACATTAATGTTAAAGTCAATTGAGAAGTGGACGTTATGTCACCTTTTGGTCTTTTGTATTCGGTTTTATGCCGTTTCAACAGAATTACAGTTATATTTTTGCCGTCAGTGCATCTATATTTCTTGTTTTCCTTACCAGACCTGCACAGTAGTTTCTTTTTTTCTAAGCTGGTGACTGCTTTCCCACATGAACGTAATTAAGCAGTATTAAAGTAGATCATTGTTTGCATAAAACCAACATCAGATTTATTAGATTTGGTCAGTGACCTTAAATGATCCCAAACACATAGGTAGAGTGTCAACCTAATCACTGCAGTTGAAAATGAGATACAAACATGCATGTTAACGGTATACTAAGGCGTGACGCCGACGCCTAGTGAGTAGTGAAGCTCTCCTTATTATTAGAATAGTCATGCTTAAATGTCTTCATAATATGATATCAAACATATATAGGGTAACACAAAACTAGACTAATGATTTACATACGACCATTTTGAATAAGAAATGTGATTTTGTTTGGAAACGAGAATTTATCCTATCGCGTTATCAATGTTTGTTACATGGAGAGCACAATTTATGAAATAGTTCATCTTGGTTGTTTATTACCATAATGACAGCAGCTTCAATAGGATTTCCCTACCTACATTTTTCCCATGGGCCTATACTCGAGTCAATTCTTCTCGGTGGATGAGAATAATTTAGCATTAACAGAATGAGAGTTCTTGCCTATGATTTAGGAATCCAGTAAAGCCGCATCACACCTGAAAGAATGTTAACACGGCGTTAAATCCAATTCAAACGAACACCCGACCGATATGTTGATGCGTTTAAAGGGTCTCTTTTCTTGGTTTGTTACGTTTGTATTATAAAGTATATCAACATGAATAGATTATCTGTTTTGTCAACATATTTCTGAAACAAAATAAAATGAGTATTTTGTGAGAATCTAATGGGTTTTATATACTCAAATTCCGCTTTCCACACCGATATTACATTAGTGTCATTACTAATGTTATTCTTTGTTAAATGAAAACAGTATATCAAGTCCCCCCCCTATGGAAGGGCGGGGGGTTAGAAATTGTCCTGCCACTGCGCTGCTGAGTGGTAGAACCCCACCAAGTGCCTGCCCGTTTGCCGTGGGCTGCGACTCGTGTCGCCTGATGCAGGGATCCTGGTGGTTGAGAGAATCCAGGGTTAGGCTAGTTAATACCCTGTTTTTTCAATACACCACTTTGGCCTGAATTTGGGCTAAACGAGAGGTCAGGAAGGCCCGACCTGATCAATCGGCTGGTCATGCCTTGTCATGGGTAACTTGTTTTTTCATCAATCTTCCACCATACAACATATTTTCAAATTTATTTCAAATTCCTTCACCTTTAGTACCCCATGACGGTGGCCCATGGGTCAATCAGATGAAAGATTTGGTGTTTGATTGACATCCTGTATCATCCCAAATTTATGTCGCTTGCTTGGAATGACATCTTTTGGGACACATTTGTCCAGTCTAGCCCTTTCACCCTGAGTATACCATCCTTGTAACCCTGACTTGATCTGCGATGGGTTTCCCCAGATTAAGTCCCCTTGTTGGGCTCCATGGTGGGCGGGGACCAAGGATGGTGAACTTTTTAAACTAATATGGAATCCCATAAAAAAGCTGCCAAGCGTACCCTTTCTGACAGTGATTCAGAGGCAGAATCTTCTCCGTCACCACTAAATTTTCCACGATTTATTGTGGTTGAAGCAGAAGATTCAGTCAAACCAATTACTCACACATCACCATTTGTTATCGAGAAAACAATCAAAAGTATTCTCGGTACACCAAAATCAGTCAAAAAACTCAAAAACAACACGATCCTCATTGAATGCTTTACAAAGCAACAAACCATCTACATACTCAAACATAAAACACTATTCAAACAAGCAGTCAAAGGATACCCACATCCATCACTCAACTCATGTAAGGGAGTCATCCGTTGCAAGGACCTCCATTACTGCTCCTCTCTTGAAGACATCAAGGACAACTTGAAGCCACAGTCGGTAACTGATATCAGACGCATCAGTGTCAAAAGAGATGGAGTGTTGAAAAACACTAACACATACATAATCACTTTCTCATGTCCCACAGTTCCACCTACACTTAAAATTGGATTTGAATCCTTAAAAGTCGACACATACATTCCTAACCCTCTTCGTTGTTTCAAATGTCAACGATTTGGTCACCACACCACAAAATGCACCAACACACCAGTCTGTGCTAGATGCGCATTTGTAGGCGCAGATCACAGCACTGAACACTGCACCGCACCTGCATGCTGTTTCAACTGCAAGTCTGGTCACGTTGCCTATGCGAAGGAGTGTCAAACTTGGAAAGATGAGAAGGATATCCTGACCATCAAGTACAAGGAAGGCATTTCCTTTGCAGAAGCACGCAAACTTGTCTTGCAACAAAAGCAAGACAAGGAAAGACTTGTCAGTGGGAACAGCTACTCAGCAGTAGCCTCCCCGAAGCAAGACTGCCATACCTGCGATCTTCTCCTCAACCTTCTTTTGGGGAAGTTTCCAGAGATGGCGGAGGAGCTGAAGGGCAAGGTCCCAGCACCACTTCTATCACCATTCATAGCAAAACAACCACCTCCTACACCAAAACCTGCAACTGCACCCAAACCATCTACTTCTGCACCCAAACCTCAATCAGCACCAAAACCTTCTACTGCCACACCAAAACCTGCAACTACACCAAAAGATACTTCTGCACCAACACCTGCATCAACATCTAAAGCTAAACAACCTGCCTCTGAATCAAAGTCTAAACAACAACAAAAATCTATTCCTTCTTCCAATGGTCCATCTTCTGGATCAAAGGCAAACCCTTCTCTTTCTAAGAAAGAAAGGAAAAACCTTCTCAAACAAAAATCTCTTTGTTCAAATGATGAACAACACTCAGGTGCTGCGACAAGTTCTGTCGCAAGAACCCCCATTGCAACTTCTAACAATTTTGAAGTTCTGGATGCAATGGACACTGAAGAGGTCCTTGAAGGCGACTCTTCGGATGTCGAGCAGTCCATATGGGGTGGTTCTTTGGATGATTGGGGTAAAAAACCAAATACCAAGGACCCCAAGTCACCTGCTTCTTAACTTTTTAATCTGCTGCAATGAATTATAGAATGCTTTTTTATACTTTTTTAATTTTACTTTTTAGCGCAATGGCTAATCCAATTTTCCAATGGAACTGTCGAGGTCTGAAGGCCAACTTTGATGAGTTGTCACTTCTGATTGATAATCACAAACCTGCTGCGCTTTGTCTTCAATAGACATTCTTGAGGGAGGATGACACTATCTCCCTCAAATTTCATTCTATATATAACAAGATTTACACTGAAGGCAATAAAGCCCAAGGTGGAGTCTCTGTCATTGTTAATAACAGTGTTCCTCACAGGCACATACAGCTTGATACTTCCCTTCAAGCTATAGCTGTGAGATTATCTTTACATAACACTATTACCCTGTGCTCTTTGTATCTTCCACCAAATAAACCTATACACCAAGGTAGTCTTGATGATTTGATATCTCAACTACCTCAACCATTTGTACTTGTTGGTGATTTTAATGCACATAACACCATATGGGGTTGTACAGATACGAACCGCCGTGGTGATCAAATAGAGAATTTTATGTCTGTAAATTCTCTTTCGTTCCTGAACGATCCAAGTGCAAAAACATATTTGCATCCAGCTTCAGGATCATATTCTTCTATTGACCTTTCTTTTTGCAGTCCAGTACTTCTCCCTGATTTTTCATGGAGATGTTTAGAAGACACTTGTGGAAGTGATCACTTCCCTATTATTTTAAATGAAAATAAACCTTCAGTCCTTGGTCGTCCTCAAAAATGGAAGTTGTCCAAAGCAAACTGGAGTAAATTCCAGATGCTTTGTGAACAGAATATTGTTCACCATGCATTTGAGGACTGTGAGGACCCCTCCTTCCTTTTTTCTTCTTTATTGTTTGATGCAGCCAAACAGTCTATACCTCAGACCTCGACAAATCCCAAAAGTCCAGATAAACCTTGGTTCACTTCTGAATGTAAGGAAGCCGTTAGGGAACGAAAGGCCTCTCTCAGGAAATTTAACCTGAGACCAACACAAGAAAACCTTAACGACTTTCGTATCCGCCGTGCAAAGGCAAGATGCACAATTAAAACAAGTAAGCGCAAGTCCTGGAGAGATTATGTCTCTAGACTTAATAGTCGCACCTCGACCAAAAAGACTTGGGACATGATTCGTAAAATGAATGGCAAAGGTCCATCTCATATTAGTCACCTCACTTCAAACAACCAAGAAATAGATAACCCTCAGGACATAGCAGATACCTTGGCAGAGACTTTCTTGATGAAGTCCTCTGCTGAGAACTACTCTAAAAAATTTCAGACCTTTAAAACAAGAGCGGAGAAATCAAAGCTCAATTTTACTTCTAAAAATGAAGAGCATTACAACAAACTCTTTACTCTTAAAGAACTTCAATCTGCCTTGAAGAAATCACATGACACTTCTCCAGGTCAGGACCAAATTCACTATCAATTCCTCAAGCACTTACCACATTCATCCCTTTCTATTTTACTCGATATTTTTAATAATGTTTGGCAGACTGGTGAATTTCCATCCAGCTGGCGAGAGGCTTTGGTCATTCCAATTGCAAAACCAGGAAAGGATGCAAAAGATCCAAACAGCTACCGACCGATTGCCTTGACAAGTTGCATCTGTAAAACTCTTGAACGGGTGGTTAACGATAGGCTTGTTTGGTTTCTTGAATCGAACAACCTTATCGTATCTGTTCAAAGTGGCTTCCAACGACAACGAAGTACGTTAGACCATCTTGTTCGGTTCGAAACGTATCTTCGAGAAGCTTTTATTAAAAAGCAGCATGTAGTATCTGTATTTTTTGACTTGGAAAGTGCATATGATACCACTTGGAGACATGGCATACTTAAAGATTTACACGATTTTGGCCTCAGAGGCCGCCTTCCTATATTCATTGCAGCATTCCTGGATGAACGGCTCTTCCGCGTTCGTGTTGGGAACACCTTGTCAGGTGCTCGCGAGCAGGAAATGGGGGTTCCCCAGGGGTGTATTTTGTCTGTTACACTTTTTAGCATTAAGATAAATAGCATTGTTAAAGCTATAAACCCTGGAGTGGACTGCTCCCTTTATGTAGACGACTTTGTTATTTGTTTCTGTTCCAGAAACATGGATATTATTGAACGCCAAGCCAGAAACATGGATATTATTGAACGCCAACTACAGCAGTGCCTTAATAAATTGCAAATATGGTCAGATGAAAATGGGTTCAAGTTTTCCAAAACGAAAACCAAATGTATGCATTTTTGCAATCTTCGTACATTGCATCCAGACCCCGATCTGACTCTAGGCAATACTAAACTAGAAGTTGTGCCAGAGTTCAAATTTCTTGGAGTCATTTTTGACAAAAAGCTTTCTTTCTTACCTCATATTAAATCTCTTAAAAAGAAATGCCAAAAAGCAATGAACATTCTTAGAGTTATTGCACACTCAGATTGGGGAGCCGATAAGAAGGTCCTGCTAAGGCTATATCGATCCCTTATTCGTTCAAAACTTGACTATGGTTCTATAGTGTATGGATCAGCCCGTAAATCCTATCTCCAGCTGCTAGATCCAAAACAAAACCAATGTTTAAGGCTTGCCCTAGGCGCCTTTAGAACATCTCCTGTTAACAGCCTCTATGCAGAGGCTAATGAACCTTCTCTATATTACAGAAGGGAAAAACTATCTCTTCAATACTTTTTAAAATTGAAATCCAATCCTTTTAACCCTACTCATGGAGTAGTTTTTAACCCCCAATACAAACGCCTTTTTCAACAGAAACCAAATGCTATTGCCCCATTTGGTATTCGCATGGAGCCCATTATAGATAATCTTGGGGTAGACACTGATTCCATAGCCCAGTACAAGTTATCTGACATACCTCCATGGACACTGGACACAGCAAACTTTTTATTTGATCTTACCTCTGATAAGAAATCAGAAACAGATAGAGCTATCTTTCACAGTAAATATAGAGAGATAAAAGAACAATATTCTTCCTACAAACCTATATACACTGATGGATCCAAGGACGGTGATTTCGTTGCAGCTGCAGCTGTATATGGAGAAAGGGTTAAGAAATGCCGCCTTCCAGACAAGTCTTCTATCTTCTCTGCAGAGATAAGGGCTATTGATCTAGCCCTTAACCTGGTGGAAAATGCAAATTCCACCCGATTTATTATATTTTCTGATTCTCTATCAGTACTGCAAGCCTTATCAAATCAAAAGTTGGAGAACCCTTTGGTATGCCAAATTATTCAAAGGATCTCTCATATTTTGTCCTCAAACAGACTTGTGTTTTGTTGGCTTCCAAGCCACACTGGTATCATGGGTAATGAACATGCGGATAGATCCGCTAAATCAGCTCTTAACCTTCCCATTTCAGATTTTAAAGTACCATACACTGACTTTAAACCTTCTATTTTAACTTACATCACATCCATCTGGCAATCAAAATGGAATGATGATGTTTTTAATAAATTGCATTCAATTAAGCCTACCCTCGGAGAATGGTACCCTTCTTACAGGTCCGTACGAAGAGAGGAAGTTACAATTGCACGAATCCGAATTGGTCATTCATACATTACACACTCCTGGCTCTTGGCTAAGGAAGATTCAACTGAATGCATTCCATGCAATGCACCCTTTACCATCAAACATATATTGCTAGATTGCATTGATTTTCAAAGAATTCGTGCAAAATATTTCAATGTCAACACTATTTTTGAGCTTTTTGAGACTGTCAGGATTGAATTAATTCTTTCCTTTCTCAAAGAGGTTGGAATTTACAATAAATTGTGATTCCTTACACATTCTAAATATATATACATTTATCAATATCGTTTTTTCATCACACACTATTTATTTCATATCACACATTCATTACAAACAATCTATCAACAATCATTAATTTTTTACAAATCTTATATCTACTTTTGTTCAATAATTACAAATTCTTATTTATTTTTTCTTTAAACAAATACATTTTAACCTGTTAATATTTTTTATATCCATCCATCCACATCATCATAATGCGCGCTAAATGACCTTAGCTGTCGATGCGCCTTAAAACACCATTCATTCATTCTGCAAACGTTTTCAATTTGTGACAGTCAAAAAATTGTTATTATGGAAAGGGTTAAACTACTTGATGAATTATAGTGGAATTTGAACCCTTTACTCAATAAATACCACGCTTTCTTCCAACGGCCTTATGATTTAAAAGGGGAGGCATTTAGGTTGAAATTATGGTCAGGGTTTTGCTTATAGGGTCTATTGCTCTGATACTGTTGAACGTGAGTTCCATTTCACCTTATTTTGTCCTCTTTACAATAAGTTGCGTCAAAAATTAATTCATGAAATTCGTTCATTTTTCATGCTAAGCAAAAAGGAAATTTCGAAATACCGAATTATGACAACCAATTTGTATTATGTAGTATATCTAAAGCCATGTTTAAGGGCTGGTATACAATATATATTATCTATATATAATAAAATATTCGAATTTGACAGACCTGAAGCAAAAGACATAATAAGGAACCATAGTAACTATGACAGAAATTGCTTGTGACGAGCAATTTATGCTATAGTCACATTGGTTTTTAACGAATATCTTAGAAAAATATGTCCCGTTCAAAGTTTAACTGCGGGTCTGCTGTTGTCGTATCTGTTTTATTTCTATTTTCTATTTGTGTGTTTGAATCCATATAAATAACTTGATAATTAGAATAGATGGTTGGTGTCTTTGAATAGGAAAGGTTATCAGGCTCGGCTTCTGATTATTATCCTATTCTACGGCTCCCTTTAACATTTCTGATTCACGACACCAACCAGTTAGTATCTATACATCGTTAAGAAATGAAGCCTGACTTTTGTAAATACGATCACATACGACAGACGGAAGCCAAACAAGATGTAATCTATTACAGATCAGTTGTTGTGCCATTGTCTCACACTATCAATATACGTTTCTCTTCTTGTCGACGCCTACATTGATACGTTGTTTGTTCTGTCATGTTTGACAATTACCCCACGGTACATTTAAGCAAAAACATTCAAAAAGACATAGTGAAATGAACGGATAGTTTGAAGAGTAGAATACAATATAATCATGCCAATAACAAAAGAAAGGAAAAATAAAAAAAAGTTTCAAAGTCTGCTTTCACACCAATAGAACAAGACTAGTCCAGCTCCCGTGGCGGTACTAGGGCGTGAAACCCCGCTGATACAGCTCTAGCTCATCACACAGTGCTACTCACAGCCGGAGGAGAACGGCTTCTTTAGAAAGACAGGGTTGAAAGCCCACTCTTAAAGGATGCCAAATAGGGGGCCTCAGCCACTGTTGCTGGTAGTTTTATTCCATAGTGAAAACACCTTGGGAAGAAACTGTATTTGAAATAGTCAGACGTTGTAGAAAAGGCTTTGAATTTAGTATTATGAGAGGACCTTGCTCTAGAAAAGGCTGTAACGAGGAAGTTGTTTTTGTCAATTTCTACTAAATGTTGACTTGTTGAGAGCATATAGGATTATCATCTATACAGGAAATACAACAGTGTTCTACCAGCTCATCTCTTACTAGCAAAACCATTCACCATCGTACCGTTTTACTAAACAGTTTACGCTTAAGATTTGCGATGGTTTAAAACAACATTTCCTCTTATATCAATAGTGGGCTATGCAATATCGCAAAGTAACACATCATTGGAATCGTCTCTCCGAGACGCTTCCAATGATGTGTCACTTTGTAATATTGTACTTTTATTGAAGATGCTATCCATGTTTATCAGTTATGACTTACCCAAATATTTTCCTTATGTTGTTTAGTAAAACGGTACACAGAAGTCGAACTCAAAATTCATAAATGGGTACTACGACCCGGATGTATTCCGTAACAGGTGCGAGACCAAATGATATACGTGTATTGAATAAATGTAAAACGGAATTAAGGTTAGGTATTTGATAGAAAACCCATTATGGCAATGGACAATTGTTTCTTAATCCTTTACCAATCGCCAAATATTCAACTGTCTCAGATTGAAAGAGCTTGCAGACGACATTTCAAAATGTGATGACATTGAAAAATAATCTTATGATAGGACAGAAAACTATGTGGAAAAAGGAATAATGTCTCGTTACAAGCATTTTTTCCTTTTCCAACAATGTTTTCAAAGTCGTTTGAAGAAAAGTGGTTAAATGTCGTTGTTGTTTGGTAATGGTAAAAACATATTATTTTCTCAATTCCTTTCACAATTTGTCAAAATCCTGGTCAATACCAAAAGGCAAATCTTTTATTCGAAATAAACAATCATCTGCTGTGTTGCGTGTATATTTCACAAGTAACAGTAATTCCGTTGCATAACGTGGTGATAATAAATACAATAACGAGTTTAGACACTGTAACATTGATGTTTAAGAACTTAATTAGCGGTACATGATGCATGTTTGATGGAATATCGACCGATACATTGATTCCTTGCAAATCCACATGCTGCCGCGTCTTCACGTGTTAAAGTGCCCTTTTCTGGATATGAGGTCTTGTGTATGGTCTGAATTAGAAAAAAAACATAAGCTGACGACGTGTCAACAATTTAGTTTTTAGCTCGACTATTCGAAAAATAAGGAGAGCTATACTACTCACCCGGGCGTTGGCGTCGCTGCCGGCGTCATACCTTGGTTTAGTTTTTACGTGCAAGTTTGTATCTTATTAATTACTGGATGGTATTGGTTGAAACGTCACACATGTGTTCAGGGTTGGCATCTAAAGTCCCTGACCAAGTTCAAATTCTCTTGTTTTGAATCTAAACAAGTTTTTGTACCTAGGAAATCCTGGTTAAGTTTCTACATTCAATTTTGTATCTCATGAATCACTGTATTGAATGGGTTGATATTTCTCATCTCAACAACTAATGTAAGGAATCATTGTTCGCATCCTTCTATTCTAAAACCAAATTATATTGCGCTGACAAATATTCATCTCCGACATGATAGAATAGTTGAGCATGCTGTCTTACAGACAGCTCTTGTTTAGCATTATTATGGTTATTCTTGAATTTATCTGTACTTAACAAGGGGCTCTGAAGCGTTTTACTCAACCCTAAGAATGTTGGGTAATTTTCTAAAAATATACGTTTAAGTCGTCTTCTATGCAAAACCTTAACTATCTGCTTAATTTTGATGAAGAAAGATACTCAGGGTAGCAAACAGGTTAGATCACAGGCCAGTCACCAATGTACTTGGCGGCTGGTCTGTGATCTAACCTGTTTTCATGTGCATGAACTCGGTTCCAGCACTATAAGGGTTAAGACGCTCTTACGTTGGGCTATAACGCGGGACCCTTCCGTTGTAAGTTCATCACATTAACCATTTGACCACTAGCAAGCGTTCAAGCAAAATTAGTTGTATTTGTCCAAAAACACATTTTTTGTTAGGTTAGAACACATACATTGTATTTGAAGGCATTCCAGATATACAACCATAGCAGGACACGTAAATAAGTGGATTAGGTTAGACGTTGTAGGCGATATAACTGCGACTTGCGGGAACGATTGTATTACTTAGAGAACGCTCAACTTACCGGCCTTATGGTCCGAAGAATAAACAAACGGAGAATTTTGGTTGAAAAAAAAAAATAAGAATGAAGAGAAGAAAGTTTATAAGATTTTAGCTTCCGTCCCAATCCGTTTCATTAGATTATTTTTAATGTATATAATGGTGCTTTTATTTTTTTGAATAAAATATGTTTTAACGAAATAAAAACATTCCCTTAATCGAAATCAGGAAGTTATCACTTAAATTCTTTGGGTTTTTTTCTATTACAAAAGAGGTTGAAACAAAGCTATGCCACAAACTCTATGATACATGTGCGTTAGATAGTTATTGATCGCCCGCCAGAAGTAGAAGAAAACATGTTAGCAGAACGTTTTTATATTCTAACAAAATCAAATTAGCGTTCAATGAATAGGGGCTGGCTTTGATAAGGTTGTATGGATATATATATCGTGTATATGGTTCGATGGGGTTTTTTTACAGATGGGTCGATGTTTTATCTTATTACATAGAAGCTGATTTAAATGAGGTTATATCGACAGATGACATGTGTATATGATTCGATGTTTTAACAGATGGAACGAGGTGTTATCTAACAGCATAGCAACTGATTTAATGAGATAGTATGCCAATATATCATAAATATGATTTGATGAGGGTTTTTTTTATAGAAGGATCGATGTTTTATCTTATAGCATAGCAAATGATTTTGATGATACTATATGGACAAATGTCGTGTATTTGGTTCACTGCTTATTTTACGGACGGAACGAGGTGGTATCTAATACCATAAAAGCTGATTCAACGAGGTATATACGGATAACATGTTTATGGTTCGATGTTTATTTCACAGATGGAACGAGATGTTATTCCCCCGAACTGTTCCGGTGTTCGAGCCTCTTGCTCCGCCGGTCCATCTGGAACGAGTCGTCCCCATGCACCAGACTCAACGTAAGGATTTATCATTGTGTATTATGTTATTTTCAACAACTCCTCACTTATATCACGACAGTCAGTATACATATATATGTCAATCGTATCAACTCGGTAGTTCCAGGCACACGCCGGCAGATATATACCTCGTAGGCAATCGGAACTACACGGGTATTTCTGTGAGCCGTGAAATATACCTCGGATATAAGTGAAGGGTTACACAATTTTTCGGGTAAATCGACCCCGGCGAGTTACACCTTTTCTAAGCGTGCAAGTTAAGTAGTTCAATGAATATGGAAGTGTTGGACATCCTTTTAATCATTTTTTATCGGTAACTCTTACGAAATAGCGGAATTATAAGTTGTGACATATATAGTTGTTTCCTTAATCAAACTAAACTACTTTATGAATTTCATATTTCAGATCTATTTTTGAAAACGAATGTAAAGCGACGTCATTCCGCTGTAAACAATATGGCGTCATCCCTATTATTTCAGAGGTGTTTTCATTGGATAAACCCGATGTGTTCAGATTGGCTATGAAATACACCTCCAATCGGAAATACTCGGGTATCTCCGTGAGTTTTCATTGGATAAACCTGATGTGTTCAGATTGGATTGATACACCTCTATAAGTGTTGTGTTACAATTTTTCCGGTTAATAGGCCCCGGCATATAACACATTTCCACAGGGTCCATATTAAGTAGTTCAATGTATATGAACGCGTTGGACAATCTATTAAATCATGTTTTATCGGTAACTCATAAGAAAAAGTGAAATGATAAGTTGTGACATATAAAGGTATGTTCTTAATCAAATTAAACGACTTTTTAGATTTCACATTTAAGATCTATTTTAAAACCCGAAAGTAAAGTGACATCATTCTCGCGGGGAACAATATGGCGCCATCCCTATTTCAGAGGTGTTTTCATTTGATAAACACGATGTGTTCAGATTGCCTCGTAGGTAGTTCATGAGTACACCAGAAATCCTGGGGAATTTCGGTTGTTTTCCGCCGGATAACACACTTCATCCAACATTACACATAGGGACTAAATATGCATGTAAATACTCACAAATTGGTTAAATATCACAATTGAATGTTATTTTTTTTCCTAATTTCATTTACGATAGCATACCAACAAATCTGTGTTTCATATTTGCTCACTCGTATCTACGGCAATCCCTGGCTTGTGCCGGAGATTGCCGAGTAGATACGATCACACATGAACATCAATCGTATCTACTCGGCAATCCCCGTAACAAGTCGGTAGTCTTCCGAATGACATGAACATGTCCTTCGTCGCCGCCATGTTGACGGACTACTTTCAATGTAACGGTGGCATTCTTAGGGTTTTCTATTTCTCGGTCACAAGAGAAACAAAAACCTACGCAAGTCACCTTCATCCCGCTGTACGATGCAGAATCCTTTCAAGATTAATGTATTCTCTTATGAAAGATCAGCGTCGGTTCCTGAAAATATTCAATTTCAAACATGCATCTCGATTAAAAAAAACACGAAAAATCTTCATAAAAAGGAATGGAAAACGCATTTAAAAGAAATCCAATTAGATTTCGAGGGGACCAATTATGCGTTTTATTTGGAGTGCTCTTCTCATTTAACGACCAATTATTGGAACTGTCTGAGATTCATCACGGAATGTCTGTTCAAATGATAAACTTGTGATAAAATCAACTAATCGTCTTTAACGCAATTGCATTATATGTTCAAATATACATAATTTGGTCACGTTAATACACTTCGAACATGTTATTCTGATTATACAAGGAATGAAACGAACTTTTAAACCTTAAATGCTGGGTATTTGTCTAAAAAAAGATCTTTGTTTCGTCTGCTTTCGAAAGCCTTAATTATCTGCTTAATTTTGATGGGGAAAGATACTCAATAAGCCCAAAAGGTTAGATCACAGGCCAGCCGTCAATTTACTTGGCAGCTGGCCTGGATTTAACATGTTTGCATAGGCATGAAGTCGGTTCCAACACTATAAGTGTAAACTGTCGAAATATACGAAATTCTATTATGCACATTTGCCATTTGAGTCTAACCAAAAAAAGAACTAGGTGTACTTTTATGTTTTCATGGAGACCTTTGACCTGTCTCTCAGGGACTCGAAATGTGTATTTCCTCTTTAACGTCAATATAAAGAGGAAAATAGTACCTTAGAAAGCGTCAATTTAGACGTGAAATTAAAGTGATTTCTACTTGCGAAACCTTTATCGTACTTCTAAATGCATGTATATTTGTCATTCACAAATACATGGTTTCCTTTGACATTCAAGGGTTACAACATTATTGTAGACGTACAGTTAGAGATCTTTATGAGACAGGCCAAAGGACACACACAAAATATCACACTATAAAAAATGATTTTCCTATCGCACGCAAGAATGCCAAAAGTACTAAGAAAAAAGGGCAAAAGCACAAAACTACGGGCTATTTTGCTGCATATTCCATTACCCAATCCACTCGTAATTCGTCACATTTGGCTGGCGACGAAAGGAAGACTTTTCTCTCCCCTTTTCTCGCGCCGGTTAACTAATCATCAATGCCCAATCTATCAAAGAGGTCGCTACAAAACTAATCAGCCGAGTTTATCCTAATTTGCATCTTTGGCTACTCAGGGTCTCTCCAAACGCTTATCTGCGAAGAAACCGGAAGCTCTCTGATGGTGATCTAAACGCTTTACTGATCACCCGTAAGCCAACGTCATTAGACTGGATGGCCTCATTTGCATTGTCTTGCTAACGAAATGAACTGCGCCAGGCAACAGAAAATGATGCGATGGCCTCGTTTGCGAAATGTATGGCCCTGATCAACTTGTTTATATTGTACAATCTGACCAGAGACTGTACAATTGATGATTCAATAACTTAGAATTACTATGAATTATCGGAAGTTAAATTGTTCATCCTTAAGCCTAATATTCAAATAAAATGCTGTATTGAAACACCGTCTGTGTCACGTACAGAGTGATACGACACTTAATTCACGTGTCTAATTTCATAGTTTAGCACCAGTTCAGCTTCTTAAATCATTACCAAACAATAACGACAGTTTACCAGCTTGTTGCAGATGACTTTCAAAAGCACTGTTGGAAAAGGGGAAATTGATCTTCTTTTTTTTCCTTTTCCCACAATGTTTTCTGCCCTATCAGAAATTATATTTCAATTTCATCACATTTTGAAATACCGTCTGCAAACTCTTTCAAAAATGCGATAGTCGAAATATGGCGTTTGGAAAAGAGTTAAAGCAAGAAAGAAAGAAAAATATCTGAAACGACCCATTGCATATAAATCTAAATGGTACGTTTGTCTTAAAATGGTCAGAATGACGTCCTTCAAAAAATATATTTAAGAAGACCGCTGGAAAAGCAACACGGATGGAAAATGTGTTATCGTATCTTGAAATAGATTGCTTCGTTTAAGAATGATAGCCAATGTAATTGCATACCTTGGTGGCAACCTTTGATTCCGTCGAATAGTGGTTAGATTACTAGAGAACTTAGAATCAATCACATGGCCCGTCACCGCGTGGGTTCAAATCCCGGTGAGGGATATGGATTTTCATGCTAGGTAGTCTCCCGACTGACTTACGGAATGCCGATTGTTCTACCCGGCTTGACAAGCCTTTATGGACATTTTAGTATTGGGTATTCCTCAATCATTAGGATTCGAGCATTGCAACATAATTATACTGAAATAATGACGGCGACATCTAAAACCCAATATAAACAAACATCAAAGATGTAGTACTCGCTTCGAACTAGTGACGGTCTTGACAAATCTAAAAAACTAATTAAAAACGACTATAAAGATAAAGCAAAATATTTTAGCTGAACATTCCTGGTTTTCACCATGGAGATCAAGGCTCGAGTACTGGTTGTGCTTCCAGGAAACTGAATCGAGAGTGATTGCTATTAGTTATAAGAACTTTTTTCACAATCGATGTAAAACAAATATCCTTATACCATTTAATTCAGTTACCATTGGTAAAAACAAACAGTAAGAAGTATGTATGTCTCTATCTCCTCTCTTTGTATCAGTGATTGTAAAGCATAGATATAAAAAAGTTTGGTTTACCGTTTTCTATTCCAATAGCATGTCAATGTGAGTTCCCATAGGGCCCAGACTTATGACAAATAACAGTGGTGCCAGCGGCTTGACTCTTGCACAATCGGTAATACGTACAGCATTTCAACCGGAAATGCATTGGTAGAACTCATCTTGATATATGGACAATTGCGATATAACAGAAAGATGCCTTAAGACTAAGTAAACCCGCTGAGGAAAATGCATTGCTTGCTCTTGTTCTTCTCCGCAACCAACTCGCACAGACCCTTAATCGATGATAGAATTACCTTAATAAAGACGCTGCCAGTCTTCCTTGGTTGGTCAGGCCAATACACGCGTAATTGCCGGCACTAAATTGATGTCCACTTAGAGCCAATTTCCCTCGCCTGGCGCTACTCAAGATTCCCCTTATTAACACTCCACAGTTACAATTACGCGAGAAATACTCCTATGGTTCAATGCAGTACTAAAGTAAGTGCTACATATTTGTGAAGGACTTACCGTTGTCTTACATTGAAGCATTAACTTGCTGGTGAAGTAAGTAAAACTGCCGGTTCAGATAAGGCAGTGTATCAAGACATCTGTTCTTTTCACCCCTTCTCTCTATGTTGAAACATCAAGTTGGTCCAATAAACACAATAAGATTATAAATTGACGTATCAAGCGTCTCATTCTTTCCAATGAGCAATGTGAAATAGTATCACTGAAAATAATTAAACAAGCTGTCAAATCTGGCAGAGAGACCAGCATCTGTGTTCATGCATAAAAAATGTCCTGCAAAAAGCAATAGAAACCAAATTTGAAAGCATTAGTAGGACAATCATCTATAAAGGAAAAACGTCCACTTATGTCATTTCTTACTAGCAAAGTTTGTTTGTCAGAAGCCGAAAGACAACATGTTTTACCCTTATAGTAATGAAACCGACTTAATACTTATGCAAACAGGTTAGATCCAGGCCAGCCGCCAAGTAAATTGATTCTCAGAGTATATTTCCCCTTCAAAATACAGCAGATATTTAAGGTTTTTGAAAGCAGACGGCTCAAAAATCTATGTTTAGAGAATTACTCAGCTTTCTAAGGGTTAAAAGGGACTACTTTTTGATATTGCGACCCGGAAGAACTCCATGATAGGTGCGACATCAGAATAAACAGGCATGACGAAGTAGACGATTTACTGCTGTATTGAAAAAAAAAACACGAATAAACACGATCACTGTATTAGGTTATCGGATGATCAAAGCTGTAACTCTGTTAGAATAAAATATCTGCGTCTGGATCATTCGCATTGAATGTTTAAAAGGGACTTTTTTCAACATAAGATCGAGAAGAACTCGGTGGCAGATATGACAGCAGATTAAACGGTTACAACGAACTAGACAATTTACTGCTGTATTCATGAAAACACGAATAAACACGATCACTTTATTCAGGTTATCGGATGATCAAAGCTGTAGCTAGTTCATCATATTTGTTTTACATCGATTGTGAAGGAAGCTTTAAGCTTTTTCAAAGCCACTCTCGATGACTGCTTCCTGGATACTTAACAAGTAATCACGCCGGTTTTTGGGTTAGTCACGACAATTTTCACCTCGCCCAACGGGAATTCGAACCCGAGGCCCTCGGTACAAGAGCCCGACGCTCTACCACTGCACCAATGTCAATCTGAACACTTCGGGTTTATCCAATGAAAACCCCTCTGAAATAATAGGGATGACGCCATATTGTTTCCCGCGAAAATGAGGTCACCTTACTTTCGTTTTTAAAAATAGATCTTTAATGGGAAATCTTAAAAGCCGTTAAATTTGACGGAGGAAACAACTATACATGTCACAACACCAATTTCGCCATTTGGTTTGAGTTACTGATAAAAAATGATTAAAAAAGATGTCCAACACTTTCATACGCATTGAACTACTTAACGTGCACGCTTAGAAAATGTGTTAATTGCCGGATGCCGATTTACCCGAAAAATTGTTACCCTACACTTATATCCGAGCAAACTCCCCACAGTAATCTCCCCTTGCTACGATGCATCGATCACTGCCACCACAAGATTTTTCATCCAGATTTGGATGAAATTCAAATGATGCTGTTTTGTTAAGAGATAACCGGATATCTTAGTTAATTTAGTAACAATACCTTGTTATATTGATTTCTGACCAGTTAAGTTGCAAAAAGATTTGGTTTTGTTTATAAATAAAGCACAAATGGACTACAATTTTTTCTATCTTTTTACGCCATTTTCGTTTCCAAGTAGGTGGTCATGTGACATTTATGATGGCAGTGATCAACCCCATAAAAGGAGATCACTGTGAGGAGTTTGATATCCGAGGTGTTTTGCACAGCTCACGGAAATACCCGAGTAGTTCCGATTGCACCGATGTGTTAGAAATAAATATCTACGTCGGATCATTCGGACTAGATGTTTAAAAGGGACTATTTTTGATATTCCGACCAGTAAAGTACCCTTTGACAGGTCCGAGATCAATTTAAACATCATGAAGTAGACAACTTACTGTTGTGGCGGTGAAAAAAAAAACCGAATAAACAAGGGAACTTTATTCAGGTTAACCTTACTCGGAGGATCCAAGATGTATCTGTGATAGAATAAAATATATACGTGTCTGGGCCATTCGGACGAGTGCGAACCAAAAAGGATTCAACGAATATCTTGTTTCTGGCGTAACATTTCTTCTATTGGCGTAATTGCGACAATGAACGATCTCCAGAAACCCTAACCTTTGTATCGGCTTGTCTAGATTGATTGGCGAAACGTAAAAGACGACCTTAACTTTGTTTTTATAACGTTAATCATGAGGGTGTGAGATCTATGGCGACTTGATAATGAAATAACCAAATTCGAGTGAAATATACAGAGGGTGTTGAGTCTCGATTCGATGACACGTCGTGTACTTCTTTTTCACCATTATCATTACCGTTTTGTTGTTAACTCACCGGGCACAAATACTAGGGTGGCCTATTGGGGTTGCCCTCTGTCCGTCATCCTTTGTCGTGCGTCCGTCCGTGTGTCCTTCGTCAAGTGTCCGTCCGTGCGTCCATCAACAAATCCTTCAAACGACTCTTTCTCTGAAACTATTTGTAGCAAAGTGCTCAAACCTTACAAAGATTGCTCAAATGGTTGCAGTCCATTGCATGAGTAGGTCACAAGAGCTATAAATAGATCAAAATTTGTTGGTAGCATCATCTTATGTTCTTCGACCAAGTTTGTTCAAATCATCCGGGCAAAAAATGGCTCAACACTATGGGGATTATCAGATTTAAAAAGCCTAATATGAGAAAATATTTTAAAGTCTTCTTTTTTGGATCCATAAGACCTTGAGCTTTGATATTCAGCATATATCATCATCTTCTGTTTTGTTTAAATCAGGACTCCTGACCTAAAATGGCCCCGTGGTTATATCAGGCTTACACAGTCGTATATAAGAAACTCTTCTCCTCTGCAGCCAAACATCCTGGATTTGATATTTAGTATACTGTAGCGTGCTCTTGTGGTCGGTCCTTCTCTAAGGTCCTTCAAATGACAGCCAGACTGAAAACTTATAGAAAATGTTTTTACTACTGACGGATATTAAAAATGTTATACGTCACACTGTTAACATCGGTGGCAAAATGATATTTGTAATTATTATCTAAAATGTCCTTTTCTGTATTGCAGTCGTTTAGCCAATGCTCGGCGTCGGCGCTGACTCGAGAAGGCCGAAGACAGTACATGCGCGGTTTGAACGTTATGCGGAAACTGACGGAACCTTTCTACCAGAAACATCGCTGCCCAGCGGTGAACCTTGACCATAATCAGACACACCACAGACATCTTCAGGCGAAAGGTATGCTTGGATTGTATTATTTTGTTAAAAGATTGTTTGTTGATAGGTTAGGTACATGGCTTCGATAAGCATTTTTCTTAAGTCGGGGGTTAAGCTGTTATTGAGTCCCAAGAACATGTACTAAGGTTGCAATAGCGACTTTGGTTTACCATTGCACGGTCTCGAACCTTGCAAATACAGCCAAGCGTGTCTTTTGCTGGTAATATACATCATTTTGGCAGGACACTGAGTAACAAAGTTACTGACAGAATGCCCTCACACAAGATTGCCTCTTTGTCCCTGTTGTAAACCGAGTTGTTACATAGTTATTGGTACATTTGGTTGGCAATATACAATGCTCTGGTAGAATGTCGGGGTTGTCTCTTGACCCCTGTTGTTACATGTTAGACACTGTGTTACATATTAATTGGTGTCACTGGCTGGCAATATCTAGCAGGATGCCCTCCCATAACATGGTTTCTTGCTCGCCAATGTACAGACATACATTATGTCTTCCTTAATCGTCACCGCTAAAGCTTCGGACCTCCAACCTTCATGCATGAATTGATGTGCGTATACCGTCTGGCATTTGAATTGAAATAAGTTTGATTCTGGTTCATGCAATAGTATTTCAGTCGAAGAGGAGGAGTCGGTGCACCTATAGTGATGCAGTTTCAATGGTCCTGGTACTTCTTCAGTAGAGTTGCATATAACAATAGTATTTCTCAAAAACTTACCACATTCTAAAAATGAGCACATTTGATATATGATAACCGAAAGTGAATCATCTCACTTTGAATTATTTTTCAATTACCGAAAGAACATGAGCTTGCCAAAAAAAACGAAAATGGTAATCTTGTATTCTACATGTTTGCGGAACTTTCTACGAGTCTGATTATGAATGCAGTGATAACGAAAACATTTTTTTTAAACAAAGAAGACTAATAAAATCTTAAGCTTTCTACGCTTAAAACAGTGTGTTCACAGTTGCAAAAGACCCATTCGATTCACTGTTTAGAGTCTCAAACTTAAATAGAAACTAAGTTTGTCTCCAATGATAATTCCCAAGTGTTTATCATACAACAGCTGTTGAGTTTTAATGAAGTTAAGCTTAAACATCTATTATACAGTGAAGCCTCGTTTATCCGGACCCCGATTATCCGGATGTCTCGCAATCCGAACAAAATTGTAAGGGAACGGAATTATTTGACCAGTTTGTTGCAGACGACTTTTGAAAACATTGTGGGTAAAGGATAAATTGCTCGTGACGAGCAATTTCTCCTTTTCTCACAATGTTTTCTGCCATATCAGAAGATTATCTTTGAATTTCCTCACGTTTTGATATGTCTTCTGCAAACTCTTTCAATTTGGGACGGTTGGCAATTTGGCGTTTGCTAAAGAGTTATAAGTATACACGTGCATACAGACCGTTTATGTCTTAACGTGTATAAGAACATGCTCTGCTTCATTAGTCCGGATTTTTAGTAAAACGGACATTTTGTTGGGAACGGACATGTTCGGGATAACGAGACATCAGTGTATTCCAATGTTTCTCTGAACAAGTACATTCAAAGCTTGTTCACCAGCACATTTGAAGATAGTTCACTTAATTGCATTGTAAGATAAGACCAAAGTAATCATTGCGGCCAGTTATGCTTTTGATATGTAGTTTAGGTATTTGGTTATTGAAAGACTTGTTTTTGCATGGGAAGCCCATATACTTTAAGGGTGGCGGTTGAATGATAATGGGTGATCTAGGGGTCTATAAAGGATATGCATTAATCCTTCGTCTGTCAAACACCGGAGAGTGTTCGTCACGGCAAGGAACATTCACAAGATGTCCATTTCGCCTAATGTGACAATTGCGTGTACGTTGGAGACAATCCGAACTCATCGGTGTTATCCAATCAAAACACCTCTGACATAATATGGGAGCCGCCATACTGCTTTCGTTGTACTTTCGTATTGAAATGAAAATGACAAATGTAATATATAAACAGTCATCTTTTTTGATCAAGTAAACAAAATATATCACAACTTATAGTTCCATTACGTATGGGTTACCGGCCAAAGTTAATGGTTTTAAGATATGTTCACCACTTACATATTCATACATTTTAGAACTACTCAACGTGGACGTTCGTAGAAATGTGTAATTAACCACAGACAATTCAATCTAAATTTGTAACGTGGACGTTCGTAAGAAATGTGTAAGTAACCGGAGACGATTCAATCTAAATTTGTAACGCTACACTTATGTACGATGTGTATTTCTCAGTTCACGGAAATACCCGATTAGTTACGATTGTATATGAAACAGTCCAGCGACCACAGGGGAGGCAATCCGATTTGTTCTGAAGAACGACATCACGACAGAGTTGTCCATGCATTTTACTAAAGGCTGCTTGCTCACAGATTTGAGAAAATTTGGAAGTCTAAATTTAATATCTTTAAAACTATAGAACAGATGCACTGGTGTGTAAGCTGTACCGAAAAAGAGCCATTTGAAGCAATATAACTTCGTATTGAAGTTTGGGAGCCTTTATACAGTGAATTGATACTTGAATATGACAATGTTTCGTTTTGTTGTGTTGTTGTCGTTGTTGTTGTTGTTGTTTTCTTTTTATTTCTTTTTGGAGTGTTCCCCTTTCATTCCAAATATTACAGTTCGAGCCACCCGATTCGTCGGCGTCAATTACGTCTCTATTTTGTTTATGTTTCATGTGATAACTCACGTGTTTTATAAACAGCATCAAGTGTCGTATATAACAACAGTGATTAGTGCAATGAAATGTGGCGAAGACCAGTGAGGAGTTTTGGTGAAACAGAGTCGATGTGCTTATCAAATATCAACGGACTTCTTTTCTATTTTTAGAATCTCATTCTGACGATTGCTGCATAACAACATTATTAACGTGTTCCATACAAACGTTCATGGAATCCCTGACAAACTCGGCTCCCAACAAATGCCAGATGCTATCTCGCTACAAACAGTGCATGGACAATTCCTCTCCCACATGCCATTGGAAGTCATACACGCAAAACCTACCGGCTTTGACGTCACTCCATTTGAACTGTCCCACCCGGAAACGACGCCATGTTTAATGTTGTGATTCGTTCCCAATGTTAATCTAAACTCAAACTCGAATTCTCACAGGTCTAATCAGAGATGTGTTTCAATATTGACATGGAGTCTGGGTGTCAGTTTTTTTCTATCCAGAGTCGTCGTTCCTAGGTAATCTATACCCACCCCTGTCAATGCCTCTGCAAGATTTGAGCGTAAGTTGCCTCGTACAATACATTTATGATTAAAAATTGCGTATGTGTATCTGTTTTGACATATGTGATTGTTGTTAGATGATGATATTCTAAAGAGTTCTGAACAATTACTACACTTACTCTAGTTATGAAGAAAGAATCTTAATGAAACCATGTTACACTAATAAGTACATGTGACAATTTGAAAAGGGATAACTTAAGAACAAACAAATATACATGCAAAGTCACATTTATAATAAACCGTATCTAAAGTTGATTTAAACAAATGCAAAAGGTTTGGTCTGTTAAACCATTGATGTTTTTTCAACTAGAATTTTCATCCATGAACTACATAGTTATAACAATATGCAAAACATATCAGGCTCAAAAATAATGTATATATACATGCAACATTAGCTATAAAAATGCGGACTATCGCTATATTTTCATTGTGCCATGTCAGCATCCAAATAAAAACAAGACTCGTAAGGAAATCTATACATCCGTTTTGTTTGGTAAAAAAGAGTGTTGTTCGAGAAATCGAATGACAGAGATTGTATGAACCAGACGCGCCATTTTCAAGGCTTTGACAGATGTACTTGTAGATGAAATAGGAACGACAACTCTTGATGGAGACTGATTCATGTGATGTCACGAGAGGTAAAAGATTTCGTATAATAATTACAATATTTCTGTCTTTTGCAAATATATCATAAATCCTTCAGTTTGTCAGGTTTATAAACTGGCTTATGTGATGTCAAAACTACGCCAAATTCCATTCAAAGGGACTGCCATACAGATTGCATTTTGTGAGTAACAAACATTTAATCAAACCACGTCACTGAACAAAAAACCGTTTAAAATATGTATTATCTGAAGTTGCTAAGAGAAAATGAAAAGTGCGTCCATGCCTTTCAGTGCTTTCGTGGCAAACTCTTATAAATTTTGATAATTTCGCATGAAATAAATGAGGTAAGAGCATACAGAATCAATTGATTGTGTGGTCCAAATGTTTTGATGAAATGTAAAGATTCGTTCGCTCGACTATGGGTAATTCAAATACAGTGATTTCTCGTTAATCCGAACACGCCCGTTCCCAACAAAATGTCCGGATTACCGATTCATCCGAACTAATGAAGTAGCGCATGTTCTTATACACATTAAGACATAAACGGTCTGTATGCACGTGTATACTTATAACACTTTAGCAAACGCCAAATTGTCGACCGTCCCAAAAATAATCTTCTGATATGGCAGAAAACATTGTGGAAAAAGGAGAAATTGCTCATTACGAGCAATTTCTCCTTTTCCTACAATGTTTTCAAAAGTTGTCTGCAACAAACTGGTCAACAAATTCCGTTCCCTTACAATTTCGTTCGGTTTGCGAGACATTCGGATAATCGGGGTTCGGATAAACGAGGCTTCACTGTAGACCTTTTTTTTACAAACTTAACCGTTAACACGGTTTAAAATATGTGCTAAATAAGAGGGGTAAACATTTTAACATTGCAATATGAGACATGAAACACGCAAACATTTAGTTTAATGTGACTTTATAGATATGAGATGACTTATTATCCATGGAAGACATTTTACTTCAAAAAAGGTTGAAATCCCAATCTATTTGATGGTCCTTATAAACATTGTGAACTCTTCATAGCTTACACTCATTGGTTAATATTCGCGGATGCTAGTCAAAGAGAAGATTTGTCCGCATGTGCTTTCGGTCAAGGTCGAAACTATACCACGTTGGATCAAAACCTAAGTTTAACCTCCTCCAATTACAGAGCTCGGGTAAACGACAAAGAGTTGTCACTGCTAAAGGTAGAATACCCATAATCCACCATTTTGAAACATTTTCTTTTTGTCGGATTACTTTGGTTGTTTTCGGTATACATCGGTCTGAGCCGGAACTATTCGGTGTCAAGCGAATAGTTCCGGCCCAGACCGATTTATACCGAAAAACGACGAAGTAGTTCGACGAAAGAGAAATTAGTTTATCAAAATGGCTGATTATGGGTATTCTACCTTAAATTCAAATTGATTGAAAGAAAAAGAGGAAATTCCACATTTTATCTGTGAATATGTGTCAATAGTTGCTGACCTTTTGAAGGTTTAGAGTGGCGTTTCCGGTGAGAATCATTAAATTCGCTTCATAAAAATTGTTGGTTGTTGTAAGGTTTTCTGCTTTGATGTACTCAGTTTAATGAAGTCAGGTTGTTTTGTTTTGTTTTGTTTTTAAACGTAAATAAAGATGAAAATATTCATTAAACCTTTTCCGAATATATCTGTTTCTAGTTTTGATGATAGAAACCAATATAACTGCTTTGGTCACTGTTTATCTTAACATTTTTAACTATGGAAATGTGTGACAGGTCAAAACTGAAAGCAACAGCAGACGACAAATATAGCAAAAGAAAAGTACATTGTTTATTACATCTAGAAGAAACCATTTCGATTAAAGGATGAATTTTTATCATAAACTATTTTTCCTTTTTTCCTTGTGGTTTCCTTAGCTATATATCATGGCGGAAAATGATATATAGATTTACATACCACTTTTTGAGGAACGGTATTCTATCGATACACCAACAGCGGTCTGACCCCAATTACTCATTAAACATCCGCCTTTGCTTTGCGGACTAATACCTTCTTGGAACTAGGAATGTAGGCCGGATTTCCTCACTTTGTTTTCCTCTTTATTAGTATTATATGAGAAATCGTAAAATGTTCAGATGTTCGAAAAAGAGACTATCGTTCAGTCTCAGCTCACAGAAATAAAAATTATAGTAATGTTGGTAAAAGGAACAGCTGTTTTCTTCGAGATGTTGCCCATAGAAATTTTCAAATGTATCCGCCGAAGTGGTTTCCGTAGCCATATATCATGGCGGGAAATGAGGTGATTGATGATAAAAGATAAAACGTTCCACTGCAGGGTTAGTTGATAACGTAAGAAACAGCTCAATCTTTCCTTAACCCTTTACCAAATGCCAACTTTTTTACTGTCCCAAATTGAAAGAGTTTGCAGACGACATTTCAAAATGTGATGGAATTGGAAAATGATCTTCTGATAGGGCAGAAAACATTGTGGGGAAAGGAAAAATTGCTCGTAACGAGCAATTTCTCCTTTTCCAACAATGTTTTCTTAAGTCGTTTGCAAAATGGTCAAATGTCGTGATTGTTTGGTAATGGGTTAAAACATGTACAACGAACAGTTTTATGTATAAAACCTACACGGCTGTAATGACTATGACAGAAGAAACAATTGCTCATAATGTGAAATGTATCCTCCCTGTTCGTTTACCATAACATTCATCAGTAATGACACAGATGCTTTTGAATTGTACCTGCTACAGAACTGTGAAAGTTTCATCATTATCAAGTATTTTGTATGAATGCAATATTCTTCTTTAAGTTTAGTCTTTTGAAACTTAAGCTTGAAGATGTTTTTTTACTGTGAACGTTTTATTTATACATTCCCTTTTAAAGCATTTCATGTCTTTTTAAATCAATTCTATGTTTCTTTAATTCTTAAATAATTTAGACTTGAATAACAGAACAATTGTATATCGAGGGTTCAGTGAAATACTATCGTTTGTGCTTCACTTCTGAGAAGCACTCACCATTGTCTTGCATTGAACCCTAGATATAATTTCCCTTTCCTGAATTATTTTAATAATGAAAAGTCTGCATCAGTTTAGGTTTGTAAATTCTTTGGAGTATGTTTTCTTCTTTTGACATAGTTTTGTTTTATACTTGACATTTGTTCTTGTATTTTCATTCGAACGTTTCACTAATATCAAATGAAGCAATTGGACTAAAACACTCTTAAAGACAAAGGAAACTAACCATTTTGTTATAAGGGTTCACTTCGTGTCAACAATATTTAAACTATATTGCGATGTCAGGCTCATACTGGTTGAGAAAGACCCAAAACTTAATGAATGTATGGGCTTGTAAAGCCGGGCTGAACCATCAGCATTCCGTTAGTCAGTCTAGAGACTGCCTTCCGCGAAAATCAAAATACTGTCACCGGTATTCGAACCTTTGCGGTAGAGGTTATGCTGTATAGAACATAGCCGGTTTGTTGGTTGGTTGAATACGGGTTTTTAAGAAGTTTTCCGACAGTAAACAGAGTTACATGACGACGTTCATTGCACCTATCCATGACCCTGGTTTTTGTTTATCAGTGATGCTCAATATTATTTCCAAATTGCTGACTGTTTTTTTGCCATAGATAAGGAAGCGAGTTTTAGACTAAACTCGCTACAAATGTGCGACAGAAATTTGATATTTCCACATACCTATATCTAACGCAGGTTTTCTCAATGACAAGTCAGACAAAGTCATTTATGTTTCGATTTCGTGGTTGATCGTGCGTATAGTTATAAACAATGGCCGAGCGGTCCTCGGGAATGATCGGCAGGCGCCGTGGGAAAACGGGCCGAACTCGGCAACCTTCGGTAAGTTACGTCACGGATCAGCCTTCTTTATTGATTTTAATTTTTAGCGTATGCTTCCTGATCTGAACTTTCCGCTTTAAGTATTTTATGGTGTTTTTCAGTGTGTTTACATGCATCGTTTTCAAAAAGTATGTATTAAAAACCTATATAGTTCAGGGACGTAACTAAGCCATCTCGTAAGTGTACGTTAATTGGGTCTTGGAGCATGCTCCCCGGGTTAAACTTCATTCTCTATGTTCCACCTGGGGCGAGGTTGTTTCAAACAAGGAAATATACATAAATGTCAAATGAAATAGTCATGAAATGAATACAAGACGCTCAATGTATATCTTCTTTTTTTTCAATTTCTATTGACATTGAGTACGCGGGTGCATATTCTGCATACAGAAATCTATGCGTCTATTGATGCCTCTAAGAAACGATTTCAATGAGAAATTGCGATAGAAGGTTACGGGTAGAGAAGATGCTTTTTTATTGTTAAAGTTGCTTGTTCACAGAATTGAGGAAACTTTGACATCAAACTCATATCAGTTCAGTTTGGTATGCAATTAAAACAAGTTATCAGAGACAATTAATTCAACAAGCGGCAGTGTATCAAATAAGTATCGACAGTTTATATGCGGTAGATCTCAAACGCGACATACTATAAAGAATTAAAAATGATCTGATTTTGCGGCCAATGACTGACTATTCTTCAGTGCATGTCATATGTGCAGTTTTAAAGAAATTAATTTTCAATGTCAAAATTACCTTCACATCTGTGAACAAGCAACGTAAAAGAATGTATGAAAGGACTTGTTAAGGGTTAGGAAACGTGACTTTACATTTACGAAAGAATCGGTAGACCTTTACTTGACTCGGTGCTTAATTATATCGAATTTTAGAAGAACTCTTCATAACATTACACTGTTTTGACACATTGAACTTACACGCGTTATATTTCAACAAAATCGTGATTTGCTATTTTCACTAGAAGAATGTATAGCATGATACGTATATGATTTTCGTTTAGAGAAAATGGCTTTCCGTTAATTACAGTGTTTCATGAACGTGATCGAAATATGGAATTATCTATGTATTTGTGAAATGTTTTTGTTCATGATAAAGCTAAATAAACCGACACATAGAAGTATGTTTAAAACGACTATTTATTACCGTTACTTTGTTTAAAATTGGATTTAAACTATCACCTAACACAAAGGTAAAGTTATTTTACATAATGATTTAGAATGATTTTGATAATAATTGATTACAATTGATATTAATACAGATTTGTTTCGATAAGAACATACATTGACATTGTAATTATTTGTTAAATACTCTGCATAAAATATGTCCATTGTCCCTATATCAGCATTTAGAATATTGAATTTATTGTCTTTGTCTAAATTTCTATTTTCCGTGCGTTATGTTAATTCCGTTTTCATGGTATTATTTTTTCTTTATTTCGGGAAACGTTTCTTTGATCTATTCTTCCGGGATACAGTTTCTAATGTATCAAGAATGGGAAAGAAATTTTCTCGAATAAATTAATATACCCCTGGAAAACCGTCTTCATTTTAGTTACTCGTAGTTGGGATAACTATTTAAGATAAACATATCTCAGGAAAAAGATATTAGGAAATACAATCTTGGGCATAACACCTCGTAACCATTATACAAACAACACATTTTCGACTGTCCCAAATTGAAAGAGTTTGTAGACGACATTTCAAAATGTGATGAAATTGGACAATAATCTGCTGATAGGGCAGAAAACATTGTGGGAAAAGGAGAAATTGCTCGTTACGAGCAATTCCTCCATTTCCCACAATGTTTTCTTAAGTCGTCTGAAACAAAGTGGTCAAATGTCATTATTGTTTGGAAAAGGGTTAACCATTATACAAAGAGCATTTATAGTCAAAAATTGGAATTTGGCGCTACAGTGAAGTTCGGATGTCTGCATAACGATGATCTTTGCCAGCCTTGGTATAATAATCAAAGTCTTAATATTATAACTTATGTAATTCTTTTTTTCTGGGTTTTTTTTTTGTGTGTTTGTGTGTTGCGTATATGTTTTCTATTTCTTTGAGTTGTGCTCGGGTTATTTGGGACAACGCCGTAATTTTAAAAATACGTTGGTTTTTTTTATTTATCTTTTTATTTCTTAATGTCTATTGTATGGTGGTTAAAGAAGGTCTAGTAGGAGTTCGAATCTCACTGAAGACGAATAGGGAAAATGCTTCTTCTTTCAAACATCAATTGCTACGTGTTTTCTAAAAAATATAACACTTATATACATATGTCAGTTTGTATGTCGTCAGGTTTTGCATTTTCTCTCTTTTAGTAAGTGTATTTATAGCTAATTTGATTTCACGACACCGTATTGTTTCGTATTGTACGATTTCAGAAAATGTATAACCAGACGACCGACCGATGTAATTCGGTTATGGACAGCCGAGACTACGAGAAAAAGCAGTTGCACCGCGTAACGATACGAGCAAACGTCCCTGTCATGAGACCTATGGACAGCGCCTCCAGAACCGGGACTACTTTCACCGGCAGAGGGCGTAGTAATTCAAACGAGTCACTTCCGCTCATCGCTTACAAACACGGCGAAGACGGGCCGAGGAACCTTCCGGGACATTCCGAACTCGTCCGAATCCTGGCGGAAATCGCCCGAAGCAATCCGGAAAAAAAGACGATCGACGACTTGACGCTTCAGCAAACTAGTAATTGGTTATCGTTATACGCGACAGATCGACCTAAACAAAGGGTGACAACTCGAAAAGTACGGCGATCTAAAGTACCGGTGTGCTCTTTTTGTCAGGAAAAGGGAGGTTATCATAAGAAATGGTGCGTAAATCTTGTTGAAACGCCGGCTATCGATCCGTATAGCAGTATGAAACGATCTAAAACAGACATTAGCGAGTTCTTCAAGCGACCCAAAAAGGTAAAACCTGTTGTTGTCGAAAGGCCCGTCGAACCATCCAAACGGTTCGCCCTTCGTCCCGCCGATTTTCCGGACTATACCGAACTTCACCGAGAGGTGTACGAGCAGGCTCTCGCCGTTTCTCGGGCCAAACTCGCGATTCGGTTGTCCAAGAAGGGGAGATTTGCGCTGGAGCGACAACTAACGGATCCGTTTATATTTTCTTACATGAATAGATATGGAACTGGAACCAGTTCGAAGTTCGATGACGGAATGGTTCATATATTTGGCGAGAGAGGGACCGACTTCACGAAGCTTTACGAATATTCGGCGAAACGAATAAAAGCTAAAACGTAATATGCAGCTTGCTGCTAAGGTGTTATGGTAATTGACAATACAAAATGAATAGATAAAGCAGGAGATGGAAACTCAGTGTAAATTCTTTTTTTATTATTATTGCGAATGAATACTACAAAACAACGTTTTTAGTCCGAATTTTGGATGTTGTATTTACAGAAGCAATCAAATTAATAGACAGAAAAGGAAGAAATACATAATCACACGGTGAATTGCTCATAATCAAAATATCCTTACTCTACCATAAACAAGCTTGAGGGATTGGCATGAAAGCAACGCTTTTAGTCTAAACCCTTTCTCAAACAAATACGACATTTGACAACTTTGTTGCAGACGACTTAAGAAAACATTGTGGCGAAACGAGAAATTGCTCGTAACGAGCAATTATTCTTTTTCCCACAATGTTTTCTGCCCTATCAGAAGGTTATTTTCCAATTTCATCACATTTTGAAATGTCGTCTGCAAACTCTTTCAACTTGGGACAGTCGAAAATTTGTTGTTCGGGAAAGGGTTAATGAACAAATTGACAGAGGTCGTTTCTTTGGTAGAGTGTATGAACAATTAATACTAAATCGATTGGTTAAGCTTTAGAAACGTCTACAATGGTGTTGTTATAAGTGTTTGACAAAGCTCGATCACATTGAGATTACACTGTCACCAGTGCAAATTACGAACTGAGTCACTTTAACAGATTACCGTATAACATCTTTAAAAATCCGTCACTTGGTCACGTGATTGCTTCATGTACCTGTTTGCGTTGATTTTTCGTTTTGTTTCCCCTTCTTCGGTGTTTATGTTCACATACTATGTTTAAAACCCTTTAGGTCACATGATAAAAAGAATTGATGGTTGGGTTCGAATTGGCAAAGTTATAGGGCTCAGCTTCGGATAGTGGTCCGAATCGCCTTCGGCTTATCTGATGATATTCCTACGCCCTGCCCGTTAACATTTCCGATTCAAGACACAAACCATAAACTCTCTATAATTTATCGATGGATTAACACTCCAGAAAATGTGTTCACGTATTTATGTAGATGAAGCAACGTATTGTCACTGTAGGAGGCTTCTACCCAAACACGATCACCGATATTCATCCGGTCGACGATTAAACCACTGCTAGATTCGTCCTCTCCGTCATAACTTGGCTCCACAAGACAATTTACTTTAAAATGTCCATTAAGCATTAAAACCAAGTTTGACGCTTGCGCTTTTAACGAACTACAGGTTAACGCGAATAGATAAACGCCGTTTGTAGGTACCGTAAACACCCCGGTAGTGTTATCATATGCACCCCCGCCATTAATGAAATCGTTTCCGTATACAATTTTTTCTCCAACAGCGATGCCGTGGATGTCCTGTCGTAATGCAGTAGAAAAGTATACATCGTCTGGACCGGTGTCTGAAAGACAAAGTGTGTATAAGTTATATCAGTTTTAAAGGGGCTGTGTCACAGACTGTGGCGCGGCTCTGTATGTAACCAACGTTAAAATGGTGATTTAATCAATCCCCGTTACTTAAAAAGGGCAATTTCTTTATTCTTAATTTGATTAATGTCTCTGTTTACATATTCAAATCAGTGGAGCGAGCTTCCATGCCTCTTGGCACTTTAATGGCAAACTCTTACCCATGTAGTTGAATTTTGAATGACGAAAAATAGCGTATATTCATCGACAGTCAAACGAGATGCACATGATGATAGTAGCCAAAATAACTTTTACCACCGCTCACCTATGGGTCAACTAAATTTAGAACATTGTCAACCAAATAAACCGTTTAATCGGTTTACTATATCTCCAACATAAATGTGCTCTATCTCGACAAAAAGATTATGAAAGGAGTGTAAAAAGTGTATCAATGATCTGGTATCGTGTAACTTTATAGCTCTGTGGTATCAATTTATCCGTAGTAGACATTTTATTTTATTATGTTCTCGATCTGTGAAATGATTCTTTAAAAATTACTTCCCCAAAGAGTGTATCCTGTGGTTAACAAACGTTTAAAAATGTAAACTAAAATAAGCAATCATCTGCACTAAATAAATAACTGATTAGGATTTTAATCATTTTAAAGATGGCATAAAACGGTGTAGTCGTAAAAAAGCAAAAAAGTGTGAAACATGCTTTGGTGCCTTTAGTGAACGATGGAAAACTGTATCATAGATATGCTTATTGACACACTTAGCTGGCGTCACGTGAAAGGGTACATGCGTTAGAATTTCAGGTAATACGCAATTCGAATATGATTACTGTCGAAAGAATGAAGTATTGAACATTTGCCCTCGGTGTGCATAGCTGTATATATAGCATGCCGAGCGTGAATGATTCTGTAAATAATATTTACTTAATTACAAATGTTTGTATTCGCAAATTGTACTATTGTATTATCATATTGTTCAAATCACTGTTAAAGTGGAACTAAATAAATAAATGACGGGTATAACAAGTCATTGATTACAGTGTAAGCCGTTTAAACAGTTTACTACAGTTGCAAGATAAATGTGCTTTTTCATTATCAAACAAATGTGAACAGGGATTAAAAAGCTATTCGATATTCTAGATTTATGAAACAATAAGATCTGTGCTGTCATTTAGTACTGTTGTGGCATTTTATTTTTAAAAAATCAATCTTTGAGAAAGCCACTTTAAGGGACAGATTGGGATTTTTTTTTCAAATAAATTCTCTCCTACTAGTAACATGACAACATAACTTTTATAAAGTAACATAAGACTAGATTATTGACAGTGTCCCAACCCCTTTTATAACCGTACAGAAAAGATATTGATACTTGGTCTTGCAGATATTACAACCCGTTTAAACGGGTTTTGTTTCGTGAACAATGAGCTTAAGTTAGAAGACTTGGTTCATCTTTAGATACCGTCGTCATGCGGGTCCTTGGAAACGTTCAATTGCTCTTGTCACGTGACGTCAGCAATGTGCATGAGAAGGAATTCCTACGACTATTTATAGAAGGGCTTTCCCACAGTAGTGCTGTTAAGGTAAGACCTGGGTAATGGAAACTGGTTATTGCTTTGGTTAAAGAATAAGTTTAATTGTAATTCATGAAATATGCATCGCTTGGAAGACATTCACCGAGCCAATTTTCAAAATTTGTCTGATTTTGAATTTATATTTACAAACTGAATATCAACGATTTTGTTATTTGTTTCATATTAATTACCTCCCTTTAAATTTTAATTTTCACATTAAGATTAAAATTTCATAAATGAAGTTGGCAAATACAAACTCTAATCCAGGAAAGATTTTTATAATATGAAACTTGATTTTAAAATGGCATGTGCTTTGTTTGATCTTTAATTTTCTTATTCTTACTTTTCTTCATTACCCAGGTCTTACCTTAAGCGCGAAGGCTCACTTCAATTATTTTACATAATACGGGATTACAAACTTAAAACGGTTTTTGGTTTAGTGAAAATGCTTGTTAATATCCAATTTTTAACGTTTATTCCTCCCATACCATAAATGTCGGAGTTAATCCCTTTAACCCTTTCCCAAACAATAACGACATTTGACCACTTTGTTGCAGACGACTTCAGAAAACATTGTTGCAAAAGGAGAAATTGCTCGTGACGAGCAATTTTCCCGTTTCTCACAATGCTTTCTGCCCTATCAGAAGATAATTTCCCAATTTCATCAAAGTTTGAAATGTCGTCTGCAAACTCTTTCAATTTGGGACAGTCGAAAATTTGGCGTTTGGTAAAGGGTTACAGCTAAGGAAGTGTAAATATTCAATGATAATGTTTTATGTGCATGCTTATACATGTACGCATCGTATGTATTTGATATCCCGTGTTGTTCTGGGTAATATCATACAATTTTCTCTCTACCTACATGCCAAACTAGTTTATGTGAATGTGGCTTAATGCTGTGTGGGACAGTTTTTCGTGTTATATACCGGCTTTCCTTGTGTTGGGCAGTACTAAACTTTGGTTCCAAAGATATATCCACCAATGTCTTATGTATGTGTGTCATGAAAAATATATTGGGATACAATGAGATATGTGACTTTACAGCTTTGAGCTTTTAACTGTAACTAGAAAAAAAGAAAAATGCTAATTATTCAAACTTACTTTTTTGGGTAGGTAATTGTAGCTGACTGAAATTACGCGAAATCGTTTGATACGACTTTCTTAGTTCTCCAACCTCCATCTTCAACTCTTCGATTTCCTTAAACACGCCATGTAAGCCGCCTTCGGCATGCTCGGTCGGTGGCTAAAATGAAACAAACACGCGTTGCAGGGAAATACCGTAGAATTAACCCTTTCCCAAATAATAACGACATTTGACCACTTTGTTGCAGACGACTTTATAAAACATTGAGGGATAAGGAGAAATTGCTTGAAACGAGCAATTTTTTTCTTTTCCAACAATGTGTTCTGCCTTTTCAGAAGAATATTTTACAATTCCATCACATTTTGAAATGTCGTCTGCAAAATCTTTCAATTTGAGACAGTCGAAAATGTGTTGTTTGGGAAAGGGTTAAATGGTAAGCAGTAAAGGTGTAGCCAATATGTTCTTTAATTCTAACTATTTTGTGCATAGTTGCTCCCATCACTTCACCAAGTTTGTACGCGGTATATCTCAAAAGCAACGTCATGCTTTGGAATTAAAACATATGATACTTCACTGTATAAACTCTTGAAATAATTTTAAAGAAAGAAAGATATAGTTTTGCTTCCAATGACTATTTGTCAATGCATTTCATCGAACAGTACAGTTGTTGCGCTGATTTTATATTTAAATATTAAGTTTCAAATGTCCACTCATCTATGAAAAAGCACATTTAAAAATGATATCACTTACCAAAGCTTTATTGAAAGAATCTAGACTTATAATGATCTTCATATGGTGAAAGAAAAAATATGTGCCTCAATCAACGTCAACGTATGCAAAAGTAAAACCAATAAAATACTAACCTTCGCTTGATTTCTGCCAACCAGAACCAAGGTAAAGACCGCGAACAATTTGGTATACTTCAGCAACGCCATCTTTGTTTCTGCTTAGTGCTGAAGAGACGTTACGCACCCTGTTTATATAGAGTGACCAAGCGCTGGCAAAAAGGCTCCTTAAGATATTAGCAAATTGTGCAGTTCAAGACCCGACAATGAATATCTTGCACGGATTCTGTTGCGTAGCAAAGTGTGATATGTGCAGGGCCGTAGCTAAGACATCTAATAAGTGTACAACATATGCACCGCTAGTGGAATCGTAGAGCATGCTCCCCCCACCCCCCGGCATAATTCCATTTCCTAATTTATATCGGATGCAATCTATATAAGGGCGTTTTTAACAAGTTTATAAACAAAAAACTTGAGGGGGAAATGGATAAATTAATACGCTCAATGTAGACCTTAAGCTATCAATTTCATGCGGCAATTTGTACGCAAGCGCATTCTCTGTGTAAAAATTGCTATACGCCTGATGTGCATTACGTGAATAATTCTGGTCTAGTGTGAAAAACGTTTTCCATTGACAACCTTTCACTGTTTGCATGCGCTGTCCCGACGCAACAGCTAAAACATTTAATTAAAGCATATAATTATTCGCAGATATGAGGAAATTTAGATGAGAAAACTGAATGTCTTAAAGCTGTACGACAGCTGTACCTGTGTGTGATACGATCTGGAGAATATTCATTGGAAGCAAACATTATGTTTTAATTAAGTTTTGAGATCCTATTTACAGTGAACTAACGTTTGCTTCAATCCTAAAGCATTGCAACGGTTTCGAAATGTATTGCATATAGATTTTACGTACAGTACACTCTCTATACCTCGGAGTTCAAGGGACCTGATGAAAAAGGTTCGACATAGAGAGAGTTCGACATATAGATGTCGAATTATTAAAACATAGGAATAAACAACAAATGATGCGGGAATCCTTGTTTACATCGACGTAAAGAAGAGTTCGCAAATAAATCAGAAGTACGAGGTACAGATATTCCACTGTATTTAGATGTTTAATGCTTCCTTGGTCAATTATGCTTCCAATGTCTGCATGTTATTATGTCATACAACAACGACTAACTGTTTTGTTTCAAAGACATGTTGTTTGACTTTAAAATTGTCTCATATCTGAACATATAACTCTAAAAGGTAGCTTTATTCAATCCCGGGGCGTTTGTTTGTGGCATATTGAAACAGTAAAGTGGTTTCTAGGCATCTCGGGTATGAAAATTGGTCGGTGAAAGGATAAAAAAAAAGAACATCACAAGGGAACTAGGATGTGCATATGTCTGCCATACATGGGCGTTTACTTACGTCAGTGTAAGGGGACCAACCGGCGAATAATTGGTTAGAAAGGAGATGAATGTTATAACAAACTATATTATTTGGTAAACTTTTGGTCAGATTCAAATAGTTATCACCAAAAAATAAACATCAGCACAACTTGAAAATGAAAGCCAGCAAGAATTAACCCAGATTTGCCAGTTTAATAATTCAGATTATCTGATTCTTCCCCCTGACCTGTTCATGTGACACGCAAGTTTTTTTAACCGACCAATCAGAAATCGTTTTTTTTTATATATGTAAACAAACAGATTGTTGATAAATATGATTGAATTGAAGACAACTATATTTCAAGCACAAAATAACTAACGTTAAATGGGTTTATTAAAAAAGGGACTCACAGCATTCATAAATTAATGTTCATGACTTTTATAAACCAAATAAAAGAACCCAATATATTTTTTTCATTAATTTATTTGATTTCGTGTGCCTTTAAGAATATCAATTTGTACAGGGTGCCTGGTCGCATAAATTTACTCTCACAATAAGTAAAATAAGACAATAACAATAACAGGTGGGGATACGTATTTCATGGTTGCAAGCTGATGATAACCACGCTGTTATCTTGTTATATACGCCTGAATCATTCGGGTTAATTAAAGGGTATTTACGTATTGATAAAATGGTTGTGTATCTAGCAGATATGTCCGCCTTTTTATAAGTAATTAAAAGATTAATGTGTTTGTGTATCCGGTGGGTTTATAAATGCAGGAAGAAAACTGGAAAAAAGTTATGCCACATACACTTGTACGATAGAAGCGATGAAATGTGCTGAAACCGGCGTAAATGTGATATGTTATACAGAAACAGTTCCCAGATTTATCCCTGAAAACACGTGTTGTTTAAGACAGATAAAGGCGACGGTTGTTAAAATCTGGTAAAAAAAAATACCTAATGCGGCCCATTTCTAATATTGTTCTCGTCGAGTATTGACGTTTTATTCAATAATAAGTTGATGTCGGCGTCAATTTGTTAGGATTACAACTATTTGCCAGCATCACTGTTAATATATCAGTAGGCCTAATATGGAGTCGAACTTAAAACACTTGCTCGTTGTGCCTCTAGGCTGTTGTATAAAGATGCAATAACTCTTAAGTGTCTGTTCTCATAAATATTAAATATAAAACGGTATACTCTGTATTCAGTGAAGGAAACGGAGTGAAATATGAGTAACTTATAAATGAACGTGGTCTTACAATTAAGTCGGGGGAAGTTGCCATAAACTTCAATGGTGAGGTTACAAGAGCAATCCCCATGTTGTAACTACTAACTAGTTACTGCTATGAGAGAATAATTACGTGTTGTTTACGCTCAAGTGGAAATGGCGCTGAATTGAAAGAGGAAAAAGAAAACAGTAGGTATCGTAGTGTAACGAACCAAGCAAATGAACCTCCAAAAGACACAGACACATCCGAACAGTGAAAAATACTGTCGTTCACTGAGCGGTTGCGTTGTCTATATATACATGTATACCAGCATGTTCTCTCAAACAATGCATGAGTTTCCTAATTTGCATAAACGTTCAACGAACGTTACAGTAGCAGTTTAGATTCGGATGTCCTTTGCCATGATCATATTTCCTAGCCGAAAACAGAGACGTTATCCATGTGTCTGTCTAATCCGTAAGTACGCTAACGTAGATATTTCATTTTACAATTTGGATATCCTCTATTTGAATCGTCTGAGTAAGTCTCTGTCCAGAACTAGGGAACGTGTGTAATGATGCTCGCGAAAGAACGCTCTACGTGGAGGGAAAATAATACAAAGTTTCTTTCGCCCGCTTAGTGACTTGTCTATTTTCTTATTATTGGTGATCAGAAGTATTCTGGTGTCGGCACTGTGTGATGAGCTAGAGCTGTATCAGCGGGGTTTCACATTCTAGTACCACCACGGAAGCTTGATTGGTTTTTCTCTGATGGTGCGAAAGCAACCTGAGATTTTTTTTAATTTTATATATTTCTTTTATTTTACATTTGGCAAGATTACTTTTATTCTTCTAACTTTCCTATCATTTTACTTTGTCTTTAACACTTTTCTTAAAAGCACCGTTGTGTATTTGTCAAATATGACAAAACAACGTATCAACCCAACGTTAATCCGAATGATCCAGACATAGTTATTTCATTCTACGTTGTTACAGCTTGGATCATTCGAGTTATAACAACGTAGAAGTAGAAGACATCGTTTCCTTGCGCAGTATATTTCATTCCATTTGTATTTCTAACGCAGCACAATTCAAGATGGCGGCCTCCTCGAAAAAGAAGAGAAAACAACCTCATGTCGGAAGGTTGGTGTTTGAAAGGTCTTCTTTTCATGCAGTCAATGAAAAACACAAATTCATTTTACATTGCAGACCATTAATTTAACTCTGAGGTAATGTCTCACTTACTATCATATTTGGAAAAGCTGTACATTCTCAAGAAAACGGGTTGCTTATAAAGTGTCAGTATATTCGGACATCACTAGTATTCGTCAAAATAATGGTCAGAGTACACTGAAGAATTACTTCCGGAGGTCGTTGTACAGTAAAAAGTAGTTCTTGAAAATTTAGAATGTTACTTTGAGTGTTGATTTTATGCTTTTAGGACATAAGAGGGGGTGTTTTTGACTGTTTTTGATATTTTGTGGGTGTTGGCCATGTTTTAAACCCCTGGTTTGTTGTTTTTTCCAGAACTACTTCTCGCGGAAGGCGAAGCGCTGAGGGAGACGTCCTTCGCTGACCCACCCATTTTTGTAGGCGATTTAAGAGGTAGGTAAAAAGTAATGGCCGGTAGTGAAAAAAGTAGCTGATCTTCGATATGTTTGCTTGTCAAATTCTGATTGGCAACAGAGTGTGGAATAGTGAAACAACAAGGATTAACTCTGAATCTTTTCATGAAAGGTACTGTGAACATGCCAAAATGACTGTTTTTGTATAGAACAAAGAAGGGCCAAAATAAGCCAGACTCCGTCCTAGATAAACAAGTTTAATTTTAATTTCTCTAGAAGTATGAGGGTAAGGACCCTGAATTTTCTCCCACAAGTTGGTCTACTCATTAGAAGCCTATGGATGTAAAAAAATTATTCAGTTTGTATTTTTTTTTAATTTTGATGATTTTTGTAAAATATTGCGTAACGAGTCGGGCCGAGTGAGCCCCCTGAATGAGAATAGGCGGTGTTGATGTAGAATTTGTTCTTCTGCTACAATTCTTTGGACATTGTGATAGATTGAGACCATATTCACACAGAGGACAGCAGAATTTGATTCTAATTAGTTAAAATTGGATAATTTCCAGTGAAATACATAGATATATTTATATATATAATTTCATAACTTTGCTAATTGTGCTCTATACTGTGTTTGTCATGGAATCATTTCATGTTGAATGTGAACAGAAATTGAATGAAAACACTCTGATACATGAGAATAGGGAATGTATTGTATGGAAGGCTGTGTTAATGCCCAGGTTTATGTTCAATTTTGATATAAGGATCCGATGGCTAGTCCCACGGCTGAACACAAGACTCAAACAGCACACACAGTTGCCTTGATGGTTAAACTAATGGATTTTTCTATTTCAGCTCAGGACCACGCATCACATTCACTGCAACAAAAAGCTCTGCAACACAGATCACCTCATATTTGAAACCAGCCATAATAATTGCCTGCGGCGGAAGACATGTTTTCGGGTAGGACGATGCAGCGAACATTTTAACCGAAATGAGAAACCGACGGCAGGATGCCGCATGGACCTTTGGATTTACTCGTAAGTGATCACCAGAATTGTCTGATATTTGATTTCAATATGATTGATTTCAGGCTTGGGGCTTGTTGGGTGGTAGGTTTGGTATGTTTATTAAGATATTCAGATGGGGGGGGGGGGCTAGTACCCAGTATGAGGTGATGATGATGATTATTTTGATGACTTCTTTCTCTGTGTTTTTTTTTTTGTGTAAATACCGTTTCGGCCGGCAGCAGGCCATCATCAGGACTTTTGCCTTTAACCGGATGTTTTTTGTGTTGTTGTTGTTGTTGTTAAGCTGTCAATTTTTTTAATCAATCGAACATAGAGTATTTATGATTACTTAATGTTTTAGTCAAGCTGACCTTTCGCATACTCGCGCTCTTCATGCCAACTTCCTTTACCTAACGGACCCCTAGCTCTGGTGTACCTGTATTCAAGATTTGCTCTTCTTTCTTTTCATTAAGTTTTGAAGTGTGCAGGTTTCTTTCTAATTTTCTTTTTAGTTTCATGTTTGGAAATGTTTTCTAAATAATTGGTCTGGTTCGGTGACAATTTTTCCGGTTATCGATGAAACGTTTGCGTGAGTCGCATTTTCCGAACTATTGTTTACCTATTAAGTTTTTGAGGCTAGCCTTCCTGCAAAATTCTTAGAGTGATTTATTTCCTTAGGAAGTGATAAAAGGAGTCTGCGGTCTCCTTACAATTTTGTGTTGTTGTGTTGAAAGAAACACTGTAAACTGCTTTCTCGCAAAGCGAGACCTCCAAAATTGTTATAAAGAGTAACTTGTTATTATCGGCCATTTTCAGTTGATGGATATTGTGTGTCGGTAGGAACTCTGAATGTTACCACCAGTCCCCTCCACCACATTTGCCAGCATAGAGGAGACTATCTGACCATCCATAGCTGAGATTGTTTCGGGCTGGTTTTCATCTTCAACGCGTCTCTTTCGGGCAAGAACTTATGCATTTCCCTGCTCGTAAAGGCTTCCTGCGGCTTTCCTTTCCAATTTTCATTTGGCCATAGTAGCAGATAGAAATCTTGAATTTGAATGGCTTAGCTCTGGTCATGATCTTCTTATATAGTCCTATGGTGTATTGGATTAGTATGCAGGAGAAGTCAGTTAGACTGGGCATGATATTAACTAGTGAATCAGCTCAGAGTGGCAGGTAAAGGATGTGGGATTAGGGGGTGAAAGGTGTGAAAAGTCAACACCATTCCCGCTCAATTCTTTCACCCTTGGACCAAGTGGGATTTTTTACCCTCAAATATGATTAAGGTATTATATGTAAGGTAAATTAATGACAAAACATTATAAATATTATGTTTTTAATTTAAAATAACATATAAAATGTCGAAAAAATAGGGAAAAATGCACCTTTTTTGGATAAATTCACTACCCTATTACTCCCATGTCAGTCTTTAAGGGACAAAGAGATCATTTTCAGAGAGAAGAATATGTTTCCAAACTGAAAATTGTGGTTTGGTGAAAATTCATAGATTTTTGAATGAATGAGAGTGGTTCTCATGAGACCCCCTTTTCGCATTGATTTGGAAAGTTCCGAGCCCAATTTTAACAAATCTGGGTACTTTGCTTCGACACGCATAGATCTGTGAAATATTGATAGAAATGCTTGCGACTGGTTCCGTTTCACTTGAAATTGGCTTAGAAACTTAAAAATATTTTATCGGAGCGATTAAACGAGATTTTGATTTTTATTTTGGTCAGAGTACACTGAAGAATTACTTCCGGAGGTCGTTGTACAGTAAAAAGTAGTTCTGAAAATTTAGAATGTTACTTTGAGTGTTGATTTTATGCTTTTAGGACATAAGAGGGGGTGTTTTTGACTGTTTTTGATATTTTGTGGGTGTTGGCCATGTTTTAAACCCCTGGTTTGTTGTTTTTTCCAGAACTACTTCTCGCGGAAGGCGAAGCGCTGAGGGAGACGTCCTTCGCTGACCCACCCATTTTTGTAGGCGATTTAAGAGGTAGGTAAAAAGTAATGGCCGGTAGTGAAAAAAGTAGCTGATCTTCGATATGTTTGCTTGTCAAATTCTGATTGGCAACAGAGTGTGGAATAGTGAAACAACAAGGATTAACTCTGAATCTTTTCATGAAAGGTACTGTGAACATGCCAAAATGACTGTTTTTGTATAGAACAAAGAAGGGCCAAAATAAGCCAGACTCCGTCCTAATGTCCTTTGATGATTAAACAGAATTGTATTGTTGGTTCTAAATTAACCATAACTGACACCATTAAATTTCCTATGCCACGTTTGAAAGGTTAGATTTCATGTGAACTTTCCTCAATTTCTTGTGGTCACAAGGACCACCCTTGCTACTGGTCCTACAGGCGAAGACAGGGGGTCAAGACCCTGAGGACTTGGAGGAATATTCAACCCTGAATTTAAGCAGTGCCCAGGGCTTCAGAAATGTTTGTCCATATTTACAAGTGCAGCAAGTATTGCATATCTATGTCAGTTCATTTTTCATTTGTTACATTGTTCATGCTACTTTCTTTTGTCTTCCTTCAAGACCTAATCACAAACCCATTGCCAAACAATTACGACATTTAACCAGTTTGTTGCGGACAACTTTAGAAAACACTGTGGGAAAAGTAGGAATTGCTCGGGTTGAGTTTGAGCAATTTTTCCTTTTCCTACAATGTTTTCTGCCCTATCAGAAGATTATTTTTCAATTTCATCACATTTTTAAATGTTGGTGTTTGGTAAAGGGTTAAACTTGGACAGTGCTCGTTTTTGTCTTAAATGGTTACATTTTTTTTAAAGTGAACAATTTTAGAATGTTATTTAAACTCTCATCGACTTATAATATTTACATTTACCACTGTATATATATTCCACAGGTCCAAGACAGTATTATGTCCCAATTTGAGTGTCATGCCCGAAGATATTGATTCGGTACTATCCAATCAGATGTCATTTCTTGCCAAAGGCGTGTCACTCGAGTCTCTACTCACCATGAAGTTTACAGAAGGATTTGTAAAGAGGGGTGGGTAGTCTCATTCAGTCATTTTTTAATCAAATTCAATGGTAAACAACCCAACAAGCAAGGAAAGATACATTTATTCAAAATGATACTGGATAAAAAGCATTGCGATTAAAGGATTATATACTTGTTTATACAGTTCTTACAATCATGGAGTTTATAGAAGGATTTGTGAAGAGGGGTCGGTAGACTCATTCAGTCATTTCTTAATCAAATCCTATGGTAAACAACAGAACAAGCAAGGAAAGATACATTTTGTTAAAAATGATACTGGATAAAAAAACATTGCAATAAAATAGTTCATTGCTTATTTAGAAGGCCCTTTAAAGTTCTTTGCAGCAGATGAGGTATATTGAAAGTAAAGGATTGGGCTAAAGTAAACACATGTCAAAAAAATATTTCTCTGTTGAAAGAAAAATTGTTGTTGGAAAAAGAAAATAAAACTATTTGAGTATTTTCTCTTTTTTGAAATAGATTTTTTTTATAGGAACATCTGCTAACAATTGATTCTTTGGTTTAAATCTAATCATGGTTATTATATGTTTATTGGAGAAGTATCTTAAATGTTAACATGTTGTCACATGGACAGTGCTACATGTATAGCTGTGATTTCTTGGTTTATATTTAATTATGGTTAAAACCAATGTTGTATATTGTAGGAGATGTTTACATGCTGTCACATGGTACATGTATAGCTGTGATTCCTTGGTTTATATTTAATCATGGTTAACACCAATGTTGTATATTGTAGGAGATGTTAACATATTGTCACATGGACAGTGGTACATGTATAGATGTGATTCCTTGGTTTATATTTAATCACGGTTAACACCAATGTTATATATTGTAGGAGATTTTTACATGTAGTCACATGGTACATGTATAGATGTGATTCCTTGGTTTATACGAGGGTTGATAGGGAAGTTTGTGGACTGGTATTAGAAAAAAGTTACTCAGCAATATACATGTATAAGAAGAATATAATCATACAGTTTGATCTATTATCTCTATATTGTATCAATTTCATGAATGTGTGATTAACATTTAAACAAATATCACATGAAACAGTAATGTAGTAGAGCGTACCCGGAGCACGACAGCGTACAAAACGCGACATCATGATAACGTCAAGATGAAGTTAAATGTATTTTCAAACCTTTCACGTGTAGTCAGCGGGTGTTTGAATGCATTTTATGTGTCTGTGTACCCATTTATTGTTGACAACAAGGAAACAGTAACTGTCGTAAGATTTTTCCAGATTTTGAGTTTATGCCCATTTGGAATTTGGTGTTGAAGAACCATGCTTCCCGGTCCATGAAAAACATAATAAACAAATGTTTCCAATCACTTTTCTGCACTTGTGCCTTTTTCGGGGGAGGAGTTATTGGGGTTTTCCATATACAGGACTGTGCTTTTGTCTCTGAATCGAAATGCCATAGTCATGTCCCGTTCGTTGTTTTTTATGCGATCAAGAATCCTTCACCTTCGCGTTTGTGTTGTTTGATAAACATTTCCGAGCAGCGAATCCTGGCTTCCCGTTCGTGGTCCTTCAATAGTCGCGGAATCCAACATGCGCACACGTTTTACATTCCTTATACAACATTTGAAATATCATGTATATTTGGATGGGAAACACCTAGCAAGTATATTTCCGTACGCTAAACTTCTCAAAGTGTGCCTTCTCTCATTGTAAAACCAAGTATTTTACTTTGTCTTTGATAGAACATTTAAGTACCGGTGGATGACCACATGGTTCATCATCTTCTATTGAATCTCTCCTTAAACTGTTTATGCCATTTGAATGCTAGTGATCTGTTACATTTCTAAATAGTGCTGGAGCTCTTTAACATGTTGGACGTCTCAGTTGGTGTCCTATCAAGACCAACGCAAAATTTAACAACCGACCTTAATTCAACGTCGCCAGTTGACATCATGGTTTCTTTAGTTTAAATTACGACCGCAGTGAAGAAAATCCTTGTAACTTTCGAACGCGTAGGTGGAATTACTTCACAATTTCAGGTCATGACGTCAGAGGTACAATATCACAGCAAACGAATTCGCAGAAATTTGCACAGGCGTGAACCTTTTCTATTGAGTGATAAGTAAAAATGAAAAAGTTTGAATAACATGTAAATTTTGAGGTGCTCCGGGTGCGTCGACCCATGTTACTATGGGGACTGATAATTCGGAAAATGATAGACAAAACTTAACAGAACACATGCCCTGGGTTGACAAAGAGTTATACAGGGTTTACTGAAGATTTCAATGATTTATGACAGATAATAAAAAAATTATGATAACAGTCCACGAACTTCCCTACCAACCCTCGTATTTAATCACGGTTAACACCAATGTTGTATATTGTAGGAGATGTTTACATGCTGTCACGTGGTACATGTATAGATGTGATTCCTTGGTTTATATTTAATCACGGTTAACACCAATGTTGTATATTGTAGGAGATGTTTACATGCTGTCACGTGGTACATGTATAGATGTGATTCCTTGGTTTATATTTAATCACGGTTAACACCAATGTTGTATATTGTAGGAGATGTTTACATGTAGTCATGTGGTACATGTATAGATGTGATTCCTTGGTTTATATTTAATCACGGTTAACACCAATGTTGTATATTGTAGGAGATGTTTACATGTAGTCACGTGGTACATGTATAGATGAGATTCCTTGGTTTATATTTAGTCAGGGTTAACACCAATGTTGTATATTGTAGGAGATGTTTACATGCTGTCACGTGGTACATGTATAGATGTGATTCCTTGGTTTATATTTAATCACGGTTAACACCAATGTTGTATATTGTAGGAGATGTTTACATGCTGTCACATGGTACATGTATAGATGTGATTCCTTGGTTTATATTTAGTCAGGGTTAACACCAATGTTGTATATTGTAGGAGATGTTTACATGCTGTCATGTGGTACATGTATAGATATGATTCCTTGGTTTATATTTAATCACAGTTAACACCAATGTTGTATATTGTAGGAGATGTTTACATGCTGTCACATGGTACATGTATAGATGTGATTCCTTGGTTTATATTAAATCATGGTAAACACCAATGTTGTATATTGTAGGAGATGTTTACATGCTGTCACATGGTACATGTATAGATGTGATTCCTTGGTTTATATTTAATCATGGTAAACACCAATGTTGTATACTGTAGGAGATGTTTACATGCTGTCACATGGTACATGTATAGATGTGATTCCTTGGTTTATATTTAATCATGGTTAACATTAATGCTGTATGTTGTAGGAGATGTTTACATGCTGTCATATGGTACATGTATAGACACAGATGACTGTGTGGTACTTCTTCCAACAGGTACTTTTAAACTTATTTATTTTACATTGATTCTGATGGAAGCTTGAAACTCATGAAATTTACCCTGGACAAATTTTCTCTGGAAACATAACCAGTGCTTATGCTGATTTGTCAGGTTGTCCTGATATTTACATGTCACATCTTACGGCATTACTGATATCAAAGGCACCAGAGGCCAACACCATACATGTATACCAGCATAATTGTTGCCCACAGGTATTGAATACATTTTGCTACTGTTTTTAAGATACTGATTTTTTTCTTTTGATAGATGCACCTAGAGTATTTAAAGTGACAAATAAAGATGTTGGGCATGATAAGCTTAATATATTTTTGTCTTGAACATTTCTTACTCTATGACGAGATCATTGATGCCTGTAAGATGGTACTTGGACACTTTTGAAAATATTTCTGTGGATTTAAATACAGGGTCCTTTTCAATATAATTTCTGTGATATTTTTATAACAGGCCTATAACAATAACCTATAAAAGGCATCTTAACTATCAAAAATTTCTTTTTAAGTTGTGCAGTTTTTCCAAAAACTTAAAATCACAGCAGCTTTTTGGACTACCAATTCAGTAAATTCTCCTTCAAAATTTCTTACAGGCCTAGGTCTCTTCCCAATTCAAGGAGAAAATGTATTGTTTCCATCTTACCTAGTTTTGACTGCAAATGGCTTTTTTCAGGTAACTCGATACATTTTGCCAAACTTCGTTTCACTTTACTGATCACCTTATAGGATTGCTGATTCTGGATTTAACCAAAGATTCTTTCCAACAGCTCGGATTAGAGGGTAAACTGGCAAAATACGGAAAAACCTACATTGGCCATGACAAATATGGTAAGTTGTGTAACCAGGTTGTTCCTATCTGGCTCAGTATCTAAGGTGTAATGCGGGGTTTTATATTCAGCAGTGGCACTGGGATTTTTCATGTGAGTGTTCTTGGGTCAGACACAGCAAAGTCCTGCCTAGTACTGATGAAATCCAGAAAAAATGTGAAATAAATGAAATGCTGTTGAAACAGCATTAAACCCCATTTTTAAATAAGCTTGACGATAATAATAATTTAGAGCAAAACAAAGCGAGTGAATCTGAACTACATTCTTGGTTCAAAGAGGGTATTAGTCAGCTCAGTGAAGGAGGATGTATAATGAGTAATTTCTGTCAGAGACAGCCTGTGGTTATTTGGAGGTTTTTGATTGGTTGGGAGCTTGTGCTGCTGGTATAGAGTTGTAAGTGTAATCTTTTTTGGAAAATTGTTATTAGTAAAAATTAGTTGAAAGTGAGATATCAACACAGATTTATGTATACATGCAATTAAAGTGAAATTAAACCAGTATAACTTAACAGACCGCTTTACTTGATAATATGGTGTTTAAATCTATGAGATTTGCTTAAATTGATCAAATCTTCCGAGAGAGGCTAGAGTCATGTGTGCATTTAATTCAAATCATATGTTAGACAGATAGGTTTTCATCATAAATGGAATGAGTTCCATTTTTAATAAAAGAAAATTGTTAGTTTGTCACACTAGTAAAGATATGCAATATATGATATATATAAGAAATTGCTGTTACTCTCCCCTCACAACTATCTTTTTTGATTTGCATAGAAAGTAAAAGACTTGGCATCAGGAGACAAATTGTATAGTATTATATTGTCAGTTCGTGATTGTATTCATCAGATATGTGCATAAAAAGTCTGAAGACTATTTCCGAACCCTTTCCCAAACAACAAATTTTCGACTGTCCCAAATTGAAAGAGTTTGCAGACCACATTCCAAAATATGATGAAATTGTAAAATAGACATCTGATAGGGCAGAAAACATTGTGGAAAAAGGAAAAATTGCTCATTTCAAGCAATTTCTCCTTTGCCCACAATGTTTTCAAAAGTTGTCTGCAACAAAGTTGTCAAATGTTGTTATTGTTTGGGAAAGGGTTAAAGAAAAGAAAAATTAGGAAAAGGAATTTTTAGGGATTTGCATATTATTGATTGTTCATGAAATAGTTTATTTTGTTGAATGATAAATGAAATTTGAAATTATTTGCTGATTAAAAACATAAATTAAGTCATTCCAGCATGATTGTATTCCTTGTTTATTTTTTTTAGTTTCAGAGATAATTCTGTGGGTGACAAAGAAGGCTATGTGTCAAGTTTCTCGTGTCCCAGTCCAAATAAAACTGTTGACTATGGAACCTTAGTAGAATACCGAGGCCTGATCACCCCACATAAGGTGCAGGCAGTTGTCGACTACATGAGGTAAATATCATTTTTAGCCTTTAGTAGAATTCGGAGGCCTGATCACCCCACATAAGGTGCAGGCAGTTGTCAACTACATGAGGTAAATATCATTTTTAGCCTTAAGTAGAATACCGAGGCCTGATCACCCCACATAAGGTGCAGGCAGTTGTCAACTACATGAGGTAAATATCATTCTTAGCCTTTAGTAGAATACCGAGGCCTGATCACCCCACATAAGGTGCAGGCAGTTGTCGCCTACATGAGGTAATTATCATTTTTAGCCTTTAGTAGAATACCAAGGCCTGATCACCCCACATAAGGGGCAGGCAGTTGTCGACTACATGAGGTAAATATCATTTTTAGCCTTAAGTAGAATACCAAGGCCTGATCACCCCACATAAGGTGCAGGCAGTTGTCGACTACATGAGGTAAATATCATTCTTAGCCTTTAGTAGAATACCGAGGCCTGATCACCCCACATAAGGGGCAGGCAGTTGTCGACTACATGAGGTAAATATCATTTTTAGCCTTTAGTAGAATACCGAGGCCTGATCACCCCACATAAGGGGCAGGCAGTTGTCGACTACATGAGGTAAATATCATTCTTAGCCTTTAGTAGAATACCGAGGCCTGATCACGCCCCATAAGGTGCAGGCAGTTGTCGACTACATGAGGTAAATATCATTTTTAGCCTTAAGTAGAATACCAAGGCCTGATCACCCCACATAAGGTGCAGGCAGTTGTCGACTTCTTGAGGTATATATAACACTATGGGTAAAGGGCGATAAGGCAGGAAAAGGTTTAGCTGATTAATTCATTGTGGAATATGAATACCATAACAATAAGGCATCATTTGCTTGCCTTATAGTGGCAGTGTTCTCAATAAGAATTGGTTGAACAAGCCAAAACAAAATCTGAACAGGCCCCTTGGGAGGGGAGGGGGGGTGGGCGGGGGTCCATAGGGGTTGATAACATCTCCGCAAATTTGAACCAGCAAAAACATAATTTGAAGTGATCATTTTTGCCTGCGGCCTTTTCTTATTGAGAATACTGACTGGTAGACTGTGGTCCTACCTGTCTCAGTGCGAAAGGTGTAAGAGATGTGACATGGGGGTATAGGGTCCAATCCTCCCAAAAGGCACTTGTAATTCCTAAGTGTGTTCAGTATAGCACCAAAGTCGCTGGGGTTTTGTTGGAGTGTCCTTGGGTATGACACTACAGAGCCCTGGCCTAGTACTTGTGAAGTCAAGGGAAGCAGTAACATAAAAGTCTTGGGAGATATGGTTATCTGGTAGAATTCAATCCAATACTTGATTTCCATTTACTTTGATTATCATGTAATTCCGTTTACTGTCATGTAATCCCCATTCTTCATAAATTGAGACAAACTCATATGGGGGCCTCATTGGTACTCACCAGTACAGAAGTGAAAATCACTTGCAACATCTCACTGATTTTTTCCCCTAAATATTTGGTACCATAAAGCAGAACCATTTTCAATCAAATTAACTGGCTATTTTTCCTAATTTTCAATAAAACTTGTTTTAATTTAGTTTTTCCTGAAAAATTTCCTATTTTTGAGAAAAATACTGTGATTTTTCCACATTTGTTTGGTACTGGACCCATTCCCAGAATTTTAAAATTATCGCTGCATTTTGTTGAAGAAGCTTATCAGTTAGAAATGAACCAATTTCTCCTAGCAATCAGTTTATCCCTGAATATTTATCTAATATAGTAAATAATATGTTGTTTGTAATCAAATTGGATCTATCTCAAAATCTGATATGAGGGTTTTAGTTTTGGAACATTGCTACCATGAGCAATTTCTGCTTTTTCAAACAATAACTATCAAACCTATACATGTGATCAAAATATTAACGCTATCATTTGATTGAATGTTGACTCTCTCGGCAGAAAATGTTTAAAAAGTTTTCTTGCCTTTATAATGATATTGCTAAGGAATAATTATAACATATATTCATTAATAATGTTTGTCAATTTATGAATAAGTCAGGAAGAACATAAATATGTTATGCTTTAAAATTTGTTTATTTCAGAACTTTGATTGCCGACAAACATTTACCCTGGTGTTGTATGAACGTTCACGGGTTCGGGGACAGCCCGGTATCGTGGCAGAAACGTCTTCATGGATTTTACAACAACGGAGACAACCTGTATTCTATGTTAATGTTTAAAGACGGATCCTACTGGCTGTACAAGGCTCTAGGAGAGAGGGATGTGGTGATTTGATCAATTTGTTGCAGGAATGTACATGTAAAAATGGTTGTTACAGACTCCTAAATGACAGAGGTATGTTGAAAACCATCTGACAAATCGAGAATTTTCTTTGTGAGCTTGTGAGCAAATGTTCAATTATTGGCAATGTTTTCATGGATGAGCTATTCCCTTTATTATTTTATTTGAATAAAGTACTTTGACCTGAGACAAATATTGAATTCATTCTGCAAAAAGGGGAATATTCTTCTCATGGGCAAATTTTCATTTTGTCAATATGACTACAATTTTTTTTTTAAATGTTTTTGACATTTAAATTACTTTAACCCTTTACCAAAACCAAATTTTCATCTGTCCCAAATTGAAAGAGTTTGCAGACAACATTTCAAAATGTGATGGAAATGAACAATAATCGTCTGATAGGGCAGAAAACATTGTGGGAAAAGGAGAAATTGCTTGTCAGTTGTTTGTAATCAAATTGGATCTATCTCAAAATCTGTTATGAGGCTTTTAGTTTTGGAACATTGCTACCATGAGCAATTTCTGCTTTTTCAAACAATTTATCAAACCTATACATGTGAACAAAATATTAACGCTATCATTTGATTGAATGTTGACTCTCTTGGCAGAAAATATTTAAAAGTTTTCTTGCCTTTAATATTGATATTGCTAAGGAATAATTATATATAATTATATTTATCATTCAACATATATTCATCAATAATGTTTGGCAGGAAGAACATGATCATGTTATGCTATAAAATTCGTTTATTTCAGAACTTTGATGGCCAACAAACAATTACCCTGGTGTTGTATGAACGTTCACGGGTTCGCAGACAGCCCGGTATCGTGGCAGAAACGTCTTCATGGATTTTACAACAACGGAGACAACCTGTATTCTATGTTGATGTTTAAAGACGGATCCTACTGGCTGTACAAGGCCCTAGGAGCGAGGGATGTGGTGATTTGATCGATTTGTCCCGGGAATATACATCTAGAAATGGCTTTTAAAAACTCCTTAATGATGGAGGTATGTTGAAAACCATCTGACAAATGGAGAATTTTCTTAGTGAGCAAAAGCTCCATTATTTGCAATGTTTTCATGGATGAGATATTCCCTTTATTTATTCTATTTAAATAAAGTACTTTGACCTGAGACAAATATTTAATTCATCCTGCAAAAAGGGGCATGTTCTTCTCATGGGCAAACTCTCATTTTGTCAATATGACTACAATTTTTTTATAAATGATTTTGACATTTAAATTGCTTAAACAAACCAGAATTTTCTTCTGTCCCAAATTGAAAGAGTTTACAGACAACATTTCAAAATGTGATGAAAATGAACAATAAGCGTCTGATAGCGCAGAAAACATTGTGGGGAAATTGCTTGTCAAAAGCAATTTCTCCTTTTTCCACAATGTTTTCCAAAGTCGTCTACAACAAACTGGTCATATGGCGTTATTGTTTGGTAAAGGGTTAAAGATCCCTAAGCAGTGAATGATCAGTTCAGTGGAAGAGGGTCCTTGCGGCCCTGTAGTCAAGGTTGTGGTCTTAGAACCTGTGGGTCCTAGGTTCGAGCCAGATTAGTACCTTGGTTTCGTAGGAGTGTCCTTTGGCAAGCCACTGTGGAGCCCTAGACTAGTACTGGTATATTCATAAATTCATAAATAAAGCTCGAAGAAGAGGAAACAAAACAGTACAACGATACTGACGTCATGCAGCAATCAAATAATCTTGTAATTGATAACAAAATTGTTATACAACAATGTTTTAGTTCCAAAAACTGCACTGTTGAAAGGATAAAGGCATTTACACCTTATTATTGTTTGCTTTGCTCAACCATTTTATTCTCAATGTTTTTCAGATGCTCCGTTTATGTTAGCTGCTCTGCGTATGTTGCCTGCTCCGTATATGTTGCCTGCTTTGTATGATAACTGATCGGTGTATGTTGGCTGCTCCTTATATGTTGGTTACAGTGAACACCAGATAACAGACAGACACTATCCATTATTTCAGACATTCAATTAAGAATTTATGGGTGCTTCCTTTGACGTAAAAAGACAGGCTAGCAGTGACATTAATGGAGAGTTTTCATAGATTTAGGCATCTGATGCAGAAGAATTGAGAGACCATTGTGACAACAGGATAAATTGTGAATGTGAGGGTCCTGTGTGGCCCAGTTGTTAAGTTGGCGAATTCAGAACTCTGGAGTCCTGGGTTTGAGCAACGCTGACATCTCTGGTTTCTTGGAAGTGACATTTGGCAAGTGACTTCAAAGCCCTAACCGAGTACTGGTGGATCCAGGAAATATGTTACATAACTGAAAAAATGTTGATACAGCATTAAACACCATACAATAAGTGAATGTGAATTGTAATTTTTAATAATCATACATGCCATCTCAAGGGATCAATACAAGACTATAATGAGTCCTTTACAAAGATGAAGCACTTACTGTAGTCTTGCATTGAACGTTCCATATGGCCATAGAGTCTTGCATTGAACGTTCCATACGACCATAGAGTCTTGCATTGAGCCCTTGAAATGGCCTTACACACTGGTGACTTATAGAATGGTTTGTAAAACTTGTAGTTGAAAATTCAAGTGAGTTGATAATGTGAATTACTGATTGTCTTAACTCTTTACCAAACACTAAATTTTCGACTGTCCCAAATTGAAAGAGTTTGCAGACGACTTTTCTAAACGTGATGAAATTAAATAACAATCGTCTGATAGGACAGAAAACCTTGTGGGAAAAAGAGAAAATGCTTGTTAAGACCATTTTCTCCTTTTCCCACAATGTTTCTCAGAGTCGTCTGCAACAAACTGGTCAAATGTTGTTATTGTTTGGTAATGGGTTAAAATAATGCTATAATCAAACAATGATTCATTTGGTTATGTGAAATATTTTGGAGTTGTAGTTAAAAGTATGAATCAGATGTTATGTGTTAATTGTTTAGAACTAATTAGGCATTCCGTATTACTTTGATTCACTTGTTTCTGTACTGAATGATTTTTTTTAAAACATGAATTATCAACATCTGATTAATATTGTAAATCCATAAGGAAAAATGAGTAAATTGAAACCAAGTAATAAATATAATGACAAAACTAATCTGTTCTTCAAGTAAACCTTTTTGATTTGCCATAATATTCTTCTTAACTGTCACCTTCAGATGAAATTTGTAAGGAATAAAGAATTGATGTTAGCTTATGTTCTTGAAAGCAATGGTCTGTTGTTTGATATGTAGTCTGTTTACATATTGTTTTCTCACCTTGATTATGTTGGTAATCAATGTAAATAACCCATGGGCGGCTGTACGGGGGAGATACGTGAGGATCATTATGAAAATGGAATTCATTATAACCCAGAAGTTCTCTTTGGATCGAGCTTCATAGTCGGGGAGTATCTAGCAGGGGTTATAGTCAAGGTGGAAAGCTATATTAGCAGTCTATATATCTTGGATGTTATATTCTTTTTACCCATACAATGCTGGATAATTTTCTAACAAATAGATTTTTGTGTTATCTGCTTTCTAAAATCTTGAACATCTGCTTAATTTTGGGGAGGAAAAATATGCAGAGTGGCAAACAGGTAACATCACAGACCAGCCTGGATCTAACCTGTTTGCATAAGCATGAAGTGGGCACCAGCACTATAATGATTTATATTTCTGTACATAGCTATGTTACAGTGTTGAGAAAAGTATCTTCCTGGTATGAAAAAGAGTAATGTGTTGTCTTGAATCGGATATGGTTGAATATTATTTTCTTGCTCTTGTTAGAATAGAGACTGTAATCTGTTACTCTTTTAACCTTTTCACTACCAACAGCGCCGCATATATCGGCGCACATTATGCACCTTATACACCATATCAACCGTCAAGAAACAGCTTAATATTGTTGTATGTATAGAAGCATTAGATGCACATTAGAGTATAGAATGTTCGTATATAGTGTACTGTGAAACTTGATATCAATTTTTATGAATCAGTGACATCATTTGAGCGTCTGTTACAGGCGATGCAGGGGTAAATTCTGTCTTTTTCCCATCTTTTCCACATTTTCCCTTGGTATATAAGAGAATAACAAGGTCTGGTAGTGAAAAGGTTATACCTCGTTTTGCAGGGTCTGTTTTAAAAGTCATTTAAAACCACTGTTACAAAAGGAGAAATTTCTTGTAACATGCAATTTCTTCTCTCATCACAATGGTTTTGACATAAGAATTTTATTTTCTCATGTTTCATATTTTTTGTTCGGTGTTGCTTTAGGTTTGGTTCAATTACTAATTTTTACCAAGGTTAATTCGATAATGTCAATAGACATTAGTTGTTTGTGACTAAAATTTATTATTTAGAATTTGTAAAACATCTATACAAAGTATGATTCTAAATATGTTCAATGGACAAATTAATGGTTCAATGCAATACTATAGTAAGTGCTTCATGTTTGTGAACCCTCTAAATATTGCTTTTTTCCAGAAATTTGTGGATAAAACCAAATGGGTTGCTGAATCACGTGATGATCTTTTTGTCTACCAATTTTTTAACCCTTTCCAAAACGCCAAATATTAGACTGTCCCTATTTTGAAAGAGTTTGCAGACGACATTTCAAAATTCTGATGAATTTGGAAAATAATTTTCTGAAGGGTCAAAAAACATTGTGGGAGAAGGAAAAATTACTTGTTACGAGCAATTTCTCCTTTTCCCTCAATGTTTTCCAGAGTCATCTGCAACAAAGTAGTTAAATGCCGTAACTGTTTTGTTTTGGGTTAATCTTACTGATTTTTTCACCATAGAACTTTCAGTATGATAGTCGATTCAAACGGTTTTCCCAACGATTATTTATTTGTAGATACTTTATAATTATAATCAGCAAATGCTATCAATTAGGGAAACTTTATGAAATTTCCATAGATAGATTGTAAGAGGATTATTTACTCTTTAATAGTCCAATGGTGTATTTCAACTGATTATTGTTTTATGTTCTTATATGTAAGTTGTGGGTCTTTTTTTTTTAATTGATTTGTTGTCATTGTCATTGTTAACGTCTTGCTTAGATTCTTCATAGAATTTTTGCTGTTATTGAAATGTTTACTTCATAATCCCTCACTGCTCATCTTTAGAAAAAGATGAAGGAAAGCAATGTGACAAAAGGAATTCTTGGGACTAGCAAATTTTCCTTGAAGTCATATTTTCCTCTACCAAATACTACAAAAAACATACTTTTTAGACTTTTATTTGTCGTCTGATATAGCTTTTGAATTTGGAGCCGTAAGCAAGTGCTGATAATGGGAAAGTTGTTAAACAGAGCTTGTCCAGATTCGGAAATTGAGCAGTAAGTTTGTGTAATCCAATATTTATTGTCTCAAGGTTTAGAACTGCTTGTTCACAGAGCGAAGGCTCAATGCAAGACTATAGTAAGTGATTCACAAACATGAAGCACTTACTATAGTATTGCATTGAACCCTCAATATGTGTAGAAATTTGGAAATTGAATTTCAATTTTCTTTAAACTGTAAAACAGGTGTACTTTTTTATATGATACACACTGGAGAATCGCAAATTTAAGTGATATACAGTGAAGCCTCGTTTATCCGGACCACGATTATCTGGATGTCTCACAATCCGGACGAAATTGTAAGGGAAAGTAATTGTTTGACCAGTTTGTTGCAGACGACTCTTGAAAACATTGTGGGTAAAGGAGAAATTGCTCGTGACAAGCAATTTCTCCTTTTCCCACAATGTTTTCTGTCATTTCAGAAGATTATTTTTGGAATTCATCACATTTTGAAATGTCGTCTGCAAACTCTTTCAATTTGGGACGGTCGACAATTTGGCGTTTGCTAAAGGGTTATAAGTATACATGTGCATATAGACTGTTTATGTCTAAATGTGTATAAGAACATGCTCTGCTTCATTAGTCCGGATGATTTGGTCATCCGAACATTTTGTTGGGAACGGACGTGTTAGGATTAACGAGACATCACTGTAAAAGTTTTCGCAGTCTGTATACAGTGAATTACTACATACATGTAGTTAGATCCAATATTATTGCAATGGTTTTGAGACCTTGTGTATATAATCTGTACATACATAGATATGGGTCGCGTCACGCGAAAAGGGGCACTCGGACATAAATAAAAACCGCTGACTCAGCTCTTTCCAGCTATTATTCCAGCATCTAGTCACGACAGTTATCATTCGTATTTATCTAAAGGTAGAACTTTATGTCCTCTAAGATGGCAAACAGTGTAACGTGGCGGCTGGTCTGGGGCTACACTGTTTGCTATGTCCGAGTGCCCCTTTTCGCGTGACGTGGCCCATATATTGATGCTCCCTAAATTAATTTTGCTTTCAATAACTTATTTTCATTGTACATCATACAACAATGCAAATTAGTGTTGTTGCAACAACATTTAATTTTGACTTTCAAGTTTTTCTCATTTATGACTAAGCAACTTCTAGATAGAAGAGAGGATTGGTTTTGAGAGGGGTACCACACTGTGCTTAAGTATTTTAGTAAAAATTTGTGACAGATAGAACACCTATCCAGGCTCTCAATGCGAGTCGTCAGTAGCACCAATTTTGTGTTCAAACCACCGACATGTTCCTCACATCGTCACAATCGTGAAGTTGTGAGTTGTAGATCATATTGTAATTAGTGTCACAAAGGGTGAATTGCTCCTAATGGGCAATTTATATCTTTTGTTAGATGGTTTCTACCTAATTTCATAGAGGTCTTTTGTTCTTTCTTTTTTTTAGTTTCTGTTTTTTTTAAGAGGAATCTAAGTGAAAGGATGATAAGTTTAAAGTACAGTCAAACTTGTGTTAAGAGGCCAGCCTATGGGACAGAGTAAATTGGCTGTTTAAGACAGGTTGGCTGCTTAACACAAATTGATTCACACTATAAATCTAACAATGGAACTTTCTGTAGTGGCTGTTTAAGGCAAGTTGGCTGCTTAAAAGGGTGGCTGCTTAACACAAGTTAGACTGTAGTTAAAATCTGGTTTTCTGTTTAGAACAGTTTAGATACAAATATTTTAACAAATACCCACAACTAAGGGTTTAACAAAGGAATAGATTGCTCCTTATTAGGAATTTAGAGAAGGAAAAAAGAGGATAGATTTTTAAAGATGCAGTCCAAATTGAAAACAACAACAGACGACAAAATATTGCATGATGGGAATTCTATACTGATTGGAAACCATTGTGGCAATTAGATAAATTGCTCATGATGAGCACCTAATCATTTTGTCTCAGTAGTTATTAAAGCCAGCTCTTATAGATGCGATAAAGATAGGTTTTTTCAATATGATATAAACTGATTAAAACCGATATATTGTAAATGCATACACATAATTTTGATAGAAAACATTGTTAATGTATTAATAAAAAGAAATTGCGAACCAGAATTTTTCTTGACTGTTTTATTTCTATTTCCTTTACTATGGCAATTTGCATTTGACCCATGTTTGCTGACTTGTGCATTACTTTGTAAGAAGTTCAAAACACATTATTTTTGTAAATTGAGGTTTAAGGTAATATAGGATTGTTGGTTATAAATAGATTATGTGAGTTTTGGTCAAGCACACCTGGTTTTCATTTTTTTTTATTTATTTCCTCCCTTTAATATTTCTTTTTAGAGAAAATCTTGATTTCCGGACTTCATGATTTTCTTACGGCCAAATAAGTACCAGATTGTATTAAGAAACATTATGACAAGTCTGTAAACAAAATATCTTCACATTATATTGCAAGAAAAGTAGAAAAGATTCTTGGACCTGGTGCATGGTTACAGAAAGAATTTATAAAATAAAAGCCAAAAAGGGTGGGGGTGGGGGTGGTGTGATGGGCGTTTAAGGACCAAAGCGAAACCCGATAGCCAAGTGTGTTAAATACATTTTTGTTGGCCATTCCAAGTGTCTTTAAATAATTTGTTTTCTCTTCCAAGTGTCTTTAATGAAATTGCCTAGGGGGAAAAAGAAACCCCTTTTGTATTGATAGAAAAAATTAAGTTAGAAAATAGAATTGTTAGAAAGTAGAATATATCATAGAAAAAGAAAAAAAACATTGTAGGAAATAAAGAAATAGTCTAATAGTCTAGTATAAAGTAACATAGTCTCCCCTTATATTTCATTTGCTTGTTGATATAAACACCCAACATGTCCTGTCTCAGTAGAACATGAAGGTTTACAATCTCCACCACAGAGTTGAATCATTCCTAACACATCATGTAGGAACGACACTCTGATAGAGATTGTCTGGGCCAACATACCATTGTGTATATGAGGCACCAGGGAAGCTACAAGTCTAAAACAGAACCTCCCCACCATTATCACAATCTCAACCACAGAGTTGTTACTGTTGTACCTCAGCTTTGTTTGAGAGGAACAACCAACCCACCAAGGGAGACCAGACATATGGTTGGATGGCCAGCATTAAACAAACTTCCACTTCTAATCATGGTTTCAAGAGAGAATATATACCTTACCATATAAACCTTGCAGCAGGTTTGAAGAATTACCTCCCTTTAGGATTTTGAGGAACCTGTTTTAGTTTTGTAAACATTTACATAACTCGTAGAGACATATAAGTCATGGTGTGTTTCAAATATATATGTATAAAAGAACCTGCTTCTTTTTCTGGATTGTTTACACTATCACTGTTGTTGTACAGCCAGTCTTGTTGTTTTAATCAACCATGCATGAACAGTGAATGAAAAGAGATATTGTTCAGAGCTATCTTAACCCTTATAGTGCTTGAGCAGACTTCATGCTTTTGCAAACAGGTTAGATCCAGGCCAGCCGCCAAATGAATTGGCGTCTGGCCTGCGATCTATCCTGTTTGCTACTCTGAGTATCTCTCCAAATCAAAATGGTAGCTTAAAACAAGGTTGTCTGTACTATTAACATTGGAATAGATGGCCAATAGGGGGTTTGGTAAAATATGATAAAGTCAAAATTTAGTTTAATAATTTTTTATTCAAACAAACATAGTTTATTACATAAACATGGTTTTCTCCTGGTTGGTGTTACATTTACAATCCTTATCAGTCAAAATGGAAAACCTCTTGCAGAATGTTACAGTTAGTAGTTTACATATTACAAATGTCTCAAATTTCAAGAGGCATACACATGGCATTGGGCTATAGATAAACACATGACTTTGGATTATAGCTATGACTTGTATCAACTTGTATAAGATCACAATTATAAAAAAAAACCATTACAAAACATCACAAATTCAATAACAAATCTTTTCTATTTCTCACCTATCTGTTTTCTTGAATCATCTATGAAAAAAAAAACAGAAATGATTAGATTTGTTTTTACAGTACAATCTACTTGAGCCAAAAAATCATTTAAGCCATTACAAAACAATAACGACATTTGACCAGTTTGTTGCAGAAAACTCTGGAAAACATTTCTGGAAAAGGAGAAAATGTCTATCAGAAGATTTTTTTCAATTTCATCACATTTTGAAATGCTGTCTGCAAACTCTTTGAATTTGGGACAGTCGAAAATTTGGCATTTGGTAAAGGGTTGAAGGTTCAATGCAACATTATAGTAAGTCCTTAATGAAGTTCAAGCACTTACTTTAGTCTTGGATTGATTACTCAATCTGTGCTATTTTTTTATCTGGTCCTTTGCTGATTTTTCATGTGGCTACAGTCTTGCCACTTTAAGTTGAAAATAGATATGTTAAATGACTAATTTTCATTATTATAGTAATCATAACATATTTGAAAGAATGGGGTCAGATTTGAATTTACAATACAATTTGGTTGTCCTGTCAGATTTGAATTTACAATACAATTTGGTTGTCCTGTCAGATTTGAATTTACAATACAATTTGGTTGTACAGGGTCAGATTTGAATTTACAATACAATTTGGTTGTCCTGTCAGATTTGAATTTACAATACAATTTGGTTGTCCTGTCAGATTTGAATTTACAATACAATTTGGTTGTACAGGGTCAGATTTGAATTTACAATACAATTTGGTTGTACAGGGTCAGATGTGAATTTACAATACAATTTGGTTGTCCTGTCAGATTTGAATTTACAATACAATTTGGTTGTACAGGGTCAGATTTGAATTTACAATACAATTTGGTTGTCCTGTCAGATTTGAATTTATAATACAATTTGGTTGTACAGGGTCAGATGTGAATTTACAATACACTTTGGTTGTCCTGTCAGATTTGAATTTACAATACAATTTGGTTGTACAGGGTCAGATTTGAATTTACAATACAATTTGGTTGTACAGGGTCAGATGTGAATTTACAATACAATTTGGTTTTACTGTCATATATGAATTTACAATACAATTTGGTTGTACTGTCAGATGTGAATTTAAATACAATTTGGTTTTACAGGGTCAGATGTGAATTTACAATACAATTTGGTTTTACTGTCAGATGTGAATTTACAATACAATTTGGTTGTACAGGGTCAGATGTGAATTTACAATACAATTTGGTTGTACTGTCAGATGTGAATTTACAATACAATTTGGTTGTACAGGGTCAGATGTGAATTTACAATACAATTTGGTTGTACAGGGTCAGATGTGAATTTACAATACAATTTGGTTGTACAGGGTCAGATGTGAATTTACAATACAATTTGGTTGTACAGGGTCAGATGTGAATTTACAATACAATTTGGTTGTACAGGGTCAGATGTGAATTTACAATACAATTTGGTTGTACAGGGTCAGATGTGAATTTACAATACAATTTGGTTGTACCAAACAATATGACAGGTTCAATGTAAGACTATAGTGTAAAGTGATTGACATTTGTGAAACATTAACATGTGCACCTACTTTATAAAGACTTGCATTGTAGAGTATCAAAAGCCCTCCCCCCCATGATAAGCCACTATCTAAATGTTACCCATTCAAAAGTCCACAAACCATCAAAAGCTGCCAAAGGAAAAGCCCTCCTTTTTTAAAAGCCTCCCTATGTTTAACCCGTTACCAAACATCAAATTTTCGACTGTCCCAAATTGAAAGAGTTTGCAGACGACATTGCAAAATGTGATGAAATGAAAAATAATCTTATGATAGGGCAGAAAACATTGTGGTAAAAGGGGAAATTGCTCGTTAAGAGCAATTTCCTCTTTTTCCACAATGTTTTCCAAAGTCGCCTGCAACTCATAGTTTGGCAATATGTTAAAAGTCCCTCTACTGAAAAGTCCCCACTACCAAACCTCCCATATAAGCCCCCCCTCCCATGAACCCCCTGTTCAGAAGCCCCTCTACTAAAAGTACCCTCTTCAAAAAGCCCCCGAAAAGTTCCCCCCATGAAATGAATCAGTTTCAAGTCAATGAGTCATGTCAAACAGTAATTGTAATTAACTATGACTACCAGTTTTAAAGTGAAACCTCAGAGCAATCTAAACATAGCTTAATTTGACCGTCATATCAAGTATGAAGTAAAAGTCCTGCCCCTCAATATAATTGTGTTTCAAAAGTAAGTGAATGATGTCTAACAATACTAGTAATTGCAATTAAAAATGCTACCAGTTTTAAAAGTGAAACCCCAGAGGAATGTATACATAGCTTAACTTGAGTGTCATATTGAGTATGAAGTTTACATTGAGTTGTCTATATTGCATCAACAATGCTATATCTAACTTGTCAATGAAATATTGATTAAAGAGCACATTGGATTGGCCTTTAAAGCAAAAGCATGTTGTTTTTTAAACCTTAACAATACTATACAAACATACATATTGCATCAACAAGGCTATATTTAACTTGTGAATGAAATATTGATTAAATAGCATATTAGTGTTTAAAACAAAGAGCGTACAGTGTATTGTATTTCAAAAATGAACAAAATTAAACAAACATACAATTAACAATTCTTCCAGCTGTTAATGTAAAATATTAGAGTTATCTAATAGATTAAAACGAGTGTCTGTGTAAGTAAAGTTAAACTGAAAATAAAATTATATTTGACAACAGGAGCATCAATATTGTTTTTAGAATAAATATCAAAAATTGAATTTTAAACATTTTCTCAATAAAACTAATTTACCAGTAATAGCAATAACAGTTTTTGACAGGGAAAAATAATATCTCATATTATAATTATCATTGTAAATATATTAACTTTAAAAGAATAGGGTCTGTTATATTTTAACAATACCATTTACCTGTGCAAAACAATATTGAGGGTTCAATGCAAGACTTTAGCAAGTCCTTCAAAAATGAGATAGACTCACTAAAGAACTTGCCATATAGTTTTGCATTGTTGTGTCCATTAAAAGCCCAACCCCCCTCAATTAGCCCCATTCTCTGTTTAAAAGTGCCCCTACTTAAATTCCGATCCCCATCAAAAGCCCCTTATCAAAAACAGCCTATTAAAAGCACCCCTCCTGCCATTCAAACCCCCCTCCCAATTAAAAGTCCTGCGCCTCAATATAATTGTGTTTCAAAAGTAAGCCCCAGTTAAAAGTCCTGCCCCTCAATATAATTGTGTTTCAAAAGTAAGCCCCAGTTAAAAGTCCTGCACCTCAATATAATTGTGTTTCAAAAGTAAGCCCCAGTTAAAAGTCCTGCCCCTCAATATAATTGTGTTTCAAAAGTAAGCATCAGTTAAAAGTCCTGCGCATCAATATAATTGTGTTTCAAAAGTAAGCCTTAGTTAAAAGTCCTGCACCTCAATATAATTGTTTTCCAAAAGTAAGCCTCAGTGAAAAGTCCTGTCCCTCAATATAATTGTGTTTCAATGTAAGCACCAGTTAAAAGTCATGCCCCTCGATATAATTGTGTTTCAAAAGTAAGCACAAGTTAAAAGTCCTGCACCTCAATATAATTGTGTTTCAAAAGTAAGCCCCAGTTAAAAGTCCTGCCCCTCAGTATAATTGTGTTTCAAAAGTAAGCCCCAAATAAAAGTCCTGCCCCTCAATATAATTGTGTTTCAAAAGTAAGCACCAGTTAAAATTCTTGCCCCTCAATATAATTGTGTTTCAAAAGTAAGCCCCAGTTAAAATTCCTGCCCCTCAATATAATTGTGTTTCAAAAGTAAGCACCAGTTAAAATTCCTGCCCCTCAATATAATTGTGTTTCAAAAGTAAGCCCCAGTTAAAATTCCTGCCCCTCAATATAATTGTGTTTCAAAAGTAAGCACCAGTTAAAATTCCTGCCCCTCAGTATAATTGTGTTTCAAAAGTAAGCACCAGTTAAAATTCCTGCCCCTCAATATAATTGTGTGTCAAAAGTAAGCATCAGTTAAAAGTCCTGCGCATCAATATAATTGTGTTTCAAAAGTAAGCCTTAGTTAAAATTCCTGCCCCTCAATATAATTGTGTGTCAAAAGTAAGCATCAGTTAAAAGTCCTGCGCATCAATATAATTGTGTTTCAAAAGTAAGCCTTAGTTAAAATTCCTGCCCCTCAATATAATTGTGTGTCAAAAGTAAGCATCAGTTAAAAGTCCTACGCATCAATATAATTGTGTTTCAAAAGTAAGCCTTAGTTAAAATTCATGCCCCTCAATATAATTGTGTTTCAAAAGTAAGCCCCAGTTAAAAGTCCTGCGCATCAATATAATTGTGTTTCAAAAGTAAGCCTTAGTTAAAAGTCCTGCCCCTCAATATAATTGTGTGTCAAAAGTAAGCATCAGTTAAAAGTCCTGCGCATCAATATAATTGTGTTTCAAAAGTAAGCCTTAGTTAAAAGTCCTGCCCCTCAATATAATTGTGTTTCAAAAGTAAGCCTCAGTAAAAACTCCTGCCCCTCAATATAATTGTGTTTCAAAAGTAAGCCTTAGTTAAAAGTCCTGCCCCTCAATATAATTGTGTGTCAAAAGTAAGCCTCAGTAAAAACTCCTGCCCCTCAATATAATTGTGTGTCAAGTGAATGATGCCTAACATTACTTGAACAGTAATTGCAATTTAAAATTCTACCAGTTTTAAAAGTGAAACCCCAGAGGAATGTAGACATAGCTTAATTTAAGCGTCATATTGAGTATGAAGTTTACATTGAGTTGTCTATATTGCATCAACAAAGCTATACTTAACTTTTGAATGAAATATTGATTTAAGAGCACATTGGTGTTTAAAGCAAAAAGCATGTTGTTTTTCAAATATTAACCATACCATACAAACATACAATTGACAATACTATTTTAGGTATTTAAAATAAAACATCAGAGTAATCTGATAGCTTAACCCTTACAGTGCTGGAACTAACTTCATGCTTTTGCAAACAGGTTAGATCCAGACCAGCCGCCAAGTAAATTGGCAGCTGGCCTGTGATCTAATCTGTTTGCTACTCTAAATATCCTTCCTCGTCAGAATTAAAAAGATTATTAAGGTTTTGGTTATTTTAATTATTAAAACACAAAAATATATTTTTAGAAAATTTCCCAGCATTCTAAGTGTAAAAACCAGTGTCTATTTATGTAGGGTAAGTTAAGCTAAAAATTAAATGTATCTATTTTACCTAATGAGCATCAAAGTTTTTCAAAAGAAAACACATCCTTTTCTTACAAACATCTACAAAATAATATAAGTATGCCAGTATATAATATCAAAAATCATAGATAGAGAAAGAAAATATAAAAAGGGGGGGCTTTTGAATCATTTGATGTCTTTGAGGGGGCGCTATTGATAAGGGAAGCACCTTATGGGGGGCTTTTGGTAGGGGGCTTTTGAGTGTACCCCTTGCTTTGAGTTTTAGAAAACAACCACACATTCATTTTTCAAACATCATCAAAATAACAAAAGATACCAGTCATAATATAAAGTCATAGATAGAGAAAACAATATATGAGGGAGGGGGGCTTTTGAACCACATGACCATTTTGAGAGGGGCACTATTGATATGGGAAGCATCTTATGGGGGGCTTTTGGTAGGGGGCTTTTGAGTGTACCCCTTGCTTTGAGTTTTAGAAAACAACACACATTCACTTTTCAAACATCATCCAAATAACAAAAGATACCAGTCATTATATTTAAAGTCATAGATAGAGAAAACAATATATAAGGGAGGGGGCTTTTGAACCACATGACCATTTTGAGAGGGGGCACTATTGATATGGGAAGCATCTTATGGGGGGGGGCTTTTGGTAGGGGGCTTTTGAGTGTACCCCTTGCATTAAACCCTCAACGTGTGCTAATTCATCAATCTATTTATTGAGCTTGTATGTTCCCTCTTTCTTGCTGCACACACATCTGTCAAATAACTGATATTCATTGTTATGATAATTGTATCAAATTTAAAACCATCAACTGATTGTGTCATGTGATTAATAAACGTTTAAAGATGCCACGAATCTGTGTTTTCAGTTCACCAAAAGGTATATAAAATAGGCTTTCATCCTTTGGCTTGAAGATGTGTTTTCCAACCATATACATACTAAAAAGTCATTCAAGAACGGTTTTGAAATCTACTGATAAGCCCTTTCTGGATTTTAGGAAAGGATATTTTCTGTCTAGAAAAATATTACAATAAGTAAGCATCATTGCATGACTATGAAAAGTTGTCAGAGAGTATTCCCAAGTTTATTTCAAATCGAGTTCCTCCTGATAGTTTTTTTTTTAAAACTTGTTATTTCAAAAGTGGTAAGACATACAGTTTTGAAATAATATACGAGAATTGAAGTAATGAATTAAAACTGGTAGGTATCGAGTCTTATACTGTTTGGTGGAATTTTGATATAGTTTGGCATATACGTGTTTTCTAGTGACCTAGGACTAAACGTGTTTTCTAGTGACCTAGGACAAAACGTGTCAATAAATTATTTTGAAATTTGCGGATGAGCCCGATTTTGGCTTCGAATCAAACCATTAAGTGATATTGATATATATCTTGAATTGAAAAAGATAATTTCTAGCCGAATTGTGACGTAAAAAGTCATAAAAGAGTCGTTTCGAAATTCGCTGATAAGTCCGTTTTGGCTTTCAGGAAAGGATATTTTGTGTCTAGAACATATAAAAGAATAAGTTAACATCATAACATGCTAATAAAAAGTTGTCATATTCAATTTGCCCAAGTTTATTTCAACTTTACTGTTAATTTTCAAAAGCGTTAAGACATCGGAACCAGTTTTGAGATGAAATGCGAGAATTGAAGCAATTACTTCAAAAGTTGTAGATTTCGTTTTAAAACTGGGTGTAACAAAGCTTTGGATAGGCCATCATGGATAGAAGAACAGAACAGAACATTATTCAAACCCACTTATAAACAAATACAATATCCATGGTGAAACAAAAACATTTAACAAAAAAATATAAAGAGATTGCGAAAAAGAAAGCCATATACTATGTTTCTGAACCGATTATAACAATGAAAAAACGTCTAATATTATAAGAACAACATATTGATGTTACTTACATCAAAATCATTTGCACAGCAAAATAAAGATCGGCACATGTGCACAAATACAATCTATACATATAAAAGGGCACATAGACAAACCCACACTCGTACATGTATACTTGCAAACAAAGTCGTACAATGACAATGGCAGTATTGTATTCAAGACATAAACTATACAGTTTCTTGTCACAAATATATACACAATTGATCAATAGTATAAAGTACATGTAACCTCATAAAAAGGTTTTAATCGTAATACATTTTTGAACTATAAAATGGGAAACACATGTGCTATATTGTATTTACTTCCTTAAAGGCACATAAAAGGAGATTAATGCTATATCAAACTATAATATTTGGTAAACCTTTGGTCGGATTCAAATAGATACCACCAAAAAACGCCATCACCACAACTTTAACGTAAAATCCAACAAGAAATAACCCAGATTAACCAGTTTAATACTTCAGATTGTGTGATTTTTCACCCCTGACCTTGACAGTTGATACACAAATGTTTGAACCGACCAATCATAATTCATTATTTCGAATACGTAAACAAACAGATTGTAGATAAACATGATTGAATTGGAGACTACTATATTTCAAGCACAAAATAACTTATGTTAAAGGAATTTATTTAATAGGGTCTCAATGCTTTTTTAAATTAGTTTTCATGACTTTTATGCACATGATAAAAGAACTCCATATATTCTTTCAGTGATTTATTTGTATTCCTCTCCTTTGATGTGCCTTTAACTAGCTACTTGGTGAGTAACTCCACATAGTGCGACAAACAATTTTCAGATATATCCTGTATTGTTGAGGCCTCAATGTTGAACATACTGCTAGCTCTTAATACAAGTGCTTCCTTTATAAATTTTGCCAAATATATAAGAGTTTGTTTATTATTGACATTTAAAAGTGTTATGAATTTTTACATACATGTATCTGATCTTACATAAAACTATCTTTTTAAATATCCATGTCTAATCTCTGCATATAATGGACAAATAGGTAAAAAATGGTACTCGTCCTCTACTTCATCAATACTATAACATTGTACATATCGAGGGTTCAATGCAATACTATAGTAAAAGCTTCATGTTTATGAAGCGCTTACTATAGTCTTGCATTCAATTCTCGATACGTAACAACGCCGTTCAGATCTTTCTACCCTATTCGCACCATGATGCATACAGACATGGCCGTTTTGTTTGAATTTCACTTTGACCTATGAATACGGACGCGAACGCATGATTTGCACCACTCCAAGTGTTACAAAACATGCAACAAGCACCTACTGCTTTGTGCAATGTCACATTTCACAACCATTGCCAGCACATACGTTACTTGATACATTGAAATATTACCAAAAAAATATGCCGAACAAAAAAACAAAGCTACCCTCACCCCAACCCCCCAAAAACACAAATAAGTGCTGGAAATCATTGCTTCATATGTTTAGACAAAGTAACGTTATGCGCCCAGCTAGGCTTACGCACGTACGCACGTGCGTGCGTAAAGTTATTTTGCAAATCTTTTTACTGTGGGACCCTTTGTCCGTCAGAACAATTGGTCTAAAAACGTGTGCCATATTGTGCTTTTCATGAATCTGGGTCTGAACATTAGAAAATAGTGTAATCCTTGAAATATATACACGTATTAGCAATTGATTTCATAGATTTTTATTTCATTAAGTAGTCATAAAATAGCTTAAAATCGCACCCTTGAAAAACCGACAGTTCCAAAATGCCCCGGCGTTATCTGCAAAAAGTCTCAGATACGCGCCTGAACGTTTAATGTAGGTACGTGTCTTCTTTGTTATTTGATAAAGTGTATTATGCCACTTATAACTTAAGAATAACAACATCAACAACATCATTTACAGAAAAAAGTTCGGTAAAACTCATAAACGATTCAGGTTTGCGGTTCTGCAGTGGTGTAGTGGTTAGCGTCGGCGACCAGAGCCGGTCACAAGGGTTCGATCCCCAAAGGCGGCCAATTATTTCACTATGGAGTGTCCTTGGGCCTGACATATTTCCTATCATAGTACTGGAAGGAAACCAGGGAACATGTACGATAATACTCAAAAATGAGTCCTGTATATTAATAGGAAGAAGAAGAAATGGGCTGAAATTAAATGGGCTGAAATTCAGCCCAAAACTTAAAGGCACATAAAAGGAGACGAGTACAAATAAATTACTGAAAAAATACACGGAGTTCTTTTATCATGTTTATAAAAGTCATGAGAATTAGTTTAGGAATGCATTGAGACCCTATTAAATAGACTCATTTAAAATGAGTTATTTTGTGCTTGAAATATAGATGTCTCCAATTCAATCATGTTTATCAACAACCTGTTTGTTTACATATTCGAAATAACGAATTCTGATTGGTCGGTTCAAAAATGTGTGTATCAGCTGTCAAGGTCAGAGGTGAAGAATCAGGAAATCTGAATTATAAAACTTGCTTATCTGGGTTATTTCTGGTTTACTTTCACATTTAAGATGGTGTTTTCTGGTTATAACTATTTGAATATGTCGAAAAGTTTACCAAATTATGTAGTTTGATATAGTATTTCTCCTTTAATGGGCATTTAACGTTAAAGGCCTAGTCTTTGGAATGTCTGGTATCTTATCTCCCACTGGGCATCCTACAGGGCAACAATACAGTTCCACAGCATGGAGCAAATTTCCTGTATATTACTTGATAAGGAATGGGTGGTCAGATTATGCAATACCCCAACCCTTCGGTTTCTCATGATGTAGAACATTGATAAGAAATATGTGTTTGGTTATAGCTTTCTTTATCTAAAACAAGGATTTACATGATTAATAGATTTTTCTTAATAAACTGACAAGAAATATAAAAAAAAATGAGTTAGTTGTTCAATGAACTAGCACTTGTCAAAGTTATAAAATGGATGATGATGATGATGATATACTATGGTGATGATGATGATATACCTCAGAGGACCTATAACATTCCCTGCTGCAAGTCATTCTTACATCAATTAATCTTTATTCAAGGTACAAATTAAAAAAAACAGTCCCCTATTAAAAACCTATCCAAAATTCCAAAAATGTATTTCAAGTCTTACATAGAAAAAAATGTCATTCTGCTTCGATTTTCATAATGTGGAATATCATTAAGAAATAAATGTTGAATTCTTGATTTCTTTATTTAAAACAATGATTTACAAGATAAGTGGATTTTTCTTAATAAACTGTTAAGAAATGTGAAGAAAATATTAAGTTAGTTATTCCATAAATTTTCACTCGTTATACTTATAACATTGATGATGATGATGATGCTTTTGATGATAATGTTGATGATGATGATGGTGATTTTCATGATAATGATGATGATGATGATGATGATGATACTACAGAGGAACTATAACTATGCTGCAAGTCATAATTACGTAAAATGATCTCTATATAAGGCACAAATTGAAAAAAAAAGAAAAACCTACTAAAAAATCTTTCAAACTTCAAAAAAAAAAATTTGAAGCCTAATTGAAAAAAAAATCAATTCTGCTGCTTAAATGTCCTCTTTAAAAAAAATTGTCTAAAGAAACCCATCAGTTTGACACAGTGCTATACATGGTATTACGTAATCCCAATTAATTATCACAGCTGGTCATCACACCGGGTGGGCATCTGGTTATTGGTTTTGGGGGGGGGGGGGGGGGTCAATTAAAGAAGGACTAAACTAGGCCTTTAAGGCAGTGATTAGTGTAACGTTAGGGAAGTTATCGCTGTCGGAGACTTTCTAATCAATCGTATCTGCGCGGCAATCCCCGGCACAAGCTGGTAGATAGAAATAGCCGACGTGTTCCGAATGGAGTTCGAATATGCACTGGTTTGCCCCAGTTCCGATGCATGCGCATCATCGTGCCCCTATGCGAGGAATGCCGAATGCAACACGTGCGGATTTCCCACGCGCGAATGACGTCACTCTGTGAGTATTCGTGGAAGCACGTTAATACCTAACAGTTCTCTAAAATTTCCATTCACCTGTACTGTGTTATCACCTGCAGGCGAGAAACGTGCTCCCTTCACTATTGCAGAAAACTTTAATTCATTACTTCACCCGGTATGTATCCCTTTGATTTCGCATGCAGCAGATGTAAGAAATCGCGGTGGAAGAGTTCCAAGAAACATAAATGTCAATTATTATCCACATTTGTTCAAGCATGTATCACTGATTGTTTTATTAAAACAATTTCCAATTGACATTTTGTAATGTTATTCCATATATAATGTTGAAACGAGTTCATTGGATCAGTACATAATAACGTATCAAGGTGTCATATCTTTTCCAGAGTTTGTATTCGCTTCGGGTTGCGTGAGAAAATGTGTATCTCGAGAGACTAAAGGTCGTTCAATATGCGGATTTTTCTCACGCAATGAAAATTGGATATAAACAAAAGGATAGATACTTCTCCTACATATTCCTTATGTCACATACATAAGTCCATTTATCAACAATAAGAAATAATACATTTAAAGCCATACTTGCGCTCATTTTTACTTAAATTGTGAAAGTTCTAGAATAATTGACAATTAACTTAAAAGTACGTTAAATTCACTTTTACGGAGGAATTGAGACTGTAACACGTTCAGATGGTGCTTTCAAAAGAGTTAATACTATAAGGTTTGTTTACAATTGGCGATAAAACAAGGTCAGTCGAGAAACGTTGGGAACCAATAAAACCAAATAAATGCTCCATTTTGGATGTTCATGTTGTTAATATTGGATAAATTACAGTATTTTTTAATGTATTTCATGTGATATTTCTAACCAGGTGATCGTCAATCACTAATCCGAGCGGTCCTTGCTATTTTAGATGTTACTCAAATGTAAACAATGAAGTTAAATCGGTGGGCACCAAATTTATGAAAATAGCACTCTGAAAAATATCTAATAAATAGGACAGGCCTTACATTGTCATGAACCTGTGGTTTTTCGCTATGTTTCAACATATTCTATCATAATTTATAACTCATATTACCAAGTTTTGCAGTTTTTCTGCGCGCTAGTATGCTTTTAAAGTAATTTTATTGTTTAACCCTTATAGTGCCGGAACCGACTGTATGCATAAATGCAAACAGGTGTGATCAAGTTCAGCCGCCAAGTGAATTGGTGGCTGACTTGTGATCTAACTCGTTTGTTCCTTAAAGTATCTTTTTTCGTCAAAATTAAGCATTATTAGGGTTAAAAGAACATAACTAATCAAACTCAAATATATATCGAACTATTTTTACGTATTTTGCTTACATGATAATATTAAGCTTTTCCGTCTAGTGTGCGTTAATCTGCATGAAAAGTATGTTTTAGTGCCAGAATAATATCTAATATATAACGAAATTTAATATCAGAATTTTAGCGAATGCAAACTTATTTCATAACAAACCATAACGCCTGCATATATTTAGACATACCCGTACATATATTGAAACATTCGAAATCAATTTTGGGTTTAGTGGCTATTGTTTCGTTCGTTTTTATACCGTCATACAAAACCAGAATTGTTAAACGACATTTTATTTTGACCTACACATTACCTCATATGTGAACACCACTGTTAACCAAACTAACAGTGATTACGCTTGAAGAGAATGTTCGGTAGGTTTTCATCAGGTGAATGGGAATGCATTGGTCACTGATAAACAGTGAATAATCTAAACAGAATGTTGGTTGATAGAGGGAGTTTTCATAGAGTGTATTAGAAGAATGTTGATAATGACAGACAATATTAGAACCCCACAATCTGAACTCATCGGGTTATCCAATGAAAACATGTATTTCACAGCTCACGGACATACCCGAGCAGACCCGATTAAAAACTCCGAAGACATAATAAATGGCCTATTACTGTCCAATGTATACATAAAACAATAGCATGAATTCTCATACGTTTGAGAGCAAAAACCTTTGGGCATGTTTATGATAATTTTTGAATCGGTAAAATTAATTTCTTATTTCCAAATGGATCAGCACAAAGGGAAAGGCATACCTTTTTTGTGGCGGGATGGAGACGCATACATGTACATGTCCCTAAGTAAGGAATCCTCTGGTTCGGGAAGAAAACTAAGTACTGGGTGGTCAGACAAATAATACTTTACTACGACCCTATCGCAGTCAGCAGCAGGAAGATTAAGTGTATAAAAACCCTGAATTCAAATACCGATACTTTACCGGGTGATGTTAAATCCTTATAGTTCTAGAACCAACTTCATGTTTATGCAAACAGGCAAGATCACAGGTGAAAATTGGCGGCTGGCCTGTGATCTGACCTGTTCGCTACTCTGAGTATCTTTCCTCCTCAAAATTAAGCAGACATTTAAGGTTTTGGAAAGCAGGCAACACAAAAATATTATTATAGAAAACTACCCAGCATTCTAAGGGTTAAGTGCGCCAATACATTGTTTAATTGGTACATGATTGACCATTGTTCGACATGGTCATTTGGCAAAACTTTGATTGTTACTGAGACTGCAAACATCCCTTACTTCGGTCATAGAAGCGTTCCAAATTCCCGGAGCATTGTTTACAAGCAAACACCCCTTATCAGCTACATTAGGTACATGATTGATTTTTTATCGACATGGTCAATTGGCAATCGTTCGAGTATTTGTGGAAACTGTGCTTGATATATCAAAATAGGCCAAAAGACAATAATGCCCTGGTTTCTTTAGTATTAAGACCAAAGGACTGAATACTGATATTTTATTAATGAAGAAACTGGGAGTAAGTCTGAAACGTTTCATGAAAGGTGTTATGAAGGAGTAGTCAAAGTAATTCGACGTGAATATTGCCTTCAATTTTCTGATGGAGCAATTTAACGGGAGAATATTGCCCGATGCAAACATTTTTCAATATTTCCCGATTGCGTCAAATTAGTTTGACTATATAAAAGAGCCGATATGACTTATTTCTATCTAAATCAAAAACAAAGAACAGTCATCGAACAATGTTAACAGCAGCTGTACATAAGAACATTCCGATGTACCGGTATTTTTGGTTAATTAATTACAACAAACTGTTCCACTTATCTGAAAAATTACAGATCTAAAAATATCTGTACCTGTAGTAAGCTAGGTCCCATGACAAACGCATGACTCACCCGCGTACGCAAGCATGATGCATGCATTCCATACTATGAGGCACGGTGGTTGGTACAAAGTGCTCTACAACGCAGCTTGCAAGTCGTCCACAACACAGCTTGCAAGTCGTCAGGACGGTTTGTTATTGTACAATTATACTTTTAAAGGCACATACAAGGAGATGAGGAGATATAAATCACTGAAAAAATATATAGAGATCTTTTATTATATTCATAAAAGTCATGAGAATTAATTAACGAATGTATTGAGACCCTAATAATAATAATAATTCTTGAACATAAGTTATTGTGTGTTTATCAACAACCTGTTTGGTTAAATATTCAAAATAACGAATTCTGATTGGTCGGTTCAAAAAGTTTGTGTATCAATTGTCAATGTCAGAGGTGAAGAATCAGGCACTCTGAATTATTAAACTTGCTAATCTGGGTTATTTCTCCTTGCCTTTCACGTTTAAGTTTTGCTGATTGTTTTTTTTTTTGGTGATAACTATTTGAATCTGACCAAATGTTTACCAAATAATGTAGTTTGAAATAGCATCAATCTCCTTTTATGAGCCTTTCAGCTTGTCCGAGTTCAAATGGTACTGTCGTTTACCTATCAGCGCTAAGTGAGCGAGTCAAATATATAGCGGAAGTCAGGAGCCATTGCCGATGGGTGGTGATTTAGGTTTTAGTTTGAACATGTTTTATTGTTAAAATTCTTTTTTATTTTACAATTTGATTGTGCCGGAAGCTTAAAGCTTATTGAGTCCCTCTCCTGAGTGTGTTTAGGTAATATTAAGGTAGGTGAGTTTTAGGTAATAATTATTAGACCAAACCTTGCTGATGTGTTTTTGTTTATATGACATTATAGCCTTCGTGAAATGTTGTGATTTTAACTTCCAAAAGTGGAACAATCAATATCTGTCAGTTGAAAACTATCTGTTAGCTTTTGAAATTGGCCAATATCGCAATCAGTAGGAGAGATAGTCTCAACTTGGCATTATTCAAGACTGATGTCAGAAAGCAGCCTGTGAAGTATTAAGCTTGTCTTCAAACACAAGCTCTTGCAAATACGGAAGTACGGTTATTGTTCTCGGATGAGCAAGATGAGCGGCGTTATTAACGTCGTATTTTAGGAGCATTTGACACACCAATTTAGACAACGTTCAGATTGATTTAAGGCTCAATATTCAAACTTAAGTTCGAGAAAAAAAATAAGTGCGAGTTTATTTTGATATACCTCTTAGTGCCGAAGTTTTATATTTATACCCAAAAGAGCAGCGTTGATTTTAGGTTCAGTAGGGTATCGTACACAAGTACGATATCGTTCATAGGTACGATTCAAGAACACGTGTCCTGAAGGTCGGAATTGTGCTATAAAGGCTAAGGCGTGTGCGGTGCCACAGTTACGTAACTTCCGGAGATCGTTGCTAAAAGTAGTTCTTGAAAATTCACAATACTTCAGCGCCTGGTAGAAATTAAGATAAGATACAAGCGGTGGCTTGTTTGTCAAATTTGATTTTTTTTTATGGAAAATGGGCATGGATAAACCCTTATAGTGCTGGAACCGACTTCATACTTATCCAAACAGGTCAGATCATAAGTAAATTGGTAGCTTGCCTGTCATTTAACCTGTTTGCTACTCTGAGTTTCTCACCAGTCTTTGGACTTTGGCTGTTGTATCTAGGAGGCAGAAGCGAGAGATTAAACTAAGTAGCAAGAACTTGCTTGACGAACACAGGAAGTCTTGAAGTCTGCGTAAATGGCTCCCATGAAATCGTAAACATAAGTTATGTCAGTCAATCAATAATTTAAAACTATTGAGCTATTGCCGGATGCTTCGTAACAAACGGACTCGGTCGTCTTTTATGCAAATACGGCATCTTCCTAATAAACAGACACGTCGTCCTTTCTGGTAGAATACCAATTAACTGCCATTTTGAAACTCTTTCTTTGTAAGATAGTTTCTGTCATTCTCCGTATACATAGATCCGGTTACGACCAATGTATATAAAGAACCACGACATAATTTGTTTCAAAATGGCGGATATAAGGTATTCAACCTTAACATAAAAACAGGATCTTACCCAATCAAATCATTTCTTTATGTCATACTTATTTTGACTCATAAAAAGTTAATACTGATGCAATCGAATAAAAAACCTAGAATGCAGTATCAAATGTAAAATATTCTGTTTTACAACGGTAAGTAATCTTTGTGAAAAGAGAAATTGATCATTTTGAGCAGCTTTTTTAATTTTACTGCAGTTCAGTTGCATTCAAAAGCTTCAATATCCAGAAACGAAATCTAAAATTTCACTGACTGTTAGATTAGTGCATTAACGTTACATTTGCCAATGGTGAGATTGATTTTATAAAGTTTTACATCACGCCAACATCATTTAATTATGTTGCGTTGCTTGACTCTTAATGATGGAGGAAGACCCAAACTCAACGACCGATAAGAGCTGTCGTTGCCTGATTAGTTACCTGATTGAACAATCGGCATTCCAAAAGTCTGTCAGAGACTACATTCCATGAAAATCCAAACGCGACCACATAATTAGACCAAGAAAAGGGAAGATGTATCATGTAAAAAAAAAGCTAAAAATGTTTCAACGTCTTTAATGTCTTTATACATTCATTTGTATGATGTTATCAATAAAAGCCCCCCAACCTAGTGCAAGAGGTCTATTGTATGTGGTAAAATGTTAACCCTGAGAATGCTGGGTAGTTTTCTCAAAATAGGTTTTTGTGTTGTCTGCTTTCCAAAACTTTTGTTATCTGCTTAATTTTGTTGGAAAGACACCCAGAGTAGCAAACAGGTTAGATCACATGCCAGCCGCTAATTTATTTGGCGGCTGGCCTGGATTTAACCAGCCACCAATTTATTTGGCGGCTGGCCTGGATCTAACCTGTTTGCATGAGCATGAAGTCTGTTTCAGCACTATAAGGGTTAAAATAAAAAATTCTTGAACAAGTGCAACAATATGAAAAATTGTTCATTCAAGAGCAACAATCCACATTATTGCAATGGCTTCAATATTTCCTGATCAGTAGATCTATTCAAAACAGTAGATACCTAAGAAATCACTGTTTCCCAAAGATGGCTAAAGTCAATAAACTCTACTTTTGTAACAAAGCAGTTTCATTTTGCAACAAAACCTTCAAACAATATCGATATCTTGCTCTAGGCTGAAGAATTAACATTGCCTTAACATAGGACATATCACAAAATCCATTCAAAGGTAATTATGGGTAAGGTCTGCTGAAGAAAACCCATCCCAGGCATTTTAGATGTCTGCTATTGGCAATTTTACATCTTTTCTATGTGTCATATGGGTACTATCACATGATAACATCGAGTCAGATAACAATATGTCATAACCATAGTTTTACCTGATAACCAACTGTCATATATATTATCACATGATAATAATAGTTCATAGATATTATCACATGATAACAATATGTCATAGATATTATCACATGATAACATTATGCCATAGACATAATCACATGATAACTCTATGTCATACAGGTATTATCACATGATAACAATGTCAGATATTATCACATGATAACAATATGTCATAGATATTATCTCATGATAACAACATGGCATATAGGTATGATAACATACAGATATTATCCCATGATAACAAGATGTCACATAGCAAGGGTTCAGCACAATACTATAGCAAGTGCTTCACAAATGTATTATTACAAATTTTTGTACAAATGTAGTATTGTGCTGAACCCTCAATAGATATTATCACATGATAACAACATGCCATATAGATATTATCACATGATTACAACATGCCATATAGATATTATCACATGATAACAATATTTCATATCAAAATATCACATAACAATATGTCATATGAGAATTACCACATGAGAAAAACATGTCATATGAACATTAACACATGATAACAATATGTCAAATGGGAACTATCACATGATAACAATATGTAATAACCATACAATTACATGATAATGATACGAGGTTATCAAAAGTAAAGGTCTTGCTTTGAACCCTCAAATATGTCATCTCATCACCATCATCAGATCTCTGTTCCATTTACCTCTATCAAACAACTGTGATGCTCTTCAGAACCAATTTGCTCTTATTACTCATTCCCATTACTTGCAACAAATAATGCCGCTTTAACTTGAACCCTTATAATGCTGGAACTGACTTCAAGCATATGCAAACAGGTTGGATCCAGGCCAGCCGCCAAGTAAATTGGCAGCTGACCTGTGATCTAACCTGTTTGCTACTCTAGTATCTTTTTTTTTTTTCATCAAAATTAAGCAGATAGGTTTTTGAAAAGCAGACGACACAAAAATCTTTTTTTAGAAATTTACCCAGCATTCTAAGGGTTAAGTTAAAACCAGAGATATGGAATTCACTGTCATCATCTGATACTTGCAATACGTAAACATTACAAAATTTGTGCAATTTTTCTAAAATTGTTGAATCATGGTATAAATGAACATAATTGTGCTCCACTAAAATCAACAGGGAGCGAAAAACATTTTTAAATTCTAATTTCATTAAAATATATACTTTGTTAAAGTCATCTAATAATTACAGTTAAAAAGATTTCATTTTTGTTTCAAAAAATATTAAGACAATCAACAATAACATTTTCGTAACTACATACATAACAATCGCGACACTAAAATGTGCCCAGATATATAACCAATATGTTAAACATGAAACAAAGTCCCCCAAATTACAACTGTTTAACTCTTTCAACAAATTGGATGTCTTTAATCCTCAGTGCTGAAACTGACTTCATGCTTATGCAAACAGGTTAAATCCACGCCAACCGCCAAGTAAATTGCCGGCTGGCCAGTAATCTAACCTGTTTGCTACTCTAGTATCTTTCCTCATCAAAATAAAGCAGAAATTTAAGGTTTTGGAAAGTCGATTTTAGAAAAATTAACAAGCATTCGAAGGGTTAAAACAGATCAGCTCGAAGGATTAAAACAGATCAGACTCATAAATCACATATAAGAGAAGAGTGTTATGTGTTAGATAAAACCCATTTCATTCCCTCACAAAAATCTTAAGTCTATCCTTTGTTGTGGACAAAAACTGCAATAATAAGACAATTGTTCCATAGACTCTGAGATTCTTTTCTTACTAAACTGATTAACTTCGGGGAACTTAACAATTACTTGCATCTTCTATTGTTCTTTTTTTTTTTTATATGGGTTTTACATCACATCAACATTATTTCAGTTATGTAGCGATGCCTGACTCTTAATGATGGAGGAAGACCCCATACTCAACTGCCCATAAGGGCTGGTCAAGGTGGGTAGAACCATTGGCATTCCGTAAGTCAGTCGGGAGACTGCCTCTCATGAAAATCCATATCCCTCTCAGGATTTGAACGCACGCGGAGAGGGGCCATGTGATTTCAAGTTCTGTACTCTAACCACTAGGCCACGGAGGCCCCGTCTTCTATTGTTCACTAAGATTCACCATCCCTTGCCCTTTATGCATGAATAGTTATGACATGTATAATCAATACTCGACAGTCTTCCGAACACAGTTGATAAACAATAGATCTATATGCATTTTATATAGACAGGAAAGCTTAGTAACATTTATCCAATAATACATGTGGTCGAACTTTACGGACTGCTCCGAGTATATTTTTAGATACTCAGTATAGCGTGTAATTCATGCTAATCGAGGAGGTCAACAGATGGGGAATATTGGTGAACTTTACTTCAAAACTGTTTTCGTATCTTTCTTTATACCTTCATATAACTTGTCAATGTTAAAAGCAGAATTTATGACATTATCATCTGCATCAAAAATCATAGAATAGATTAAGACTAAAGCAATGGCCCAATTAAAATGAAGATTTGAATAAAAAATGTAATTGCAGAATAACATGAAATCATCAGAATAAACAAAGGAAAATGTTTCACAAAGCAGGGACATGGGTAAACAAAAACACAAGGAAAGCAAAAGACAAATGCACCAAAATGCAGCACTTATATAACAAATACTAGAGCTCTTAAAACAAACAGAAGTAAATGATTTCACGGCTTAGACTTCAAAAGGAGCCAAAATGTCTGTTATCAAGCTTCTTTCAGATATATCAAAATTTAAAGACCAAAAAGATAATAATAAACAAAAATAATGGGCCTTTCTTTAAGTTTTAGTTATTTAGATATTTCTGATTCTTTTTTTCCATATCGGGTTGTCCTAAATGAAGCAATAATTAACCTAATATTGCAATGTCAGCCTCTTAACCCTATACCAAACATCAAATTTTCGACTGTCCCAAATTAAAAGAGTTTGCAGACAGCATTTCAAAATGTGATGAAAAGTGAAAATAATCTTCTGATAGGGCAGAAAACATTGTGGGATAAGGAAAAATTGCTCCTCACAAGCAATTTCTCCTTTTCCGACAATATTTTCGAAAGTCGTCTGCAACAAAGTGGTCAAATGTTATTGTTTGGGAAAGGGTTAATGATGGTAAAATACCACATGCTTAACTGCCCATAAGGGCTGGTCAAGCTGAGTAGAACCATAGCATTGAACAAATCATTCAGGTCAAGACTGACTCTATTGAAAATTCAATTGCTGTCACCGGGATTTGAACCCGCATGGAGAGGGGCCATGTGATTTCCAGTTCTGTACACTAACCACTAGGCTATAGATGACTCTTACCAGTTATTACAAACCGTGGCTTAAGTGTTTACCATAAGTCAAATTTTTGTCTGTCCCAAATTGGAAGAGTTTGCAGACAACATTTCAAAAGTGATGAAATTGGAAAATAACCTTCTGCTTAGGCAGAAAACATTGTGGGCAAAGGAAAAATTGCTCGTTAAGAGCAATTTCTCCTTTTCCCACAATGGTTTCCAGATTCATCTGCAACAAACTGGTCAAATGTCTCCATTTGATTGGTAAAGGGTTAACTGTTAGGTTGTTTTAAAGCTGTTTTCAAAAGAGTTTCAGTTGCATCACAGTGGTTGGTTTACATGCAAATTTCTTGAAGATTCTAATTTACTAACGATATTCTTTACTCACTTAATTTTTTCGCAGAAGTTCAATGTTGAGGACTGAACAAAGCATGTCACATAATAATGTTAAAATACCCATTGACCAGGTTTTAATCAATTATGAAGATTCCATTCTTACTTGACTAATGTTTGGTAAAACGATAAAAGCAGTTTAAAACAGATTTCTTTAAAAATCAAACTACTGAATATCGGAAAAGAAAAATAAGAAGAATTAACATTGCACTTTTATCAATAAAAATTGAAATAATTATTACAGATAGAAAAAAAGCCTTTATCAAAAACGTATTTCCTTTTTGTAATATTTTTTCCGATTCCTTTGCGTTTAATCAGTTTTATTAAGAAAGCTATCAATACCATTGCTACTAACAATCTATATTTCACCTTATTGGGTCTGTCAATCAAGAAGGGAAGTAACTCTATTTTTATCCATTTATGGTTTGTATTAGGTTACATCCCTTAGATCAAAAAGGATTTAAACCTTTTGGTGAAAAGAATGCGCTATAGAGAAAGTTATCTATATGCTCAGCTTTTTTGCAAAGACAGTCACATATCACTTGACTCAATTCTTTAAAAGCCTCTCCATGTCTCACTTTCCAGTCATAGATGTATAGTTATTTCTAAAATAACACATTTACCTACATTCAGATACTTAAGAAAAGTACCCAGCATTCTAAGAATTAAATAAGGCTTTAGCAACATTATGGTGTTGTTTTTTTTTTAAACCATTCCATCAAATTAATTCTTTTTCAATAAAAAATTGTGGAAAAATCAGATTGAAGGTTAAGCGCATTACGATAGTAAGTGCTTTATATGTGTGAAGCACTTAATAATTTATAGTCTTTGAACCCTAAAAATGACTATCACACAATGAATAAAGGTTGTTATCAGTTAACAGGTGATTTCTTTAAGGGATTTTTGGGTCATCTGTGGTCAAAATGTGTTAACATGACTGAATCAGACTCAGTATAATCAGCTGTTAAAATATCCCAAACTGTCTGATAGTTGATGATTGAATGGGGGGGGGGGACCAGTAGTTGACAATTTCACAAACTTTTTTCCAAAGATGATGACTGCTTTCTCAGATGAAACTATTCGATAATTAGAGAGAGACAAATTAATCATGTGCCATCGACTTCTTTAAACGACGGAAAGAACATTGGGCTAGTGACATATCAGAATATAATTTTGTCGTATAACTTGTCATAGAAGCCATTTACATCTACAAGTGAGTTGTCAATTTAACATTTTCCCTCAAAACAAGGGTTTAGTGCAATGCTATAGTAAGTCCTTCACATTTCGAGGGTTCAATGCAATACTATAGTAAGTGCTTCATGTTTGTGAAGCACTTACTATAGTATTGCGTTGACCCTTCAATTTGAAACAGACTCATAGTTATGCTTTGGACCATTGATATCAATTTTTCTTACCAAGCCAAAGACAGTAATAGGCAACTGAAAACTGCAATAATCAAGGATGATAAAGCAATTTTGATCTTTCTAGCAGAAACTGTCAGACTAAAAGAGAAGTCTCTCATGATAAATCAACACTATTTTACTTCCAATGGTTTCTTATATCAAGGCTTCAATACAAGATTATGTGTCAATCCTTCACAAATGTGAAGCTTTTACTATAGTCTTGTATTGAACCCTTGATAAACAAAGGAAACACTAGACTCATACGCGTTGAACCCTTTCCCAAACAACACATTTTTGACCGTCCCAAATTGAAAGAGTTTGCTGACGACATTTCAAAAGGTGATGAAATCGGAAAATAATCTTTTGCTAGGGCAGAAAACATTGTGGGAAAAGGAAAAATTGCTTGTTACGAGCAATTTCTCCTTTTCCCACAATGTTTTCTAAAGTCATCTGCAACAAAGTGGTAAAATGTCGTTATTGTTTGGGAAAGGGTTAAAAGAAATAAGAATCAACATATCTAGAAATCCATGCCCCTTTGTTTGTTGTTAATAATCCGACAACTGAAAAAAAATCAAAGATGATTTTGTTTGTCGGAGATTTACTTACCTGTTTCAATTTATTAAAAATTTCAAAAATTTATTCTGATGCGATTAGTTGGCTGGTCAAATGGTACAAATCATAAGCAAAAGCAGACAACAAAGTAAAGCCTTACCCATACCCCCCTCCCCCCACTTTTTCATTTACTATATATGAAACAAATCATTGTGACAACAGGATAAACAGCTCCCAAGGAGGAATTTGAGCTATTTATCCTATTATAACAATGGTTTCCTAAAATGGTCAGCAAAAGACGTGTCAAAAATGAGGCATTGTGGGAGAAGGGTTAAAGAAGTCGTTTCAGGCATGCTGGTAAGAATTTATATGACAGGACGCCTTGGTTCTGTCACATTGTCGGAACCCAATTGACTTTCAGACCTTTCCCTCTGTCAAAAACTTAATATTTATTTTTCTTCTAAAAATCTGCTACTAAAAGTAGTTTTTTCTGTATCTTAGTAACATTAATGTGAAAAAAGTGCCTAAGGTCGGAAATATTGATATTACTTAAGAACTCTAAAAATAACTTTGCAAGCAATAAACAATCTTTATGTTAACAAGACACATTTAACATCAACAATAATATAATGACCACAAAAATAAATCATCTATACTCTGTAACCATCTCTTTATCTTTAATCGTACTTAACTCTGCTAATATCAGCATCACCCCTCTCTTTAATATATACTTTGCCTTCCCGGGTGTCCCATTTCCAAAATAAATGAAAAGAAATTCATCTATCAAGTATATCAATTTAACCCTTTCCCAAACAATAATGAAATTTAACCACTTTGTTGTAGACGACTTTAGAAAACATTGAGGTAAAAGGAAAAATTGCTCGTGACGATTAATTTTTCCTTTTCCCTCTCTTGCCTATCAGAAAGTTATTTTCCAAGTTCATCACATTTTGAAATGTCGTCTGCAAACTCTTTGAATTTGGGACAGTCGAAAATTTGTTGTTTGGGAAAGAGTTAAGCACTTGTTGTGGCTGTGAGATCGTCATAAACAAATGTATAAATTGAAGGTTAAATAAAAAAGACTATGGTAAGAGCTTCATGGTCGTGATGCACTTACGATAGTCTTGTATTGTACCCTCACGATACAACTTGGTTGTTCAATAAGATACCAGTTTAAGTACATATATGTCATTATCAAGTAAACGATTTGCCTTTGACAAGAATTTATGACTGATCGAAACTGAAAGCAGCTGCAAACGTAATAAAGGAGTATTATTCCTTAGAATGCTGGGTAATTTTCTAAATATAGGTTTTTGTGTCATCTGCTTTCAAAAACGTAAAATAATTGCTCAATTTTTTTTAGGAAAGAAACTTAGAGTAGCAAACAAGTTAGATCCGGGCCAGCAGCAAATATACTTGGCGGCTGGCCTTGATCTAACCAGTTTGCACAAGCATGAATTGGGTTCCAGCACTATATGGGTTAACATAAGTTCTGTACTATTACCACAAGACCACAGGGGTTCCAGTGTTATTCTAAATATGGGACAGTCGGGAATAAACCATGTATACATGTTATGTCACATCTGTTGCGAACAGTAAAGAAATAACCTGTCGCACATGACTCAAGAAACAATTGCGACAAAAGACAAAATTTATCTTAACAAGCAATTTGTCCTTTTTAAGTTGATAGTTTCTTACTAACACAGATCATTCTATTGAATACAGATCAGTTGCCTTGACAAGAGGGCGGGTGAAGAAAGGTCTATTTCGCTGCAGTATTTCCTAAACTATCAGACAAATCCGATTTCTTGGGTAATCAATAGAAGTGTCTCGTCAAGAAAATTCTAATGAGTGCCCAAGATACAGGGTTAAGAAAAAGAGCTTGCGGGGTTAGACTTATATTTGGACCTCTGAGAGAAGTTTCACACCCTTTCTTGAACCCCGCCACTTCTGAAACACAATCGCCCAATCAAACAACAATTAAACCCATTACCAAACAATAATGACATTTAACCGGTTTGTTGCAGATGACTCTGGAAAACATTGTTGGAAAAGGAGCAATTGCTTTTAACGAGCAATTGCTCCTTTTCCCACTCTGTTTTCTTCTCTATCAGAAGATTACTTTTCAATTTCATTACATTTTCAAATGTCGTCTGCAAACTCTTTCAATTTGGGACAGTCCAAAAATTTGGCGTTTGGTAAAGGGTTAAATTCACGAAGTAGTCGAGGGGGTGCCTGTGTCCTGAGGTTTTGTAGTAGAAGGAATCTGATTGGATGAGAGGAAAAAGGCGTTGTCCGCCTTCACCGGGCCACCACTGGCGTCACCTCCGTGTCCCAAACCAGTTCTTGGGTACGGAGACCCCTGCGCTACGTACGACGACGACCCCTGACCCTGAGACTGAACGGGGGTCGGGTTTCGACGAGACGCGGGGGAAGGATCATCTCGTTTGTACGATTTTTGAAAACTGTAGTTCTGTGTCCCGTCTGTGTTCTGTTGTTGTTGTTGTTTCTGCTGCTGGGAGATCTCGGCAGCGCGCTGCGACACCTCCTTGTGTGTGAGCGAAATACAGACGTCCCCGACGCTGAGTTTATGACACTCGAGTCCGTAACGCTGCTCCGTCCACGCTGGCATGCACGAGGACCAACCCTGGCCGAACACAAAGAAGGGATGTTCTAGAGTAGCTTCTGTCGATACCTGGAAAATGAGATGATAGGAATGAAATCTTTATTAAATTACGTTCTTACATCAGATCTACTGTACCCTACTTATACATGTATTGAGTAGCAGATGCACTAAATCGAGGTTTGTTTATACGAGGTCTAACACCATTTTCACAATCTTGAATTAGTATGTACTAGGCTAAGGCTCTGAAGTGTCTGACCAAAGGACACCCCCAGATAACCAGGGGTATCAGTGAGGGTCGAACCTGTGACCCCCGAGCTCTCATTCCACTACCTTAACCACTAAGCCAAGCAGGACCCAAGTGAGGTATTATGTAGTAAGGGATTAAACATTTAACCCTTTCCCAGACGCCGAATCTTGAATGTCCAAAATTGAAAGAGTTTGCAGACAACATTTCAAAATGTGATGAAACTGGAAAATAATCTTCTGATAGAGCAGAAAACATTTGGAAAAGAAAAAATTGCGCGTTAAGAGCAATTTCTTCTTTTCCCACCATGTTTTTTCAGAGTCGTCTGCAACAAAGTGGTCAAATGTCGTTATTGTTTGGTAATGGATTAAGGGCTGTATATAAACCACAACTATCTGTGAAGATGACTAATGCCTCATGCTACAGGACATCCACTATACTACTTTACTATTTCCGAAACCACAAAACTTAGAAAGCCCCGATTTGAATAGGTCAACTTGTCTGCTTTATTTCATAAGGTTTTCATCAGGTTTTTGACATCTCATATATATCTGTTTTTACATTGTATCAAGATTTTTCAGTCAAGTAACCATCTCCAATTCTTAATGATGGACAAGAACCCAAAACTTAACTGCCCATAATGGCTGGTACGTCAAGCCAAGAAGAACCATCGGAATTCTGCCAATCAATTGGAACTTTAACATCGAGAGAGGCCATGTGCGTTCAAGTTCTGTTATCTAAACGCTAGACCACAAAGATCCTATTTCAGTTATAACATAATATAACAGACAGTGTGTCTATTCATCCACGGAACAACTCATAACAACTGCTCCATAAGTTTTACAGGCTAAAGACTGCTTTCCAGAATCAAGACTGGACTGGGCAAAAATCCTTCCTCTACTTAAGGGCGAGGGGGCAAAAGTCCACCCTTTACAAAAAGGGGGCAAAGTTCCAGGGTGACAAACATCTGGGGTGGCAAACATCCATATACAGCCTTCCAAAATCCATCAGTATTGCAATAACAAGAAACATATCTGTATTTCATTCCTTTGGTTAAAGGTAGAGTGGAAAGCTCTCTATGTCAAAACACAATATTCTGGCAAAAGAAGAAATTGCTAAACAAACTCCTTCATTTAACCCTTTACCAAACGCCAAATTCTTGACTGTCCCATATTGAAAGAGTTTGTAGACAGCATGTCAAAATGTGATGAAATTGAAACATAATTATCGGATAAGGCAGAAAACCTTGTGGGAAAAGGGGATATTGCTTGTTAACGATTTCCAGAGTCGTCTGCAACAAACTGGTCAAATGTCGTTATTGTTTAGTAAGGGCTTAAACCATTGTGTTTTTTCTCCACATCAAGGCAACAAAAGGTGACCCGGGTATATAAGACACTGAAAAAACTCGGTGAATTATGTTACAAAGCTGTTACAAGACCGATGAGGATTCAATATGTTTTGTTCACAGAGACGACATCATCTTGTGATTTATCATGAATGCCATGATCCTGATGTTACCATACCAAGATAGGGACCAACGAGAGAGCCAAGAATAGCTGATTCCTTTACAAGCTTTGTTTTTAAACTATTAAGTAAATTCCATTTTGTGTTTACATGTAGTGTTTTTGAAATCATAATGTAAATTGTTTTTGTGTTCATTCATTAGAACCTTTTTCTACCAGACAATTCTTTCTTTGATTGGCTTTAACGCTGTATAAACAAGTGTTCAATTTTGTAACAGCCTTCCATAATCCATCAGTACTAGGCTAGGGCTCTGAAGTGACTTGCCAATGGTCACTCCTACGAAACAAGGTGTTGGTTGGGCTCAAACAGAGGCCCCCGCCTTAACCCTTTGGCCACACAGGACCCCAAAACAATTCTAACAAACACCCACAATATAAATTTTGATAAAGGCAAATAAGGAAGTTGGCAAGTCAAAGGTTCAATGCACGAATTTTGCAAGTTCTTCCCGAGCATGAAGTATTTACAATAGTGTTCTGCTGAACCCTCGACAAAGAAATAGTTCCATTGAATCTACAATCCACGGACATGTACCAAGATAAACCCAGATCAGCAATTGACCATGTATGGTGTTTAAAGCAGTGACAACAGTTTTTCAGGTATATTAAGGCACATCTGGGATTAACTAGGACTAGGTTAGGGCTCTGAAGTGCCTTGCCAGCAACCAGACACTTCCAAATAACCAGTTGAGCTGAGAGGAATCCGGGGATCAAACTCAAGAGTCTATGTTTCAAGTCAACCACATTAATTCTTTACCAGACGCCAAGTTTTCGACTGTCCCAAATTAAGAGAATTTGCAGACGGCATTTCAAAATGTGATGAAATTTAAAAATAATCTTCTGGTAGGGCAGAAAACATTGTGGGAAAAAGAGAAATTGCTCATTAGGAGCGATTTCTCCTTTTCCCACAATGTTTTCCAGAGTCGTCTGTAACAAACTGGTCATTTGTCGATATTGTTGGTAATGGGTTAACTACATAACAAGAGGGTTCAATGCAAGACTAATATGGGGTTCATTAACATAAATCACTTACAATATAGTATTGAACAAATGTGAAGCACTTAATATAGTCCTGCATTGAACCCTAATATAAAACAAACACTTTTTGTGAAATAACCTCGTCACAACAAAGGACTAACCACTTTTTGTGAAATAACCTCATCACAACAAAGGACTATTCTTGCCCCATTTATACATGCCACATTTGATATACATACCAAAGGATGACATCAGCGTCATAAATAACAGATTTGTGTCACAAGTGGAAACAGGCCTCAAGTGCAAATTGAATAGGGCGACTTTGACACTGATGCAGACGACTTTTTTCCTTGCATAATTTGTGCATCTATCTTTTCCCTCATTCATAGATGGATCCTTGGATCCTTTAAAATGAAGTTGATGCAAATTATGGAAAAAATTGAGCAAGCAGAATGAAATTTTGATTGACATCTGTTAGAAACACCAATGTAGCATAATGGGTGATTGCTCTCTTACAAGCAATTTCCATGTTTCAGGCCTGCTATAGTTAAGAAATGCTCAAACCTGAATATCTTTATTTGAAGCCTTAATTTAAACATCTTCAAAATGAACAAAGAAGGAGAAAATTAAATCTCAAAGCATAAAATCATGCCAAGGCCTGAAAATGAGCAGGCCTGTGTTTGTCACATTGGTTTTCCGATCTTTTTCTACGGGTGTGTCATTGTATCTTTATAACAATGTATTAAACAATTGGCTGATACAGTGGGCCTTGTTCAAGAAACAGTGTCGGTGCATGATTTCTAGTGATACTAGATGCATTATAAATTGGGCCACGTCACGCGAAAACGGGCACTCGGACATATAAAAAAAGCGCTGACTCAGCTCTATCTTAGCGCTATTATTCCAGCATCTAGTCACAAAAGTTATCATTTGTATTTATTTAAAGGTATAACTAGATGTCCTCTAAGATGGCAAACAGTGTAGCCCCAGACCAGCTGCCACGTCAGTGACAAGGCGGCTGGTCTGGGGCTACTGTTTGCTATGTCCGAGTGCCCCTTTTCGCGTGACGTGGCCCAATTCATATAAGGCATATTGCCTAGGGGAAAGGAGCATCGTGTTTTCTATAGCATTTTCATATGTATGGTGATTAATGCCGTATCAACAATTCTTCAGTTATAAAACGGCTTTCCTAGATCTACCAGTACTAGGCTAGGGATCTGAATGACATGCCAGAGGTCATTTCCACTACACAAGGTGTCCATGGGGCTCGAGCCTGGGACGCATGACTTCAAAGTCCGCCAACTTAACTACTGGGCCACACAGTACCCTCGTTTTCCATAGCAAATGCATCCTTCGTCATTTTCAACTCTTACAGTGCTAGAACAGACTTCATGCTCATGCAAACAGGTTGGATCCAGGTTAGACGCCAAATAAGTTGGCAGCTGGTCATTGATCTAACCTGTTTGCTACTCTGAGTATCTTTCCTCAACAAAATTAAGCAGATAATTAAGGTTTTGGAAAGCAGATGCCACATTATTTTTATTTTTACAATTTCCCAGCATTCTAAGGGTTAATCTTGTAACTTTGTGAATCCATTTTATCTGAAATAGATCTGTGTCTATTTTCTGATCATATCATACATGAAAAGAAAACTCTCAATTTGAGTTTGATTACTTTTTAGAGATACAGTTTATCAACAATGGTGCGCCCTTAGAGCCTAATACTGTTATAAAACATTGCAATATTTGTATGTCTTGGTGCAATAATGGGGCTATGTAAATCTGAAGCCCGCAGTAGTGTTTCACTAAACATCAAACGCTAAACAAAGCGCAAGTCCAAAACAACATTCCCTGTTATTTCAAAATTGAGTTTTATAAGATGATTTGAATATCATGTCACATGATAATATTGTACTTGTATCTACTTTTGTTAACCTATCTACGATAAGTTGGGGAGTCTATTATTGAGCAGAAGTAGGTAGGTATAGGTAAAATTCTTAAGCAAAATAAAGATATTTTGATATTTTATGTTGTTTTACATTGTTATGATTTTATGCTCGTACATATTTATGGCAGAAATACGAAGCAGCCTTGCAGCTTCACCAAAAACAAACCATTCTTTTTGTTTACATGACATTATAGCCGTTGTAAACTGTAAGATATTATTCATGTATACAGTCAACCTTGTGTTAAAACCCTGGACGTCAAGATATTTTTTTTTCCAAACTTACAAAAGTAAAGGTTTACACATTTATTAAATATTTCAGCAGAGAAAACAATTAATTACTAGCTAACTTTAGGCATACTTTTTATTTTATAAAAATCCGGTGACAGGGCTACATGACCTAGATAAAGCTTGTATATATGTCAAGCTATAGACACCTGGCCTTTGATACTCAGAAAACACTCTGAAAGCAAACATCCACGTTCTTGCACTGAAATGTTTACATCAAACTAGCTGGAATAACATATGGTTGGCCATGTAGAACTTACATAGAAAAAACAACAGGGTATACAGGTATCTAATTACCATACAGTGGATGTAACATCCAGTTAGTGATACCCTGTCGGTCTTCCGTCATTATCTACATTAAAAGAGCAATTTCGGTTACTTTATTTCTATGAATATTTGTTCCGAGCATATGAGCTGATACCATACGCGAAATCCACATTTTACCTATCAATTTCTGTTGTGTGACGTACGGGAACTTTAAGCAACAATCCTTTGAAGCAGACAATCTGCCTAACCCTTTAAGGTATAGAGATAAGGCTAATCAGTGACACCATAGGTATAAACCATCCGACTATCGGAGACCATTAACGCATACATAATCAGTCACCCTAGGTACCTATTTGCACAGGATTATCTCCGATAATAATCACTGATTGGGGTACTGATAATCAAACCAAAATTAATGCAATTTTTGTTAATCCAATAGATTTTCACAGAGAATAAAGGGCGATGAGAACAAAATTTCCTTTAAGTTGATGTTTTTTTCTTTTTTTAGTGATACATAAATATTAAGATTAAGGTGTAGAAAATTAGACAAACAATGAAACTGTATATTTCGGTGTGAATTATACAAACTCAAAAGGAATGAAATGACGTATGTGTTCCTCCTGAGAGATCCCTTATTTGTTTTTCTATTTTGTCATCAATTGCAGGGAATTTTGTTGACGAAAAATGCCATTCATGACGGAGATTCATGCTTTGTCTTTGTATATTTCTCAACAAAACTGAATCGTTCTCTTTCCATTAAAACCGTTTCCAAATTAAAAAAATGTTTTTCAATGCAATATTGCTTCATAAAGTAGTCAAACCTGGTCCTCTAATACATGTAAAACTGTAAAAATCAATTCATTATGGCAACGAAACATGCTTATATTTCCGTAAAATATGTGACCATGAGTGATGAATCTACCAAAAGCTCGTTGTTGTAGTCAAAGTCCGAGGAATAATCTAATTTGCTTGTTAGCGAATTGGAAAGATTTATCAGCATTTCATCATCTTCATGCTCAAAAGACCGATCAAATGACTGCTCTGAATCTACATTGATGTCTGACCTGCGATTGAAAGCACCGAAATTGACATAATACTTTAAGTAGCCGTCTTTATAACGTCCGTTTTTCAACAGCTTTATTTTCATTCGCCTTTCAACTTTAAACAACAGCTCCGTGTCATAAACATCCTTTACGGGTCGCGTGTCGTATGCTCGCTTTCATTTTAATTGGATAGTGTTTTTTAGAAATGTGTTAATTATCTAAAGAATTGCATGAAATCATTATAGAGTCTTTACAAATTGGCATTGTTTTGATCTTTTATGACCGGATATTGAAGGCCTCTCATATTAATTGGGTTGGTAATTTGAATTCCCTTCATCTCAATTTGATAACGTCTTCTTCAGAAGGGTGTCGTGGGACCATTATTAAAAGATTCTCTCTAGAGCAAAAGTTTAAACTTTGACCCTATGATTTTATCATCGTAAATGAAAGAAAACATATTTATTTAAGAGGAAAATGAAATTTGGAGAAAGTGACGCGTGTGTTTATGTGTGTAATTAAGAGTGAAAGTTGAATCATTTTTTCAGCTGTCAAAAAGCGTTCTATGCGGTCATCGATAGAACGTCAAAATGGGTTTTATACGGTAATAGGTATAACGGCGAAAAGCGTTTTATGCGGTAATCAATAAGGCGGCGAACGGCGCTTTATACCATAAAGGGTTAAACAACTACTAAAGAAAGTCCCATTGTTGGATTTACATTGTACATCAATTTGTGTTAAGCAACAAACCTGTGTTAAACAGCCAATTTTCTCAGTTCCATAGACTGGCCTCTTAACACAAGTTTGACTGTAGATCAGTTTTGACTCATGCAAATATGTTCATTGAGTTGTTTAGTAAAACAAAACACTATCCTGATAGACTGTTGTTACATTATATGAGCTGGGCTATTCATAAAGCTTCGCCATTCGCCATAGGCGAAAGTCAACTTGGTTTGGCGAAAAAAGAAATGTACCCTTTCGTCAATTTGGCGAAAGTAAAATTGACCCCATTTTGTATAGAGTCTGTAATGGCGAAAGTGGGAAGAATGGCTAAAGTCTTTTCGCCACTAAGAGTGGTAATCATTAATTAAAATTGAATAGTTTGACGTTGAACAGCTTAAATATAAATAGAAGTGTTTGGTTCCTTAGCCGATTTTCTAGTGAAAGCGCTCTTTTAGAAAATCCAGAGACCAGACATTATGTATATTTCCAATAGCAACGTCTAATGAAAACGTTTAAACAGGCCGGTTCCCGGTTTCAGTTTATGTGTCACACTAAAGTCGGTACCAGAATAATAAAACGCACCAAAACGTTTTCGATACTTATTTCTGTAGCTCACTGCGTTAAAAAAAGATACTCATAAAGGTGATATGGGACTTATTGCAATAAAAAGCACGCAAATAAAAAACATTATTTGTGTGTAAACACATTCAATATATCAAGCGTTTTAAATGATTACATCGATGCAATATTAGAACGAAATTCCATGGTACGGAATTTACGGACAACGAAACAACAACAACAACATGAGGGAAAGGGACTCCCGGTGAAAAATGGTAATTAAAACAAACATTCAAGGAATTATAACCTTTTATGAGCATATCTTAATGCATTGGAACTCCCACATTTAGTAAAAAGAACGTCATTATTGTACAAGTACTGTCAACTTGCCAGTTCAATGACTCCCAGATCACGTAAACGCTGCAGCATACCCTGCAAACTTTAAGGTTAGATATTCTTTTTTAAAATGTTTAATTTATTTTGTTTTATTTACAATCAAAAGTTATTTTATATTCTTTTTTTAAATGTTTATTTTGTTTTATTTAAAAAATGAATCATGCCAGGTGCATGCATGCAAGTTTAATTATTTTCTGTCGTCTTTCTAACCCTGTCCCAAAGTTCTGTAAACATTTATTGAGGTATAGGATGTAGTACTCTACTAAGAACAACCACACAATGAAGTGGCTGATACAAGAACTGTTATTTATTTGTTCAATTTACACATCATTTATTTTATTATGTGATAAATACCATTCTAGCCTATTTCAATAATTGGTCTGTAAATTGAACAAATGAACTGTAATTTATATTTAATATTTCTGCTAAAATGGCTTAAAAGACTTAGCCAAATTTGGCTTTGCAAAAATCCAAGTGGCTAAAGAAAATTTGGGTAGCTTAGCCAAAATGGCTCATAATATTTTGGTCCAATGAAGAGCCAAGATGAGGGTATTGTAAACTAAATAATTCAATGCAGATGGTACGCAACCAGTTAACAAAAGATTGTATTTGTAAAAAATATAACAAAGCAAGCTTATTGTTATGTAACAGCTTTCCTGCAATCACCACAAATGTGAATCATTTACTACATACCGAGGGTAAAGTCAACCTTGCGTTAAGCAGCAATACTTTGAAGCAGCCAACCTGCCTTAAACAACCACTAAAGAAAGTCCCATTGTTGGATTTACATTGTACATCAATTTGTGGCAGCCAACCTGTCTTAAACAGCCATTTTCTCAGTTCCATAGACTGGCCTCTTTACACAGGTTTGACTGTATAGTCATGCATTGATACCTCGATTTAGTCCCACATTGCACCCTCGATATATATTAAACCCTTACAGTGCTGGAACTGACTTCATACTTATACAAACAGGTTACATTCAGGCCAGTTGCCACATAAATTGGCTGTTGGCCTGTGATCTAACCTGTTTGCTACTCTGAGTATCTTTCCTCATCAAAATCAAGCAGATATTTAATATTTCGGAAAGCAGACAACACAAGTCTATTTTTTGAAAATTACCCAGCATTCTTAGGGTAAAGCAGATATCTAAGGTTTTGGAAAGCAGACAACACAAAAATCTGTTTTTAGAAAATAAAAAGTTAAAAGTTGTTGACTGCTGATGCTTTCAATTTGGACTACACCTAAGAATCTATAAAACTATGATTGTAATGTACTTTAGGTCTATCTAGACCATTAACCAGGGTTCAATGCAAGGCTATATAGTGACGGAAGGACCCGATTCTATAGTCTTGCAATGAACTCTCCATAAATATTTTATACTGATTGTGTCTGTTGAATCTATCAAATTGACTAGGCCAAACAATCTGCGAAACTGAAAAGTTATCAGTACATTCTATATCTATAACTATTTAACTTTTGAAATTGTTGTATGCATACATTTTCAAACTAGACCTGTTCATCAAATCTTAAGCTATTTAAACAGAGCATTCTATATATCTAGAACTATTTATACTTTATTACTATACATTGTCTGTTGCAACTATCAAATTGGAACAGTCCATAGAATCCGTTAAACTACGCCAGCAACATATTCTATATCTAGAACTCTACAGCAGGGTCAAGTCCGTTGCTATTTCTATCCATTACACTTGAATGTGCCTGCGTCAATGACACTCCCACACACGTTTGGCTTATTCCCGAACCACCAGGTTTATTTCCTATGTATTGATTTTCGTCCCTACACTTCATTCCCAGTGTTCCAAATACGATTTGTAAACCTTACTCTTATTTCTGATTGAATACAAAATGCTTAATGTTTTAATCAAGTGGTTAACTCTTATAGTGCTGGAACCGATTTCATGCTTATGCAAACAGGTTGGATCCAGGCCAGCCGCAAAGTAAACTGGTGGCTGGCCTGTTCTCTAACCTGTTTGCTTATCTTAGTATCTTTCTTCATCAGAATTAAGCAGATATCTTAGGTTTTGGAAAGCAGACAACACAAAATCTTTAGAAAATTACCTAGCATTCTAAGGGTAAAGTGGTGGCCATTGATTGCATTAAATTTCCAACATTCATTAAAAAAAAAATCCAAAAATTGAAACATTGGAAATGTTGTGCCAAACCCCACCAAACCAAGCTTTGTTTCAATATAAATTGGGTGGCAAACCAAACCAAGCAATCCTTGACCCCTTCAGGGTAATCTTCTATAAAACAGATGCTGTGTCATCTGCTTTCCAAGACCTTTCACATCTGCTTAGATTTCATGAGGAAAGATTCTTAGAGTAGCAAACAGGTTAGATCACAGTCCAGCTGCCAATTTACTTGGCGGCTGGACTGGATCTTACCTGTTTGCATCAGCATGGAGACGGTTCAAGCACTACATGGGTATAGTCTGTAAAACCCCCTTTTTAGTGAAGTGCATTACCTCCAAATTGAAACAATGCCAAGACTAACAGAAAATATCCACTGCTATCTTTTATATTTCCTCGTACTATCTAAAACACTATGAGGGTTAACTTTAATCCTGTGCCAACCCAAGCTCTTCCCAACAACAAAGAAAACTGGTACCTACCTGAACCTTGTGTTCCCCGACGACAAACCCAAGCACTGCGGTCCCCTGAACTTGCTTCTCCTCAATCTGTACCACCGTACTCGAGTCTATCTTGAGATCATTGCTAATATCCGCACTATGTATAAAATCGTTCGTCTCCAACTCCTCGACGCGCTTTATTTCACCGTTGCCAAGCTGTATAATCGAGCCCTTCATGAAATGTTGGGGATAATGTAACTCTCGACCAACCGGTCGACCACTTAACCTTTCCGAAGACCCAGCCCCTGGTTCTTTTGTGTCGACCGACGATGGTCGATCTGCGTCGGTTTCGAGTTTAGTCCGTTTCGGGGAAGGTTCGTCGGTGTTACTGAAAGCACTATGTTGGGGGTCACGTATAGAACTCGTCAAGGTCGAGTCTGAGGTTCGTAAAATTCTATGTTTCATGCTACCCTCTCGACCACTTAGGGCTTTATACGAGTCCTGACCTTCCGGAGAAGGTCCCCCGTGCTTATGATTCGGAGATTCTCGTAGGATTGAGGAAACCGACGCGCGGGCCGGTTCTGAATACGACGGCACAGAGAAATGGTGGTCCCCGTCCTCCTTAACGACACCTGTGGTGCTATGGCGACGATGGATATCCGCTTCCTGTTCACGTCTGTAGGTCATGTCCTCTCTCTCCCGTCCTGGGCTAACCCCTGGATACCCCTTACCGGTTCCCGACTGGTTCACAGTTAACAGAGGGTATTGGGACAGGTTCCCCGCACCACCCTGAGTGTTACCAAACGGGGACCGAGGCACATGGGTCTGTGCCTGGGTACCCATGCTCTGTAAAACTGCAGAATATGATCCTATGGAAGGACGCTCTATTGAATAACCTGGATAATTTCCATAGAATGCACTATACGGAGATATGGTATACAAGGGAGAGAAGGGGCCCACTGAGGAAGGAGAAGCCGCCGCACTGGAATACGGAGCAGCTCCATAACGCGTACCAGAGTCTGTAACCGAATGTGGGGGTCGGAAAACACCAGCAATGTCACCGTGGGAACCAGCCCCTGCAGTGCCTGTCACTATGCTCCGTGCCCCTGGGTCATGAAACGCGACTGCCCCAGCCCCTCCAACACGTCCCATCAACATCCCCTCAGCCGCTGCTGCTGCTGCCGCAACCTGGGATCGGGACGAGCCCTGGTACGATTGACCATCAATCGGGCGATTATAAGATTCGTTACTTCCCCCTGCTGTACTACTGCCGGTCACTCGATTCCTGTCAAAACCATTAGATCCCGACATCCGCTGACAAACGTCTCCGTCATTTCCAACAAATTTCGCCCCGGGGTCGTTCGCACATTTAGATTGGAAGTTAGAGTTGATGTCTTTCTGGACCAGAACTTTGTATTTCTCGCCCGATTCAGTGACTCCCTCCAACAAATGGTATTTCAGAAGCTGATGACTTTCCACAGGCTTCAGTCCTATTCCCGGATCATTCTTCTGTACCCTAAAGTTTGGGGAAGTCAGGTTAACCAGTGACAACACTTTTCCGTTGTCGGTTCCCTTGTGGCATAGCGATGGGAGGCTGGTCACCTGCCCATTGTGGTTTATAAATACAATAGAACTAGCTTGTGAGCTCGGTTCCCGATCTTCGCTGGTGGGTGGGGTTGGTGAAATGAATGGTTCCCGGCACAACAAAGACTGAGAATCCTTATCTGGAAAGATAAAAAGATAAAATAAATGTTACAAATCTTCAAATTTTAAAAGTAAGACTGAAACAATTCCATCATATGATATGGGATTTTGCAACAAATCAAATTTGAAAGCAACAGTAGATCTAGGTTACAGTGACAAACTTTAAAAGATCATAGTTTCAAATTTAAGTATCACTTTAAGTTTAAACCTATTCTTTATGCATTGATTGTGAAACAAGTTCTTACAACTTGGATTGAATCACTCTAAATCCTGCTTCCTGGGTACATAGCCAGTATTCCCACCAGTTTGTAGGTTAGACCTGATAACTAAAGACCGACATTCTACATCTGCAACACTAAATTGAGAATAGATGGTTGGTGTCGTGAATCGGAAATGTTATCGGGCAAGGCTCAGGAATATTATCGGGTGAGCCGAAGGCGAAACGGATAGTAATCCGAAGCCGAGCCCGATAACTTTTCCCATTCAAAGACACCAACCGTCTATTCTATTTATCCTGTTACCCTTATGTATTCTTTCAAACAAACAATATGTTGATAAACACGAAAAAATAAGTTGAGAATGGTGTAAATATGACATCATGGCGCTCTTATGACGTCATGATTCGTCACGTGCATGTGTTACATGGCTAGTGCCGGATATCACAAATGTTATATGGCACCTAGTTACCGGTCCCAAAATGACACTAGTGACAGGATAATGATCACTATTGATCACTGTTAAGTTGAACTGCAAGTGTCAATCCTTGCTTAGCCTGCTTTCAACAGCATTCCACTTATAACTAATAGGTCCTGCTTGGCCCAGTGGTTGTGATGGCAGACTTAAAACACAGGGGTCCCTAGTTCGAACCCCACAGACACGTCTGGTTTCTAGGGAGTGACCTTTGGCAAGTCCCTTCAGACCCCTAGCCTAGGTACTTGTGTACCAAGGAAAGCCGTTACCTAACTGAAAAATTGTTGATTAGACGTTAAACAGCATACAAACAAACAAACAAACAAACAAACAAACAAATAATGGTCAGTTAAGCCATCAATATGTCCTAGTACTTCCTCAGCAGTATGACATACCATAGGTTCCATATATTTACTGACACTAATTCACAAATTTATCTTTACTCAAATACTAATAAACAGCAGAAGTAACAGAACACTTTAACAAATTGTCTAAAGAAACTATGAATACCTTTTGACGAAAATTTGCTTATTGTGAGCAAATTCTTCTTCTTGTCAGAATAATTCTGTAGTTAAACCCAGTTAAACACCAACAGTTTACTGTTTGGTAAAAAGGTTAGGACAGTTTATTCACATGGCATCAGATTTAAAAATAGTTTCACTGATAAAAATATTATTTAGTCTACAGCGTTTCCCCATAACTAAATGCAAAGGTGAATAAAAAAACAAACCAAAGCAATTAGAATTTCATTATAACGGGGAAAAACATTGAGACTTGCGGTAACTTTGGGTGAAACAAGCAGTTCTCTTATTGCAACATAGAATTTATTAACTCCAAACAGATAATATTATCTATTCTTCTTTAACGTCTGCTGTTCCTTTGAATTTGGCGGAGTCCACATTAAGAGAAGGGTTAAAATAGTTGTATGAAGTTATTCAGTGTAAAATGTTTGTGTCAACGTTTCTAATCTTGTGGGTTCAGTTGAGGACTTTGTATTCAGGAATTTCTTTAACAATGGTCGGACGCCCCATTACCAGGATTCTTGTTGTCCCAAATTGAAAGAAATTGCAGGGGACAAAAAAAGGGCTCCTATGGCCTAATGTTTAGCATACTGAACTTGAAATCCCATGGCCCCTTTCCAAATAGGTTCAAATATGGTAAAGTTTAATTAGCTTTCAAATGTTTTTTTATTATCTCATATATTTAGATGGGTTTTCACATCATATCAACATCATTTAAGTTACGTTTACAATTCCCATGCAACTCTTGATGAAGGATAAAGATCTCATACTCAACTGCCCATAAAGGATGCTCAAGTCGGGTAGAACCATTTGCATTCCGTAAGCCAGTTAGGAGACTTCCTCACATGAAAATGAAAGTGCAGTCACCAGAACTTAAACCAACACGAAGAGAGGCCATGTCATTTCAATTTCAGTACTCTCACCACAAGGGCACAAAGACCCTGACCCATCACCAAGTTTCTCCTTGTCCCTAAAGAGGTTGCAGAAGAGAACAAAAGTTTTATGTGGCCTAATGAATATAGAACTTATTTTGAAATCACCGCAGGTTCAAATCATGGCAGAATTGAATCTAGAGAGAGGTACAGTCAAACTTGTGCTTGCAGTCATGTGTGATCTCTGTCGACAGCCATTTTGATGTCCACCCAAACAGTTTGTCTCTTTAACATTGTTCGAATAGAGGCCTTCTCTATGATGTGGTCAGCAGTCAGCTTCCAGGCTATTTAACCCCAATTAACTTTAAATCAATTGTCATTAAAGGTTAATTTATGCCTAACTACCATCTGTAGTCGTTAGTTTTCATCATTAAGAGTGTTGACAAATACAATGGGACTTTCTGTAGGGGCTGTTTAAGGCAGGTTGGCTGCTTAAAAGGGTGGCTGCTTTACACAAGTTAGACTGTACCCACAAAATAGAAGTAGGAGAAATTAACTAAATCAGCAACGAAAAAATTCCCCTTTTCCAACGCTCAACCACGTGGTATTCAAAGTTGTATTTTGATTAATTTGCATAAATTTGCAATGTCATGTTACATAGTGGGGCAAAAAATTTAACCCTTGTCCTCAACCAGACATCATTAAACCTCCATTGATATCAACACCATTCCAAACAAAAAAACAACATACAATGAGGAAGAGTTTACATAACACATGAGGAATTCCATCTTTGTTATTATTTTATTTTCTATCAATCAATTGATGAATTGTTCATGCAACTTCAAACCATAACTTCTATTTGATAGTTCAAAAGGTTTTAAAAGACGTTGACGGCGATTTTACTACATGATAAAGGGATGTATTAATTCAAGCAGAATAGTGTGTAGGTGTGGATTTCAAGGTATTAAAATTTGTAAAACTTTCTGTCAGACAAAAATCAAACTTCAGCAACCCCCCATTACCCTTTATCAAACAATAACGACATTTGACCACCTTGTTGCAGACGACTCTTGAGAACTTTGTGGGCAAAGGAAAAATTGCTTGTGATGAGCAATTTTTCCTGTTCCCGCAATGTTTTCTTCCCTATCAGAAGATTATTTTTCAATTCCATCACATTTTGAGATGTCGTCTGCAAACTCTTTCAATTTTGGACAGTTGAAAATTTGGCGTTCTGTAAAGGGATACCACAGTCGGGAGAATACCTCTCCTGAAAATCCAAATGGCGTCACCGGGATTTAAATCCATGCAGACAGGGACCATGTGACTTCACATTCTGTACTGGAACCTCTACACATGAACAGAATTATTTTTCAAAACCTGCGAGAGCTGTCTTAACCCATTACCAAACAATAACAACATTTGACCAGTTTGTTGCAGACGACTCTGGAAACATTCTTAATGAGCAATTTCTCCTTTTCCCACAATATTTTCTGCCCTATCAGAAGATTATTTTTCAATTTCAATTTGGGAGTCAAAAATTGGCGTTTGATAATGGGTTAATCCTGTCTACGCCATAGGCAAGATTTCTTGATGCATTCAGTGTTCTCAGAAAGTCTAATTTTATAAATTGCACTTTACATTAATAAATACAAATCTTCCATATCAATCATTCTATCATAATGGTAAGTTGGGATTCATTAACCTTATGTCTTATTTTCTCATTTTCTAAAGTTTGAGCCCCACCACTAATTTCGATAGAGTGCACTCAGAAAAGTAACTTTAGTGTACTAGCCTTAGGACTTGTTAATCTTATAAAAGGCGTTTTATAACTGCAAAAAGTTCAGACTTCACGAAACTTCGTCGGCCCTAGGCCCTTGACTGACTGAAATCCCTGAGGTCTGACAGAGACTCGCTTTAGTCTGACAGATTTTTACAAAGAGATAGAAGAAAGTGTTCTGTTCGATCCTACTTGGGCTCTCAGAATACCAGGAAGTCTGAAAGTTCATGAAGGTTGGCATTAAACCCTTCAAGATTATGAAAATAAAAATCTCATACTTAAACGATGAAGGCAAACAGACCACTCTTCCCATTGGTCATTCCAACTATCAGAATCAAAATGAATATCCAACTAATGAAAAATTAACCAAAACACTGACATACAAATGCCTGTTGGATTTCATTTCAATAGAATTCTATTGATATCACTTTCAACAAACAAACAGGTATGGATAATGGAATTGGTCTAATGATCAACTACGAGCAAAAAAAAAAATAAAATGATAATAATAAAAAAAAAAATAAAAATGCTCATTTTCTCAGCTGTTAATATCAATTTGGTCAGTCTAAATATCCAATATGGGGGTGTGTGTATGGAAATGCAAGCCTGAACTCTACCCTGTGAAATTGCCACAATATTGGCGATGACAATAATCAACAATCCGCCCACTCTGATTGGATAGATTCCGATAATGGTGCCACTTTACGACAATCAAATCGTGACGACAACCGATGAAAGTCAAACAAATCAATCTATTGTACAAGCTGCAATAACCATAGTTGCGAATACGGTGCATATGCGCACGTAAACCACATTCAACAATGCTCCATCATTGTCAAACCTTTTAACCCTTAGAATGCTGGGTATTTTCTATAATTAGATTTTTGTGTTGAAACTGCTTTCCAAAACCTTAAATATTTGCTTATATTTGTCGAGGAAAGAAACTCAGAGTAACAAACAGGTTAGATCACAGGCCAGCTGCCAGTTTACTTGGCAGCTGGCCAGTTATCTAACCTGTTTGCATAAGTATGAAGTCTGTTCAAGCACTAAAGGGTTAAAATACAGACTCTGAGGTTCAGCACAACACTGAAATTTTAGTTTGTTTGTATATATGGAGTTCAACCCCTTGAATGCTGGGTAATTTTCTAAAAATAGATTTTTGTGTCGTCTGCTTTTCAAACACCTTAAATACCTGCTTAAATTTGTTCAAAAAGATACCCAGAGTGTCAAACAGTTTAGGTCTCCCATTCTGGATCTAATCTGTTTGCATAAGCATGAAGTCCGTTCAAGCCCTATAAGGGTTAATGCCATGTCAACATCGGTACCAATGGAACTTGAACCCGGGACCTCCAACTTCTTAGACCACCACCTAAATAAGCCCTGTGCATACTAGAGATGTATTTATACTCTTAACTTAATTTCAAGTGTTTGGATGATTGGGTGAACTATGGTCTTTTACCTTCAGCAGTACAGCCTAACTTGTGTTAAGCAGCCACCCTTTTAAGCAGCCAACCTGCCTTAAACAGCCACTACAGAAAGTCCCATTGTTAGATTTATAGTGTAAATCAATTTGTGTTAAGCAGCCAACCTGTCTTAAACAGCCAATTTACTCTGTCCCATTGGCTGGCCTCTTAACACAAGTTTGACTGTATTCTGTATTTCCAAAACTACCAGAAAAATCCTATGAGGTTGTGATGTTATTGAAAAATATGCACATACATCCTATATCTAAGTGTTTTCATTCCTTTGTGTGTTAATTGTGGAAGTTGTAAAGATGAAATCACTGAATTGGGAAACCACAAAGCTGGTACCACTTTGTATTGTGGTTTTTGGATAACATGATTCAAAGAAATTTTTGACTGCAAAGGTGACTTTAAAAGACTCTAATTATTTAATGCAAAAGGCCCAATGACCTTTGATACATAGATGACCTTGACCCTAGACCAAGACTAAAAAGTGACCTTTGATAAAAAAGTGATATATAGGTAAGAATTCAATAGGGGCCATAAAAAGGTAGGAATTCCATTTGAAAGGGGGGGGGGGGGCATAAAAAGGCAGGCATGTAATCAGAGGGGCATAATTAGGTGGGAATGAAATCAGAGGGGCATAAAAAGGTAGGAATCTCATCGGGGGTGGGGGGGTGGGTGGGGGGGGAAAGAATACATAAGGTACAAATTTAATCAGAGGGGCATAAATAAGTAGGAATGTGGGTGGGGGGGTGGGGGGGGGGTTAACAAAAAAGGTAGTTCAATTGGGGGCATAAAAAGATAGGAACAGGGGAAAACCCCTCCCTCTCTTATCTAGGCCTCTGAAACATTCAACACTTGAACAGGGGTGAGCCCGGTAACGCCCAGGTCGCCCACTCATACTCAAATATCACTGGATTAAATGTTATCAATGCATTCAGACCCTTTCACTGCATAAAACACGTTTTTTTAAGCAAAACACGCAGCAAGAGATATGTGCATTTTCAGGGAAGGGAGTTTGCTACATGATGATTATTCAAACAATTACACAGAGGGTCTCATGGCATATTAACAGTGGTTTTATTGCAAAGCCCAATCACCCTCTGTGAGTTATGTTTTATCATATTTAGTATTGTCATTATAGAATCATTCCAAAACCTTAAATATCCGCTTAATTTTCAAGAGGTAAGATACTCAGAGTAGCAAACAGGTAAGATAATAGGCCAGCCGCCAGTTACTTTGCGGCTGGGCTGGATCTGACCATTTTGCATAAGCATGAAGTCGGTTCCAGCACTATAAGGGTTAAGACAAGTTGCTATTATTTCTCCTTTTTTTAAAACTCATTAATTCAAAAGGCCTGATGGCAGATCAACAGCAGTTTTACTTATAAACACTCAACAAGTTTCACCCTCGGTAAATAATGTGTTATATTGTGAATAGTATATTTATTTTCATCACTATCACCCTCATCAATAGGACAGGTTACTGTTAATTCTCCTTTTTCCAAACAAATATTTCTCTCTTATTAGACATAATAAGTATTCTTTTACATTAAAAAAAAAATATATTTAAAATTTTAATACAGTCAAACTTCTGTTAAGAGGCCAGCCTATGGGACAGAGTAAATTGGCTGTTTAAGACAGGTTGGCTGCTTAACACAAATTGATTTACACTATAAATCTAACAATGGGACTTTCTGTAGTGGTTGTTTAAGGCAGGTTGGCTGCTTAAAAGGGTGGTTGCTTAACACAAGTTAGACTGTACTTTCAATTAGAAATCATAACAATATAAAATTATCTTTGGCAAGGGTTTTACCCATATCCAGCAATTTTATATCCGGTGAAAACTGATTGCATCATCAAATTGTGAATTCAATTCAATTGAGCATGTAAATGCTTTACATTTGGGAAGGAGTACAAAGTCTTATATTGAACCCTCGAAAAATGAACTCTTTATTTACTATTCAATCATTTCAAGTTTATGTCGACCCCCACACACACACACACACACACCCACCCACACCCAACCCCTCACACATATCTAGCTTATTTCTTAGAAATCTCTGCATTTTTTCATCTCATTTCGCTATTGATCTGGACTGCTCAAAAAAATCCCAATTTTTGGTGGATAGGTTAATATTTGAAATTGTGTAAATACTGTATTGAAATATTTAGAACATGCAAATATCTGGCTGACTAGGGATCAAATCTTTGCACTGCCATTGGATTTCATAACATCTTGTCTTACTCTTATCAAATAAATTTCAAAAAAAGTTTATTTAGTGATAAAGATTTGTCTCAAGGTAATATTACATTTCAAAAGGGTTCAATACGAGCACACATGCATTCTTACATGGAATTTCAATTTTATATGGGCCTTTAATGCCAAGTCAACAAATGTTTGGTAATGCAACAGCTTTCAGGATCCACCAGGACTAGCCTAGAGCGTTCAAATGCCTTGCCCAAGGTCACTCCCAAGATACTAGAGGTATTGGTGAGGCTTGAACCCGGAACACCTTAGTTCTAAGTCCACCACCTTAACCACTGGACCACGCAGGACCCTTTAGGTCTATGATTCATGGGACTAAATTGTTTGATTCCTTACCATTTCCTAAGTCCAAGTATCTGTGATGGCTTAGCGACAAAACATGTCATGCAAAAGGAAGTTAGTCACATGACTCCGACCTGTTGATCTATGTTGTCATTTCCATGGTTTAATGCAATACTATAGGAAGTCCTTCACAAATGTTATCTAACCTGATTGCTACTCTGAGTATCTTACCTAAACATAATTCAGCAGATATTTAAGGTTTGGGAGAGTTTGGATGGTGTTTAATGACAAATAAACAATTTTTCAGTTATGTAACGACTTTTCTGGATCAACCAGTACTAGGCTAGGGCTCTGAAGTGATTGTCTAAGGACACTCCCAGGAAACCAGAGGTGTCAGTGGGGCTCAAACCAAGGACCCCCGAGTTCTAATTCTGCCACCTTAACCACTGGGCCACCCAGGACCCCATGGTTTTAAGCAGACGACACAAAAATCTAAATTTAGAAAATGTCCCTGCAGTCAAAGGGGACACAATGGGAGTAAAGAAACCTGTAACAATGCAGAAATGGGTTTGACTTGGTAAGAATACCCAAACAAACTCAAATAACCCTGTAATGTATAAGCACAACACTATACCGGCTTTGTTTGGGTTCTGTTTCATTAACTCTTCATTCAGGGCTTAACCCTACACAAAACAAGTGTGCCATTTCACAGGTTCCACGGCTCTGAGCAAAGGAGACTAGCTTCCAAATTATTGCGGAGAAAAAAAACCCCCAAACTTACAAGTAGCTTTCTCCTTTTTTCCCACCAATACTATTCATACTACAAGAGAAATGGTATCTTATTTCATTTCACTTAATTTCATTCTGAATTATAGTGTGCTTTCTCATCTAAATTCGGAGCGGTCAAAAATCTGGAACTTGCAATATAGCAAAGAGTTAAGTACAAATTATACAAATAGCCGATCCTATTTCAATGGCTTTTGGAATGCTTTAGTAGACCTTTTTCTTCTGGGTATGAATTAAATCTCAGTGTGAGAGACGTTTCAACACCCCCCTTGTTAACAGACAACCTAAATATGGCTTTTCAATATCATTTTAATTAATAGTTTGTCTTTGTATGACAATTCCTGAGACAGATAGATATGGTCTTAATCATCTAGAAGTAGTCTACGTCTGGTTTCATAAATGGTCCAGGGGGAAAAAAGGGAAAAGTGTGTAGTTATTTAAAGGTAAAACATGTATCTAAAGCCCCTGTGTTGTAAAATCAATTTGTAGTGTGGGATATCGAATGTGCCTTTTAACTAGGTCAACTGTCTGGCAGTCCGCCCAAACCAATTAAAAACGCATAAAAATATAAATATTTCAGCCGATAACTACATAGCTTATACATTAACCCTCCAATTCATGGAATTATATGAGTCAGCTATACATTTCCAACAGAATAATTTTGAGAAAAGTTGATATCGCTCATACAAATAATATTTTCAATCCTTCAAGATCAAAGTGACTTCTACACACAACTTTTAATTTGGAAAGATCAGATTATTGAAATCCATTATGAGTTTCCATCAATTTCGTAGTGTAGCTTTATTTTTGTTATTGTCAGATCCAGGGCTTTATACTTCTTTTCAACTGTATCTCTGTTATTTCGGAGATTTCAGTGCCCCAACCTGCCATATTTTCCAGGTATTTTCTCAGAACTACACAATATCCTTTCCAGGCAAAACCATTCGTTCATATTGTCCAGCTTTTCCAAGCTGTTACTCTTAAAATGTAGGGTATTTTTTCTAAAAATAGATTTTTGTGTCATCTGCTTTCCAATACCTTAAATATCTGCTTAATTTTGATGAGGAAAGATACTCAGAGTAGCAAACCGGTTAGATCACAGGCCAGCCGCCAATCTACTTGGCGGCTGTCCTGGATCTAACCTGTTTGCATAAGCATAAAGTTGGTTCGAGCCCCCATAAGGGTTAATGCAATGCCTTACTCTTTATGATTGAGGAAGACCCACACTAAACTACACATAAGAGCTGGTCAAGCCAGGTACAACCATCAGCATTCCCTAAGGCAGGTGGGAGACTACTTCTCATGAAAATCCAAATGCCGTCACCAGGATTTGAACCCACTTCTTACTATCTAATCGTCATCTGCTTTTACTGTTATTTCAGATCATTCATAAAATTGCATATGGGGGAAATAATTTAATGTATTAAATTGGTGTTCAAATGAATCTTTAAATAGGCATATCCATTGTAAATAATGATTTGCAAGCATTTTTTTTTTTTCATTTAATTCGACCAGGTGTTAAATATTTGCCAAGATTTATCATGTTCAACCAAGTCCTCATACCTTCATAACCTTTTGTAATGTAAAGGGCAATAGTATTGACATTTTCAAAAGGCACATTAAATCATTTTTGGAATAACAAGAACTTTTTGTTTGTTCGTTATTTTTAAATAATATGCTTACAACTATATTCCTAATTCTTTTGTTTTCTTTCAACCCTTTCCCAAACAACAAATTTTCGACTGTCCCAAATTGAAAGAATTTCCAGATGACATTTCAAAATGTGATGAAATCGGAAAATAATCTTCTGATAGGGCAGAAAACATTGTGGGAAAAGGAAAAATTGCTCGTTACGAGCAATTTCTCCTTTTCCCACAATGTATTCTGAAGTCGTCTGCAACAAATTCGTCAAATCTCGTCATTGTTTGGGAAAAGGTTATGAGAAATGTTTACCAAATCTTAGTTTATATGGTGTTTAACGCCGTGAAAATAGCATTCCAATCATTTTACGGCTTTACTGGACTTCTCCTGTACTTGGCAGTGCTCCGCAGTCTCTTGCCTAAGGCATGTCCATGAATAAATCAAAGTACAGCTGTTGGATTGAGCTAATGACCCCATGTCACAAATCCGCACCTTAACCACTGGGCCACCCTTTCACTGTGCAAATAAAAATTCCATTACTTTGCAGAGAACAACATATGAAAACACTGTGCAAAAAATGAAAACTTTCACATCTTGATAAAAGGCACCTTTCATCACAGCATTTAAGATAAAAAAATGTTATCAAAAGGAATTGTGTTGCCCTTTTTTGTCTAATGCCTTTTATATTTAGACCAAATCATTCCTTTGTCACAATGACTTCCATTTGAAGTCAATTAAGAATTATCCTTTTTGTAGCTATTATTTTTTGATCTGCTGGCACTGTATATTAAGACAAGACAAAAAGAAATTCAAATATGGAGGAATGAGCGAAAAGAAACTATCTAGATTTCGAAAGATTGTTACAGATTAGGAGCTTAATGAAGACTTGTCTGGCCTCAGGTGTGCTCCAGGGTTGTTCGAAACAGGTGTTTAAATTACAGGTAATTAAACAGAACGAGAAAACCTCCGCCAAATTGGGCTTGAAGAGCCCCAGATAAGGGCTGGTGAAACAAACACGCAAACTCCATTACCATGATTGTGACATTATCAAAGAAAGCATGAGGGTTTGTTTTGGAAAAGTAACCATCTCAATGGGGTGCAGGGCGATATTAGTAGGGGGAAGGTGTCTTTGTAAGGCCTTCATGAACAACAGGATCAACATGCACATGTCAATGAAAACCTTCATGAACATATTGTTGGTGTTCATGAACATGTTCCAAATTAACTTTGCGTCGATGAACAGGGTTTTCCTTGATCCCGAATTTATATAGTAAATGACCCCCGATGGATGGATATAACCCCTAAAGATCATTGTTTTCCATTCACAGTTCCATAATATAAGAGTCAAAAGCCCCCAAAATTAGCATAGATCGAGGGGTCAAGAGGAAACACTTGAACCGCCATTTTTTGTTCATATCTGTTCATGAACAAAAGTCTTGAATCCTTCGCAGGGAATTGCCCCGAGTTGTGGAACTTCCCACTTTCCTCGTCTATCTGAACATGAGGGGAATACAAACATTGGACTGGTGCATGTTTTGAATTATGCTAATGAATGAAATCTTTATATCACGACCTTTCATAATTAGCCAAAGAGTAATTGATGTCAATCCTTCCAGAAGTGAGTTATAACCCTTCAAGATGCATGAACAGGCAAAAAATACAAAGCCACCATGGTAATTTAAAAGAAATAATACCCTTCCCCCCTATGTGAATTTTTGAAAATGGTTTAAATTGATAGCCAAAAGGTACCTTTAACACTGTATATACACCCAACATTACAAGGATTCAATGCAATATTATAGTAATTCATTGGCGGCTGGCCTGGATCCAACCTGTTTGCATAAGCATGAAGTCGGTTCAAGCACTAAGAGTTAACCCTTTCCCAAACGACAAATTTTCAACTGTCCCAAATTGAAAGAGTTTGCAGACGACATTTCAAAATATGATGAAATTAAAAAATCTACCTTTTGATAGGCCAGAAAAATTGTGGGAAAAGGAAAAATTGCTTGTCACGAGCAATTTCTCCCTTTCCCACAATTTTTTTCTTTAGTCGTCTGCAACAAAGTAGTCAAATGTCGTTATTTTTTGGGAAAGGGATAAGAATAATTGATTGTGCCATTGCCCTGTGCCGCACCTTGTTGGCATCACATGATTAAAATGTGCAGACGGTCTCCTTCGTCAGATTTCCCTACATTTTCGTTCATTCTCAATGATTTTGCAGAATCGAAATAAATAGACAACTGTTAACATAACCGTTTAAACAGTTTAGTGATTTTTTTGTGCTGTATATTTACCAAACCGTGATGAGCGGCTTGTGAAGTTAACCCTTATATTAGCTTTATATTAACCCTTTCCCAAACAAAAGCGACATTTGACCACTTGTTGCAGATGACTTAAGAAAACATTGTAGGAAAAGGAGAAATTGCTCATAACAAACAATTTTTCCTTCTCCCACAATGTTTTCTGCCCTATCAGAAGATCATTTTCCAATTTAATCACATTTTGAAATGTCGTCTGCAAACTCTTTCAATTTGGGACAGTCGAGAATTTGTTGTTTGGTAAATGATTAAAACTATGTACATCTGGGATGCCATTTTGTCCATCAAATAAACATCTTATTTCGAAAGAGATAAAAAAAACCGTTGATCAGTGAGGGAATCAAATTTAAGGAAATGAGTACTTTTAAGTCAGATTTAAATGCCACCCAAGGTACCAGTGGGGTTTCAAACCCAGAACCCATCTCCTCAACCACTGGGCCTTGTAGAGCCCTTTTCAAGTCAGAAACCATTTACAGCAGTATTCCCATTGTGTGGTGAAAATTTTAACAAAGATATGGTTCAAAGTACTCCCATAACAGTACATATTTTAACCCTACCAAAGCTGGAAGCGATGTCATGCTTATGAAAACAGGGCAGATCAGGGCAGAAATTTGGCGGCTGGCCTCTAATCTAACCTGCTTGCTACTCTGAGTCTCTTTCCTCAACAAAATAAAGCAGATATCTGTATCTAAGATTTGGAAAGCAGACAACAGAAAAATATATTTCTAGAAAATTACCCAGCATTCTAAGCGTTAAGAAGCTATCTACGGCATAACTCCCGTTTGCAGGGAAAATGGGAACAAAGATGTAGTTCATGCAGCTTTTGCATAATAGTGCATTATCGTAAAGGGCACTCACTCATTAGCATGTTTAGCAAAATACTACAAACTTTGGGGACTCCTTGGTCTAGTGGTTAGAGCACAGAACTTAATGTCACATAGCCCCTCTCCATATATGGGCTTAGCCTAGTGGTTAGAGTTCAGAAATTGAAGTCACGTGGTCCCTCTCCATGTGGGCTTAGCCTTGTGGTTAAAGTTCAGAACTTGAAGTCACACGGTCCCTCTCCATGTGGGCTTAGCCTGGTGGTTAGAGTTCAGAACTTGAAGTCACATGGCCCCTCTCCATATATGGGCTTAGCCTTGTGGTTAGAGTTCAGAACTTAAAGTCACATGGTCCCTCTCCATGTGGGCTTTGCCTTGTGGTTAGAGCACAGAACTTGAAGTCACATGGCCCCTCTCCATGTGGGCTTAGCCTTGTGGTAAGAGTTCAGAACTTGAAGTCACATGGCCCTTCTCCATGTGGGCTTAGCCTTGTGGTTAGAGCACAGAACTTGAAGTCACATGGTCCCTCTCCATGTGGGCTTAGCCTGGTGGTTAGAGTTCAGAACTTGAAGTCACATGGTCCCTCTCCATGTGGGCTTAGCCTTGTGGTTAGAGTTCAGAACTTGAAATCACACGGTCCCTCTCCATGTGGGCTTAGCCTGGTGGTTAGAGTTCAGAACTTGAAATCACATGGCCCCTCTCCATGTTGGCTTAGCCTTGTGGTTAGAGTTCAGAACTTGAAATCACACGGTCCCTCTCCATGTGGGCTTAGCCTGGTGGTTAGAGTTCAGAACTTAAAGTCACACGGTCCCTCTCCATGTGGGTTTTGCCTTGTGGTTAGAGTTCAGAACTTAAAGTCACACGGTCCCTCTCCATGTGGGCTTAGCCTGGTGGTTAGAGTTCAGAACTTGAAGTCACATGGTCCATCTCCATGTGGGCTTAGCCTGGTGGTTTAAGTTCAGAACTTGAAGTCACATGGCCCTCCTCCATGTGGGTTTTGCCTAGTAGCTAGAGTTTAGAACTTGAAATCACATGGTCCCTCTCCATGTGGGCTTAAATCTCAGTTGCATAAGTCTCCTGGCTGACTTGGGGAGTGCTAACTGTTTGACCAACTACCTGACTTGACCAGCCAGATAAGGACATTTATACTAAAGGTTTTTCTCCCGCCTTATGAGCCAGAGAACGTATTGTATCTGAAATAATGTTGATGCAATGTAAAACCCTAAGACTCAACCAAACAACAAAAGCCAACCATCATGCAAGTAAAAATGTGTAATTTTGATAAATGGGCACGAAATGGTTACATCTTAAACTTCAATGTTTGTCACAAGTATTTATAAAATTTTCTGAAGCAGAGGCATTAAAAACATTGAGTGCTAATGGTGTTTGACAATTGGTGAAAAAGGATAGATTGAAAAATGCCCCCCCAAAGTGTGCGAAAAACCCACGTCATTTTTGTTCCAATGCCTCTCCAGCAATTTACATCTTTACTAGAAAAATTAGCTCTTATGAAGTCTATATTTGGTTGATAATTGGCCTCTGAAATGTCACAGTCCACACGCGCGGACAGGCAATGAATTTCTGCATGCAAAATGCTGACTTGGTGTACATTAGCAGAATTCTTAGAGGCACAATTCACGAAATCTTACTCTCCTGCAAATGCTTCTCACTACCTCTCAAAGGGAATGAAAGAGAATAAAAAGGTCGGAATCATGAGACGGAGGGGGGTGTCGTGAAATGGGGGGTGGGGGGGGGGGCATGAGGGGTGGTGGACTTAAGCAGTCTTAACCCTTTACCAAACGCAAAATTTCCGACTGTCCAAAACTGAAATTGAAAAATAATCTTTCTTGCTTTGTTTTTTGTCATTTACTGTTGCTTTCATCTAGGAAAGAAAAAATACTTTAAAGCATTCGGTAAAACCATAAAGACAATAAAAGAATTTGCTCATTGGGTACAATTTATCCTACAATTTATCCTTTTGGGACATAGGTTTTCAAAAGATATATGCAATAGTATCCAATGAACAAAACAAAACTAATAACCTAGCATTGACTGTACAACTATAGATCATGTTTTTATGACATTAAATGATTTTTGTAACTGTTGCTTACACAGTCATTAAAACCTCACTACAGAAGACCTTCAAAACCACAGTGGCAGAAGGATAAAACGCTCAAATGTCATAAAGAAAAATGCTGTCTTGTTTTCATTTTTCATTTCCCCTCCCCCTTTTTCCAATTTACAAGAGTTCTGCGATTCACAGAATAGACAGAGAGACATAATGGGAATTCGGAACTGGGTCAAATCATTACTGCTTATCATTAGTTGAAGAAAAAGGATTGGCGGACAGAATGACCAAGTCCATTATTGGAGATGTTAAATCAGATATCGTCTTAGACTGACACTCCTAATAAACGAACAATTTCCGTTTGACCCAAATTGGGAAAGTTTGCAGAAGAAAAGTTGTGGTAATAATAAAAAAGAGGACAGATAACTTTCTTGTCCTTAGGATTTGTTTGTATGGTATTCAAAGCTGTATCAACATTTTTTTAAATTATGTAACAGCTTTCCTGGATCCACCAGTACTAGGCTAAGGTTCTGAAATGAGTTGCATAACCATGAAACCAGGCGTCTGTGGTGCTTGAACACGGGACCGCTAAGTTCTAAGTCCAGGAATTTAACCAATTAAAATCAATCCTTCTTGGAGAACGAAACATTACACAAGTAATTAAGCAATTTCAATAACAAGAAATTAAGCGATCTAACAATATATAAACATTGACATGAAGGGTTAAAAAAGCACAAATCATTCAAGCACACTCCAGTCCATTCATTGAAGGCAACATGAACTTGCTGTATTTTCTTTATAGACCGGTTGACCCGCTACCACACCATACTAAACATTTGGCTGATCTCCAAATACCACAAAAACTAATTTACAAAGCATGTAATACTATCGCACACTCAGGAATGGGCGATAACCCTTAGAATGCTGGGTAATTTTCTAAAAAAAGAATTGGATCTTCCAGTAGGGCTCTGAAGTCATTTACTAAGGGACAACCGTACAAAACCAGAGTTGTCGGTGAGGCTCAAACTCGGGACCCCTGAGTCCTAAGTCCATCACCTTCACCACTTGGCTATGTAGGAGCCTGTTTTAAATAAGTACCCACATTCTAGGGTTTGGAAAAGCAATATAGAAGATATTTGAGAGAATACACCTCTTATCAGAACAATGGGCAATCCCAACAATTGTATTTGATAATTGATCAATATAGGTCACACCTTATGGCTGATCAATATTTTATTCTGTTGACCGTTCTTGCTGACCAAACAATAAACAGGTCAATAGATAAGGTCAATAATGAACAACGTCCAGGAATGGTCATTGATTAGCAAATTAACTTGCGAATGTACTCTTATATATGCATAAGTAGTGTTTTAGGAAATGTAAATGTATGTAAGTTTTAGGTATTAAAATAGGTACCTTATTTTAGACGAAACCATTCTGACGTGTTTATGTTTACATGACATGAGAGCCGTCATGAACAGTATGTTCCAATTTCTTCATTAAGCAAATACAATATTCTACCAGAGAGAATAACATAACCCATTATCAAGCGCTAAAGTTGCGACTGACCCAAATTGAAAGAGTTTGCAGACGACATTTCAAAATGTGATGAAATTAAAAAACTATCTTATGATAGGGCAAAACATTGTGTGAAAAGGAGAAATTGCTCTCAATGAGCAATTTCTTCTTTTCCCACAATGTTTTTCAGAGTCGTCTGCAACAAAATGGTCAAATGTCGTTATTGTTTGGTAATGGGTTAATGGATTTTTTTTGTGTTAGTGTTAAACACTGTTTCGACCACCTTTTAGTTTGATTTTTTCTGGTTTTCTTGGGAGTCATCAGTACACAACTAAGGACCCTGAAGTGTCTTGCCATAGGACACTCTTACAAATTTAGCCAGGACTCCAAGGTAAGAAGTTTATGGCATAAACCACTGAGCCATGTAGAACCCAATTTAAGGACATTTTGTGAGAGAGAAGCGTTGAAACAGAAGGAAAATTTGCTCAATGAAAGACCTTTGATTACCAAGCATAATCCCCCATACCTAGTGCTTTAACCCTTTCCCAAATAATAATGACATTTGACCATGTTGTTGCAGACGACTTAAGAAAACATTGTGGGAAAAGGACAAATTGCTCGTAACAAGCAATTTTTCCTTTTCCCACAATGTTTTCTGCCCTTTAAGAAGATTTTTTTTCAGTTTCATCATATTTTGAAATGTCGTCTGCAAACTCTTTCAAATTGAGGCAGTCGAAAATTTGCTGTTTGGTAAAGGGTTAATGCATCTGTCAGATTCAAACATCAAATACTTCTGGTAGAAAATTGTTTTGCTACAAAAGCATTAATTTGGGCTGATTAATTGCTCAATTAATAATATGTTACTTCAACAATGACATCCCGATTCATTCTGTATCTATTGATTTAATGGCAGGGTGGTGGAATCTGCTTTTGATTCACTTGTCCACAAATTGAGGGTTCAGTGCAATACTATAGTAAGTGCTTCATGTTTATGAAGCACTTACTATAGTCTTGCATGAACCCTCAAAATTTAATGCCAAACCATAATTTCTACACTTGTCTGTTTAATGATAACTTAATAAATTTCAACAAAAGTTCCCTTGTTCTTTAAGACTTAGCTGGGCAATAGGGCCAAATGATTTTGCCATACCTGAGAGAACTTTCAAAAGAAATATCACAAGACTGGAAGGGTCAAAACATCGTAGGAAAAGCTGTCAAAATGTATAGTCAGTAGAATAATACTCATTCACAGATGGAGTCTTGTCAAGAAATGTGCAATAACAGCGAAAACAGCTAAAATTTCTGAATACCTGTGTTGGGCACAAATTATTTTTTGGTTTCAAATACATAAAAGGGGGTTCATAGTAAAACCTACACTATTTTTTTCAAAAAGCCACCTTTGAAAAAACCTAAGATTAACCTTAACTCTCCCAAGCAACAAATTTTGGACTGTCCCAAATTGAAATTTTGCAGACGACATTTCAAAATGTGATGAAATTAAAAAATATTCTTCAGATAGAGCAGAAAACCTTGTGGGAAAAGGAAAAATTGTTTGTTACGAGCAATTTCTCCTTTTCCCACAATGTTTTCCAGAGTTGTCTGCAAAAAGTAGTCAAATGTCATTATTGTTTGGGAAAGGGTTAAGAATGCTGGGTAATCTACTTGGCAGCTGGCCTGGATCTAACCTGTTTGCATAAGCATGAAGTCGGTTCCAACACATTAAGGGTTAACACAGGAAAATTAGGAAAAAAAAACCATAGCGATAAATGGAGAAATTACTTGAGACAAGCGATTTCTCCATTTGTCATCAGTTTCAACTAGCTTCAAAGAATGCAAACATCTTTTCTTACCAAAAATCTACAAAAATATCGGCAAAATTTCCCAATTTGGACAAATCCTACAATTCCCATATGGAGAAATGGGAAGATTTTCTACGCAAGCGTTGACACAAACACATACAAACACACTAAGAGAAAAATTCAATATAAGTTGAGTGTCACCATACCTTATGAATATAGCAGGTTGCTATATGTTTCACACAGTTTGTAAACTCCACAAATCCCCAAAACAGATCATTCATCTACACATGGCACAGTTGAATAAACGATAAATACAAAACAGTCCAGTAACTCGTACATAAGTCCCTCGTTCATTTGAACTTAAACACAGCAAAGTAAAATCTGTCCAAGTCTTAAAAAACAAAACAATCTAGTTGCTCATGCAATAGTCCCTAGATGGTCTTCACTTTAGACCTGGCTAAATAATTCAGTCTAAGTCTTAAAAATACAGTAACAATAACAAACAGTTTATATTCAGACAACCGACCACGACAAACCTTCAAACCTCCATTCGTTAAACCGTGTGAGCGAGAGGCGAGAAGCGAATGAGAAATGAAACGCAACTCCAGTCAGCCAGTCAGCCCCTCCATTGTCAATTACTCAATAGTAGAGTATTTGTAAAACGGGAGTGAGGTTTACTACAGGCAGTATGTAGTATATGTACAGTCTGGTTCATCCGTTACGCGCTGCTCCCCCCCATAACCACCTCCACTACTACCACAGCCCAATAACCAATAACTTCTCCCTCACAGAGACAAGTTTTTTTTACCCCCATACAACAGCGAATCACAGGTTTCTGCGGTTTCATGACGTTGCTGTCTCTGCAAATTTTGTGTGTGAGTGTGTGTTTGTATGGTGAGTCTGTTTTTCCAGAAAATGACACCAGTTGAGATTTGAAGGTTATTTCCAAGGCTAGCAAAATTGTTTTGATCTTCTTTATCCCTTTCCCAAACAACCAATTTTCGACTGTCCCAAATTAAAAGAGTATACAGACGACGTTTCTACAAATGCATGTAGGGCGACTTTCTTAACCTTATAGTGCTGGAACTGACTTCATGCTTATGCAAACAGGTTAGATCCAGGCCAGCCACCCATTTACTTGGCAGCTGGCCTTGATCTAACCTGTTTGCTACTCTGAGTATGTTTCCTCATCAAAACTAAGCATATAACTAAGGTTTTGGAAAGCAGACGACACACAAATCTATTTTTAGAAAATAACCCAGCAGTCTGAGGGCAATGTTTCGCAACATTGGCGTGATGGGGTAACTGCACTGTAGTTATTGTATTTCTTTACTTCTATTGACATGACATGAGGTCAACTCCCATAGACAAGAGACCCTTCACCTATCATTTACTTTGTTGATGCATATCTTAACACTAGAATGCTGGGTAATTTAAAAAAGAAAAAATCTTTAATATTAAGCTTATTTCTGTTGAGGCAAGATACTCAGAGTAGCAAACAGGTTAGATCACAAGCCTGGCTGGGATTTAATCTGTTTGCATAAGCATGATGTCAGTTCCAGCACTATAAGGGTTAACACGACACTATGCAGATTAAGAAATCAAACAACAAGAAGGATAAATTGCTTTTAAGTGGCCATAAACCATAGAAAGGAAGTTTTCTATGTGATAAACTTTTCATCTTAAACAAACATTTCATACACAAACAAAGAAGCAGTGGTGATAAAAAGAACATTGTGCACTTTCGACACGAAGTTTCATTTGTAATGGAGTAAAATGCTTTCTCTTTAAACTCCTTTCTACTGTCCCCTATTGTTTTCAGTTTTGACTGGCCACAAGTATCCATTTTAGAAAACATGTCAACAATAGGAAATGTTTGAAAGATGAAGTCGCTTGAGAAACAAAGGGACATAACTCTAACAATATAACTTTCCATGTCTAGAGTGACCTTCCCTAATGGGTGAAAATAAACTGTTAATGGTAACTCTTTGTGTTTGTGGGCGGCATGTTTGTTTGTTAAAATGGGTTTAACGCAGAGTCAACAATCCTTCAGTTATTGTACTGCTTTTCCGGATTCAGCAGTTCAATGCTGGGCTTTGAAGTTTCTTATAAAAAGCAACCACAGGTTCCCGTTGGGCTCCAACCCAAGATCCTTGAGTTCTAGTATAAGACCACCATGTGTCGTTTGCTTTCCCAAACCTCAAATATCTGCTTGATAATGATAAAAAGATACTCAGAGTAGCAAACACGTTAGATCACAGGCCAGCTGCCAATTTATTTGGCTTAATTGGTGACTGGCCTTTGATCCAACCTGTTTGCTTAAGCATGAAGTCGGCTCCAGCGGTATAAAGGTTAATAAGCATTCGCTTCAAGCCAACCACAGAATCAGTTTGATGCAAGACAGTGTGACAAGTATGAAACTGTATGTTCAAGACAAAATCCATCATGTAGGAGCAAGTGATCAGTACATAATAATTCAAGGGTTTAATGCAATACTATAGTAAGTGCTTAATAACATGAAGCACTCACTGTAGTATTGCACGGAACCCTCGAGTTGAGAGAAAAAGCATCAATTAATGACAGAAGTACTCTGACCACAAATGTGTGGTGCAACAGATAAAACACACATCAGAATGACCTTATTACAGAAATACCAATGACGCACATTGAAGTTAACCCTAAGCATGCTGGGTAATTTTCTAAAAATAGATTTATGTATCATCTGCTTTCCAAAGCCTTAAATATCTGCATAATTTTGATGAGGTAAGATACTCAGAGTAGCAAACAGGTTAGATCACAGGCCAGCCACCAATTTACCTGGCGGCTGGCCTGGATCTAACCTTTTTACATAAGCATGAAGTCGGTTCCAGCACAATAAGGGTTAAAACGATGGTCGATAATGATCCATTATTGGAACCGTCTATAGATGATGCCTCCCGTCTCCATACCTAGTCTGCATGAAACCAAGGTGTGACTTCATTGGGGTTTTACTGTTTTCGTATAATATACATCTATATTTATGATATAATATGTACAGTGTCAACAGTATTTCAATTAAAAGCATACATATAAAAAAACTGCAAAAGAGGGTAAAACCAGTTAAAAATAATAATAGAATATGTTGAAATGTAGCAAAACACCATAGGACCATGACAATTAAACGCCTGCACAATTAATTACTTTTAAGTGAATTGTCAATTATTCCAGAACTTTCACAATTTAAGGGTAAATGAGCACAAGTATGAATTTAAGTTACAGATTTTCTGGATTCACCAGTATGTTAATAAATGGGTTCATCCCTATGTCAACCATTTTTTCATTTATGAGAAGCCTTTCCTGGATTCACCAATGCTAGGGTTCTGAAGTGTCTTGCAAAAGGACACTCTCAGATCTAGCTATTCCAGTGGGGCTCTAACCCAGAACCCCTCAGTTATAGACCGCTACCTCACCACTGGGCAACCCAGGACCCTTTTTTATTTGTTTGTATTTATGGTGTTTAAAGCTGTTTCAACAATGATTCATTTATGTTACTACTTTTCTGGTTCCACCTGTACTAGGCTAGGGCTCCCATGTGTCTTGCCAAAGGACACTCTTACGAAACCAGAGGTGTCATTTGGGCTTGAACCTGGGACCCCTAAGTTATAAGACTGCAACCTCAACCATTGGGCAACTAAGGACCCTTTCTCATCCTTTATTCACAAAACTAAAGACACATTTGCAATAGATATCATTTGAAACGAGGTTATTTGGTTGAATCAAGGTCATTTGAAACAAGGTTAATTGGTTGAATCAAGGTTTTTTGTCATTTTCAACAAATTATTTGCCATATTGCAGTGGTCCGTATATCTATCTAGGGGGAACATGTGATTTCGACTTCTCTTCTGAAAGCACTAGACCGACCATTCAGACATCTTGGTCATTTGTTCAACCCTTAACCGTTTCCCAAACAATAACAACATTTGACCACTTTGTTGCAGACGACTTCAGAAAACGTGGGAAAAGGAGAAATTGCTCGTAACAAGCAATTTTTCCTTTTCTCACAAGGTTTCCTGCCCTATCAGAATTTTTTCCCCCAATTTCATCACATTTTGAAATGTCGTCTGCAAACCCTTTCAATTTGGGACAGTCGTAAATGTGTTGTTTGGGAAAGGGTTAAAGTACTGGAACTGACTTCATGCTTATGCAAACAGGTTAGATCCAGGCCAGTCGCCATGTTAAATAGCAACTGGCCTGTGATCTAACCTATTTGCTACTCCGAGTTCCTTCCTTGTCAAAATTAAGCAGATTTTTCAGGCTTTGGAAAGCAGACAATACAAAAATATTATTTAAGAAAATTACCCAGCACTCTAAGGGTTAAAGATGGGCTATCCATGTAAGACAGACTTCATCTGATGTCAGTAAATATTGTTTTATATACATAATGACCCTCTAAACTACACAGAATGAAATCTCACATAAACAACATTTAAATTGAGGAAACTTTTCCGTAAACTTGTGCAATGCATATTAGCAAGAATATAAACTCAGGCGTTTAAACATAAAAATAGATCTCACTTGCGCCACTTTTGCCTGCCACTCTGGGTAATTATTCACCCGTTATCATAACTTATTGATAAATGATAATCAATATCTCTCCCTTTGATTGGAACAGACTATGTTGTCATCTAAAGGTAGTGTGAAAATGGTTAATGCACTATTGTCCTATATTTAGAATTACTATTTTTACTCTTTATTGATAATAACACTTTAACCCACCTACAGCAAAGGTATTTACCCTTAGAATTCAGGGTAACATTCTTAAAAATAGATTTTTGTGTCGTCTGCTTTCCTAAACCTTAAATATTTGCTTAATTTTGATGAAGAAAGATTTTCAGAGAAGTAAACAACTTAGATCACAGGCCAGCAGCCAATTTACTTGGCAGCTGGCCTGGATCTAACCTGTTTGCATAGGCATGAATTCAGTTCCAGGGCTATAAGGGTTAGGAAACAAATGTGACATTGCTTGTGACATCATGTGAATGTGTTACCGTCTCAGTTCCCTGTAGAAGGTAATTTAATCCTTATAGTGCTGGAACAGACTTCATGCTTATGCAAACAGGTTGGATTCAGGCCAGCTGCCAATCCAGCCTGTGAACTGACCTGTTTGCTACTCTGAGTATCTTATATCAAAATTAAGCAGATATTTGAGGTGTATGAAAGCTGATGACAAAAATCCATTCTTAGAAATTTACCCAGCATTCTAAGGGTTAAAACTACTTTTAAGTCAATTATTCTAGAACTTTCACAATTTCAGTGTAAACGAGCGCTAGTATGGCTTTGAATCATGATGAGAAACTGCTTCCTTTCTCTCAATGATAAAACAAAAAACTCACGGACATCTGGATGGTTCTCGTAAAAAATATAAGAAAAAAAACTCCCAGGTTTGATCAGTAAAGTGTCGAACTGTCGTTTGCAGCTGAGAAAGGATTTACACTCTAAATGGGTCTAATATTGTACGTAGGCGGGGACTATTATTTCCCATCTTAATCGAATCGGGCTGTTCATTGAAAAAGACCTGAGGTTTATCTTCCCCGTGAATAGCTAACGTTTTCCTTTTCATTCCTCCTTAAATATATAATTGAAAAAAGCTTAGGCTTGATAAACCAAATTGCAAAAAGGAAAGAAAAACAAAGTGAAAACATTTATTTGATATTTTTTTCTTAATCAGTAATTATTCCAAAATGTGTGTGTGTGTGTGGGGGGTGGAGGGGGGTGGGGGGGGTGGAGGGGGGGTGGGGGGATATTTTTACTTGTTTGTCTTTTCAGTTCACATGGGTTTTTCATTGCTTCAGCATTATTTCAAATACATTTCAATGCCAAGTTTATGTTAATAGAGGAAGACTCTAAACTTGTCTAGAACCATAAGCCAACTGGAAGATTATCTCTCATGAAATTAATAATCTTCCCTTTTCGTAATTTGAACCCCACGCAGAGACAGATCATGTGACTTCAAGTTCTGCACTTAACCCTTTCCCAAACAATAATGACATTGTTACAGACGACTATAGAAAATGTAACGAGCAATTTTTCCTTTTCCCACAAGGTTTTCTGCTCTTTCTGAAGAATATTGTTCAATTTTATCACATTTTGAAATGTCGTCTGCAAACTCTTCCAATTTGGGACAGTCAAAAACTTGTTGTTTGGGAAAGGGTTAAACAAATAGGCTACAGAGGCCCCACAACATTAACCCTTAGAATGCTGGATAATTTTCTGTAAATAGATGTTTGTGTCTCCTGCTTCCCAAAACCTTAAATATTTGCTTAATTTTGATGAACAAAGAAACTCAGAGTAGAAAGCAGGTTAGATCACAGGCTAGCTGCCAATTTACTTGGCGGCTGGCCTGGATCCAACCCGTTTTCATAAGTGTGCAGTCTGTTTCAGCACTATAAGTGTTAACTAAAACAGTTTTCCTTGTTATATTTGTAAGAAAACCCTTGTGACAAAACAAACTGCCTATCAAATTATATTCTTTGGCAGCAGATACGGACAGCTTTTTTGAATTGTTTACCACAAGCAGAAGACAACATATTTTTCTTGTAGGAGATATCTTTAAAAAGCTTTCTAAACATGGATTTTTTTTACAATTCTGCTCTTGTGATATGTGAATAGGTTATAGAAGCATTGTGGCAAAAGGAGAAACTGCTTGTCACAAGCAATTTCTCCTTTTGCCACAATGCTTTTTAAGTTACCTGCTGAAAGATGTAAAAATGTGGTGTTATGTGTCAAAGATTGTAGTTCATAGATATATAGACAGATTTATTTCAATATTGAGCAACAAGACAATGATCAACAACACATACATCCATCTAGCATTAGATTGATTTAATGAAATTTAAATAATTGTGTTATGAACGATGTCAGAATTTCAATAATATCAATATCAGGGATAACAAAATATAAAAGAGAACAATCTCTTTTCTTAGTTCAAGTAGGTTAACTAAAATGGTCTGCTAAGAAAGCGTCAAACGCGTGATTTGGTTAAGTAATTGGAGAAGTGACAGGGCGACGGAAGCTGTACTGCACGAGACCTCATTTTGTTCTCTGAAAATCACCCCATGCCGTCAGTCAGTTTTCTATTTCTGAACGGAAGTTCCTATTTATAGATATCTTTTAATCAGTTCAGACACACGGAGCTTTAAAAGGTTTTAAAATAAACCTTTTTATTTTCTAATACAGACTGCTTTGTTCTTTAGATTACAGAGTATAAATTTCTTACATCATTTGGAATGGATGACAGAATTTCTGGATTGAAAATTGGAATCTGGCTGAATTGTGACATGCAATGCAACGCAGGACTCCCATAATGATGGTTCAGTGACTATATTTTATGCTTCATGTTTGAACCCTTTATATGGCGTTTAACTAAGACTATCAATGCAACTTTTAGAAGAATACTTTATAATACAGTTTAAATTAAAGGTAATTCAAAACACTAAAACAGGTTTTAAGTATATATAGTAAATGTGTAAAGTTGAAAACACTTAATACCGTCTTGTTAATTACTCAATAAATTCACAAGATGTGTCAAACCGGTTCAGAAAAATTGAAACTTAAACATTAATATTCATCATCATGTATTATAAATTCATTTCGTCTGGTTGTAAAGCCATCTTTCATAGCGCCCCCGAGCATAATTTGATTTTTACATGACCCTGACATAAGGCCGATCTTACGAGCCGCCTTGCTTACTCAACTGTAGAAATACCAAAAAAAACCGACACAGACATGTGTAAACAAATTATACAAGGATGACGAATAAATCAAGGCCTCGATAACAAAATTTCTGTGTAACCCTTTCCTGTCACCATGCGACAGACTATAAGCTTTTCACCCTTTCTTCCAACAGATAGCATTTACAAACCTGTGTGCCACCAAACAAACATCAAAAAGCATTGTGGAAAAAGGAGATTTGTTTGATGGTGTAAATAAGGTTGCATGCCATGTCAACTGTACAGTCTAACTTGTGTTAAGCAACCACCCTTTTAAGCAGCCAATCTGCCTTAAACAACCACTACAGAAAGTCCCATTGCTAGATTTATAGTGTACATCAATTTGTATTAAGCAACCAACCTGTCTTAAACAGCCAATTTACTCTTTCCCATAGGCTGACCTCTTAAAACAAGTTTGACTGTATTTCCATTATTTTACTGCTCTCCTGGATTGCACCAGTACTAGGGCTTTGTAGTGCCTTGCCAAAGGGCACTCTCATGAAAGATCCCAGCACTGCAGGTGAAGATTGAACCAGGGACCATAATGTTACAAGTCCTACACCTTGACCTGTATAGCGTTGGAACCGACTTCATGCTTATGCAAACAGGTTAATTCCAGGCCAGCTGCCAAGTAAGTGTGATCTAACCAGTTTGCTACTCTGAGCATCCTTCCTCATTAAAATTAAGCAGATATATAAGGTTTTGAAAAGCAGACAACACAAAAATCTTTTTTTTTAGAAAATTACCCAGCACTTTAAGGGTTAACCACTGGGCCACGTAGGGCCCTGCAATGAAATAACTCAGAAATGCTGTTGTTAACTTTATTCCAATTTTACAACATCTGTCTGTTTGGGAAACAAAAATAAAGCTTGGCAATTAGCATAACAACAGCTTTTGAAAATTACATTCCCCTTATTTTCCTTTTACTTAAGTATGCAATAGAAAACAACTTACATAATGTTCTAATATCCAGTCAGTTAACTTACCTGAAAAGAGAAACATATGACAATGTTACCATTTTATCAAACATCAATTTGTACAGTTTTGTTTACTATAACATTTTTCTTGTTCTATAAAATGTGGAGTTCTACTTTGATTTAGTATTATTATGAATATAAATTTCTGCTTATTTGACCAATAAATATTGACATTATTGTGAATACAAAAGAATAATCTTAACCTAGCCAGTAGGGTGTCAGTACAAGACTATAATAAGTGCTTCACTTAAGTGAAGAACTTTCTATTAAGTCTTGTATCAAACTCTATCATTTTCTTCCAACTTCTTTATAATAGTTGAAAAGGACATTAAACTCACATCTTAGCCAATCACATATAGATACAATAAACTAGTACTAAACAAGAAATTCCTACCTTAATGGCACAAAAGAAATTTGATATAATGGCGCACAAAAATCGTACGATAATTAACCTTATATAGAGTACAATATTCCTTTGTCCGTCACAGATTACATGTTAAATAGACACTAATGATCAACTTCTTACGCCCACAGTCAACTTAAATAGGAGGAGTATACAAACAATTAAATCATTTACTTCCTTTTGATAACCCTGATAAGAAAGTGTTGTTGGATTGGTCTTTCAGCCAGTCAACCCAATTCTCTATATCCAAATAAGAATATTCTGCGTTTATAGATTCAGATAGCAGTTAGCAGTCTTATTACTTTATTTTCTAAAATTGAGTTTGATGCCATGTTAACAATCTTTTAGGTTCTATTACAACTCTTTTGGCATTCACCAGGCTAAATCTATGAATAACCCTGCCAAAGAATACTACTATAAAACCAGTGGAGCTGGTAGGGATCCAACCCAGGACGATTGAGTTAAAAAAGTTGTACCATCTGGAACACTGGGCCGCACAGGACCCCTCTCCTTTTCTTAATGCAGAGGCGTATATAAGGGGCTTGTCAGAGTAGTTTCAAGGCAGGTTTTGAAAACCGTTGTGGAAAAAAAAAGAATTGTAAAATGTAAAAACTGTAAAATGACTGAAAGACAAAGAAAAAAAAAGAATTCTTTGCATACTCTTTGCAGATACCTACTTCATCAAAATGTATCTGAAATTCATTCATAGTTTTTATAGGCTTCCAATTCAAATAAACATTAAATACTTGTAGAGTATATAATTAAACCTTAAATATTAAAAGAGTATATTCATACAAAAATGTCCCAATGTTTAGACACTTCCTTCAGCCAAACGAAACAGATAACAAAAAGAAAATAAAGAAGATAAAGCTGGGTTATGTCATATAACATAGGTTGTTATCTAATTGATAATCAATTTACAGTGAGATCATAGCCATATTGAAACGAATCAAAAGAAGGTTGAGAAAATTCTTTTTTTGTCACCATGATTTCAAAGAAACCAAAGAAATCCATCTTTTTACATGTAATTTTGTATTTATTGCTTTTTGACAAGCTGCTTTTCGAAAAAGAGATTTTTTTTCTCCTTAAGTCATTATACAATAATCTCTACATCATTAATAACATCATCATCATCATCATCATCTTCATCATCATTATCATCAACAACACCATCAATACCATGTAATCCTTCTTCAGGGTTCATAACAATGTTGTCTGATCAGATTTCAATCTCCTGAAAGATATTCTTCCTTATTCTATCCTATATTTTGCAAAAATTGCCTGCATTAGTAAAAATATCCTTAATGGGGGACGGGGGGAACCAACTAAACAACGTCAATGGATGGCTGATGGATGCTAAATTCGGAACGCATTTGTTCACAGACACCGCTTTTTATAGAATATCCGAATCAATGAAATCCACGATGGCCTAGATAAGTCGAGTGCAAGAAATCAATACATAATTTACGTCAGACTGATTTGGTTCCAGGTTCGTATCTATTTAGAGACACTCCCACTATCTATTTCATATAATGGGCAGGATGTCATACCGGTTCCCAACAGGGAAATCCAAGCTCCTTGTTTTCTTTTTCTCCATTTTTTAGGGGAACCATTTTGTAAATGGAAATATCTTTTTTGTCAGAGTGAGGCCTATATTTGCCATTATTTTTTTCTCTCTTTTCCCCCTTTCTGTTTTGTTGTTTGATGTTAGTCCTCACATATTTACTATCTCCATTGTTAGTTTATATAAGTTTCAAGGGTATGTCCACAATGTTTCAGTTATGTAATGGTTTTCCTTGATTCACCAGTTCTAGGCTAGGGCTCTGAGGAATCTTGCCAGAGGACACTCCCACAAAACAAAAAGTAACGGCGGGACTCAAACCCAGCACCCCGAAGTTCCAAGATTGCCACCATAACCAAAGAGCTATGCTGCCTACTGCATGTATGATATAATATCCTTTCCAAGACACTTGCTCCTTTTCCTCATAAGTACATTTAATCGATGCAAAAGAAATACATACTATTAAATCAGTGATAATTTTTGGCCCAAAAAATCTCATAAAATTTCCAAAAAACTCATTACTTCCATTCATTTTAATCATTTTTCTATAGAAAACCCCATTGATTTTTAAGTTTTGGTCAAAAAAGCTCATTGATTTAATTTAGAAAAATATCACTGACTATATCAACTCAATTTCAAATGCTTTCACATTTTCAGATGACTGTTACTCAATGTTCCCATTTTATAAGAAATATTTGATAATTAGTTTACCACTATAAAATTTTAAAGCAATTTCTCCTTTTTGTCACAAAGAATATTGACTGAGCTGGGTCGCAAACTCAACCCCCAATTATTTGAGGTCAAACAACCACACAACCAACTGTGCTCATCAGGCCCAGCTACTGCCGTACATATTGACAGGGCATGTGAAACATGGATCATGATTTCTATTAATTGGTTTTTACATCACATCAACATTATTTCATTTGTGTTACGGTCCCAGACTCTTAATGATGGAGGAAGATCCATACTAAACCGCCCATAAGGGCTGGTCAAGCCGGGTAGAACAAGCAACATTTCTAAAGTCATTTGTGAGACTGCCCATCATGAAAATCCAAATGCCAACAATCTGGGTTTAAACCTAAACAGAGAGGGGCCATGTGATTTCATGCTCTGTACTGTTACCACGAGGTTAATTAGCCCCCATCCTTAACCGTTAAAGTGCTGGACCGACTTCATGCTTATGCAAACAAGTTAGATCCAGACCAGCCACCAAGGAAATTGGTGGCTGGCCTGAGATCTAACCTGTTTGCAACTCTTAGTATTGTTCCTCATCAAAATTAAGCAGATATTCAAAATTTTGGAAAACAGATGACGCACAAATCTATTTCTATAAAATTACCCAGCATTCTATTGAAGCATGGCACAAATTAGCTCCTTCTTGATAGGTTATATTCACCTTGATGCAGACGACAAACAAAAAGCACTGTGACAAAAGGGAAATTGCTTATGATAAAGAGATTACTCCTTTATTTGAAAATAGTAAGTGCTTCATTTTTGTGAAGCACTTGCTATAGTCTTGCGATGGAACCTTGATAATAGGGATCAACAATAGGGGCCCTGTGTTGCATACGTCAAGGACTTAGAACTCGGAAGTCCCAGATTTGAGTCCCACAGACAACACAGGTTTCATGGGAATGACCTTCGGCTAGTCAATTCCGAGCCAAAGCTTAATACTGATGAATACAGAAAAGCTGTCACATAACTGGAAAACTGTTAATATGGCGGTAAACACCATAAAAGAAACAGAATCAACAAACTATAGCAAAAATACCAACATACATGGTTATTTACAAATCTCAAATGTGGTCTGCTGAGCCTTTCAATTTGGACTTGTCCCAGAATTCCATATTGGGAAATAGGTACCACAGGGAAGTTGTCTGAGGAAGAAAAGAATCAATAGGCGGTCATCTCAAGCTATTGACAGCATTTTTAGCTATCTTCAATCCTTTCTTTTCTTAACCCTTAGAATGCTGGGCAATTTTCAAAAAGTAGCTTTTTGTGCTGCCTGCTTTCCAAAACCTTACATATCTGCTTAAGTTTAATGAGGAACGATACTCAGAGAAGCAAATAGGTAATAGAACACAGGCCATTCGCCAATTTACTTGGAAAAAAAGAAAACTTTTACCATAATTTTATAAAACGACCCATCAATTTTAGCACCACGGTCTAATTTGACGAGCCCGTTCTGAGAGAAAGTATCCGAAAGCTCCTTGAAGGAATCGGTTAAAGCCATTATTCTGCTTGTTATGCCTATTTCTATACTAATGGGGTGTTCAGAAATAGCCTGATTAGGCCACGTTCCCCACATTTCATGCCAAGAGGCTGTAAAACTGTTGATGACAATTCGCGACATCCACATCCATTTTCACCCATTACCACTCATCCAAACCCATATCTGGACCCATTTACTTCATCGTAAATAACTTGTTTAATCCATTACCTAACAAAAACGACATTTGACCAGTTTTTTGCATTGTTGCAGACGACTCTGGAAAACATTGTGGGAAAAGAAAATATTGCTCGTTAATGTTTTCTGCCCAATCAGATTATTTTCCAATTTCATCACAATTTGAAATTTCGTCTGCAAACTCTTTCAATTTGGGACAGTCAAAGATTTGGCGTTTGTTAAGGGTTAAAAGTGCTTGTATACTACATATAAACTGTACATAATCTTAGATAAATTGATGCTTCCTGAACTAATCATGCTTTGAACAGCTACATTTAATTGTATATCAAACTATATTGTGTCGATGACATTTAATTTTGACTTTCAAATTTTCTCTTTTGTGAACAAGCAACATTTAGATGATATCTAAACACAAGGCTAGCTGATCATAAGATAGACTCTGGATAGCAAATTCAATAGTCCATATTTATAGCAAGCTTGTCCAAAAACTTAAACGGACAAGTGAAGTGAAGTGAACTATGTAACTATTAAATGGACAAATGTAGAAAAAATATTTTACTGGGAATGTCAATAACTGTTCATGCTTCTAGGAGATAATTCTAGTAAATAGCTGTGACAATGTTAACCCCTATAGTGCTTAGGAACTGATTTCATGCTTATGCAAATAGGTTAGATCCAGGCCAGCCACCATTTAAATTGGTGCCTGGCCTGTTATCAAACCTCTTTACTACTCTGTGTACCTTTCTTCAACAAAATTAAGCAGATATTTAAGGTTTTCCAAAGCAGATGCCACAAAAATCAATTTTTAGAAAATTACCCAGCATTCTAAAGGTTAAAGAATAAGCTTATAAGCAGTTTTTTCATGTCAAGTAAAAAGTGTTTTTGAAGGACTTACATTTGTAATTTTCAAATCCATATGAGTAAGAGATCCTTTGAGATGCTGGAAGAGCTTTCTATCTTACACAAACAAAAACATAAGAAACTCTTACCTTATTTAATCTTTGGCTATTCCACATATAGACAAGCTAAGACAACTTAAAATTTAAACATTCCAAATTATGTCCCACACAAAGATCAACACACCCGTTCCAAATCTGTCCAAAACAAGGAAAATAGCAAACACTATTCAGTTGTTATCTTTAAAAATCAATTTTAGTCTCACAATTTATAAAGTTTAAACAAGCTCATTAAGCTCCATCCCTAACAAAATTAGAAAATGCAAGACATTTGATCACGTAATATAAATCCCAAATTTATCTTAAAACCAAACTGTTCTATAAGTTCCGTCCCAGAGAGAAGAAAGACGTCTGAACCTACAAGCCGCCCATACAAACTGTTCCAGTTTTACTACCAGCCTACTACAGAAACATTCTTGTTCTATCTGATCTACCATGCGGCACATATGTTTACTCAAGCTAAAAAACTTCTTTTTTTTTTTTTACTTCTCTCTGCCCCAAACACATCCCCCTTCCATACGCCTAACTTGATGCATGTAAACTTTGGAGTTTATTTTTAGCAACATTTACTACACCAAATGAAAAACGATATAAATTTACATAGCCACATGCTTTTTCCCCCTCCCACCCTGTACACTTGTCCCTCTACAAAAATGATTTCAAACCAATTTGCAGATGACAGTTCAGTCGAAAAAATTAGGACAAAAAGGGGAATTTGCCCATGGATGAGCAAGTTCTGTATGTGTCACCATGGTTTCAAAGTTTGTTCGTCTGAAGCAGTTTCTTCTAATCCATTTTGTCACTTGATTATTAACTTTTAATGTCGTCTGCTCAAATTCAAGGATGATTATGGGGGAAAAAGTGTTAATATCAAACTCATCAAGCAAACTTAGTCAATAATAGTAAATTTTCTAACAAACATATTGATCTTGCTGATACACGTCCTTCACTATGTATACAATAAATAATAATTCATATGTATTTTTAATTCTTATCATCAAATTGAGAGTCACAAAACGGGCAACAGGTTGAAAACGGATTAGTCTGGGTTTTTCCCGCCTTTACTAAATGTCTTCTGTCTGGTCTCAGAGTGAACTGAATTCTTTACCAAACAATGCAAGGTCTTTATTGAACAAATGATTTTTGAAATTCTTATGGTAAAAGGAAAAATTAATGATTTCATGTGGTAAATCTATGACTTGTTTTTATACCTTTTTGGGACAAAAAAGTCCTTGCAGACTTGTTTCATTTTCGTTGGGTTTTTAAATCATACCAAATCAATAGTCAAGGGTTCAATGCAAGACTATGTCACATCCTTCAGGAAAGCTAATGACTTGCTTTGGTTTCCCAATGAGCCCTAAAAACTATAACGGATAAAAAAAAAGTATTTATTCTTGTAATGAGCCATCAATGTGAAAATTAGAATCCGATCAAAAATTGCCCAAATAATTTTCCACATGTCAAAGGTGTAAGTAACCACTACTCAAAACCAAGTACCAAATAGAATATTTGGCAAAGAGTTCAGGCGTTTACCTATTTATTTTTGTAACTACGATTTTGATTTTGTGAGCCACAGTACCACACTCAGCGGAAGATCAGGTTTTCTCGTACATCAATGATTCATTCTTTCGTAGTAAAAATACCGAACTATATAGCTGTTCTGAGATGCCTGAGAGCTTACGCAGAGAACTAAAGCAGAGGTATCTATCTTTTTTTTTGCGCACAAATTATTAATCACAAAACCAGACTGGAATTTTTACTGCAATTCCTGATAATGCCTTACACATTCAAGTGAACTTTGTGCTCTTTGGGGGTTTCTTTTCCTCTACACTGAAGTAGATACCTTGGAGTTCAGGGTTAAAAAGCTTTTTCTAGGAAAAAGACAGCATTGATATCTTAGTCAAAAAATGAGAAATTTTTAACAAAAGAATTCAAGGATTCATCTTAAGTCTTGCAATGAAGCCATGAAATGTTTTGTTTAGAAATTCTCACCATAATCACTTTTTCCTCATTATTACAAATCAGTCTTGATTAAGTCTTCATGAACAGACGTGGAGGACAGTGGTCCAGGGGTAGAGCATCGGCTTCTGGACACGAGGGTCGTGGGTTCGAATCCCATGAAAACCAGGATCTGCCTTCCAAGCTTTCATTAATCCACATTCGGTGCGAGTACTGGTTATGTATCCAGGAAGCAGAATCGAGAATGATTAATCTAAGTTGTAAGAACTTGTTTCACAATTGATGTAAAATAAATAAGTTTAAACTAATAAACATATTATGTTAACCCTAAATTTATGTTGATGGAACTGACTACATGATTAAATGCAAACAGATTAGATCCAGGCCAGCCGCCAATTAGCCTGTGATCTAACCTGTTTGCTTCTCTGAGTATCGTTCCTCAACAAAATGAAGCAGATGTTTAAGGCTTTGGAAAGCAGACAACAAAAAGATCTATTTTTAAAAATTACCCAGCATTTTTAGGGTGAAAAGAACATGTAAAAGGCTGATATAAACATCCTTATCTGAAAATCTGCTTTTATTTTTCTTACTTTCTTCTTTCAGTTCTCTCCTTAACAAGATATTTCCTAAGTTCCATGTTTATATCTAAGACTACAGTTACTTAGTATGGTGTTTAACCCTTTACCAAATGCCAAATTGACGGTCCCAAACTGAAAGAGTTTGCAGATGACATTTCAAAATGTGATGAAATTGAAAATAATCTTCAGATAGGGTAGGAAACATTGTTGGAAAAGGAGAAATTGCTCAATAAGAGTTTTTCAGAGGTGTCTGCAACACACTGGTCAAATACCATTACCGTTTGGTAATGGGTTAACACTGTGTCAACAATTTTCAGTTAAAATACAGCTTTCCTGGATCACAAGTTCTAGGCTAGGGCTCTGAAGTGACTTGCCAAAGGACACTTCCACAAAATCAGAGGTGTCGGTAGGGCTCAAACTAAGGAACCCTAAGTTCTAAGTCCCCCAACCTAACCACTGGGTCATGCAGGACCCTGATTATTTACTTTCAGTTCGATCCTATCAACAGTATTTCTTAAACTGTTTGTTAATCTAAAACTGTATTAACTATCTACTTATTTTTCGATATTGATGGGCTCCCCACAAAACTAAATTGGCACCAAGTTTTCTCCAACAAGAACTTACACCACGAACGTTACACATGAAGAACTTATACACAAGTATTACCACTGCGTCCTTGATGTCATAACGACATTTATTATCTGGTAGGGAGTCATCACAAATAGGTTAAAGGTCACGGTAACCTACTAATGTCAACTCTTTACGCAAGGCTAAAACGCTGATCGGTTCAAACTAAAAAACGCAAAAGCAGACAAAAACCAAATTTACGATAGAGAAGGATACATGACTCGTATACAGTCGGTAAAATATTCTGAGGAAAAGAAGAAAATGCTCATAAGAGCAATTTCTCCTTTTTCTCAAAATATTTTCGAAATTTGTCTGAGTAAAAAATATACAATGTGTATGCATAATGATAAAGATAAATGGCATTTAAACTGTCTACAATATTCATCATAGCACTACCAGTGTCAGTCAACAGCCGGTTGAACATAAACAAAGGTCCATGATTTCTCTTACTCATGCTGTTTGATTTATTAGTCATATCAGTTACTTCTCCCCATATGGAGGTTTAATGCCCTGTCAACAATATTTCAGTTATTTCACGGTTCTCATAGATTCACCAGTACCAGGTTTAAGGCCCTTGGAGTGTCTTGCCAAAGGACACTCCCATAAAATCAGAGGTAGTGGTGGAGCTTAAACGCGGGGTTCCGAGTTCGAAGACTGGCACTTTAACCACTGGGCCATGCAGGACTGGACCCTCATATTATTATCAAAAGTTTCCCTTATTCAAGCAGTTTTAGTTACTATTCATATCAATTGATCACACTTTCCTTGTCAAGATTGTTTTAATGCAAACATCTAACAGTTTTCTTCCTTTAAAATTATGCACAAGTACTAATAGGTGACAGTGAAGCAGAGCGTTAGCATCTTGTACAAAGAACCCTCAAATTGTGAAATAACCTTTAAAAAATTGATACAGTTAACTGGTCAAATGAAGGGAAGCAGTGCTCTTTTGATCTTATATAATATGACCAAATACAGGGTTTTCATTAAAATTTGAAGTAACAGATCAAGGTTAAGATCCAACTGATTCAGTCCAACAACCCTCTTTTATCAGACTTTATGACTGGGCATGAAGTAACTGATTGACAAGGGATCTTAACCGTTGGTTCGGTGTTCTCAATAAGAACAGGCTGCAGGCCAAAATGACAGCTTCAAATGATGTTTTGGCCAGTTCAAATTCGAGAAGATGTTAAAAAAAAAACATCGACCCCCCCCTCCAAGAGGCCAGTTCAGACTGTTTTGGCCTGTTCAACCAATTCTTATTGAGAACACTGATGGTTTGCATCAGCAATCAGTTCTAAATGAAACCCTACAAATGCGGGTATTGAACCATCAACCTGTATGCACAAGTCAAACACTCTAACCTAAACTACACCACAGTGGTGAAAAGGTTTGTTTAGTCAAGATATAATTGATAGCAGGTAACCTGGTATGTCACCTCAACACACAGTGTTTGCCAAGTTTCCGTTCATTCATTCTACCAGCGGCATCCAATGTACAGGTCAGGTGCCAAGTCTGCTTTTATACGTCCATACAAACATTGCCAAACAATGTAGAGCTTATCAAGCCAAACTATGTCAGGGCATCTTGAGATCATCAGTCTACCATTAAGTGTGACTAGACTACAACAAGCCAAACTCAGGTTAACAGTAGGTCTCCTGACAGACCACTCTGAACACATCGGGTTTATCAAATGAAAACACCTCTAAAATAATAGAGATGACGCCATATTGTTTCCCAGCGGAATGACGTCACTTCACTTTCGTGTTTAAAAATAGAACTTAAATGTGAAATCTAAAAAGTCGTTCAATTTGATTGAGGAAACAACTTTACATGTCACAACAACAATTTTGCCATTTGGTATGAGTTACTGATAAAAAGATTATTTAAAAGGATGTCCAACCCTTCCAAACACATTGAACTACATTACTTGCACGCTTAATGTATTAATGTAAAAATGTATTAATTGCCGGATGCCGATTTACCCGAAAAATTGTAACCCTACACTTATATCCGAGGTGTATTTCACAGCTCACGTAGTTCCGATTGCTGACAGACAGGTCAATCAAGTTTCTAAATTAATCATCACTAAAACTCTATTTTATGCAGCAATTTTTAATACTGGAATAGATGTGGACCAAAACAAACAAAAACCTTATCAGCTCTCCAATATTAATTTCCAATTTCAGACTGCTGACTTTTTGGTTCATTAATTATCATAGCCATCACCGTGGCTTACAGGTTAAGGCGTCTGCCTCGGGACAGGGAGGTTGAAGGTTTGAGCCCCACAGGAGGAGTTTGTCTGGAGAATGTTTCAAGTGGGATCGTTTCGAAATGGCTGGTTTGTGAGCTGCGAGCTAGTTAAATTTAATGGTTACCGACTTATATCCGCTTAGCGCATGGCCTAGTGATCAAAGTTGGGAGGTACTTGGTATGATCAGTAAAAAGTGTCTCATAAGCCAAACTGGCAGCCCCTTCAATAGGGGTAACACTATATTAAAACAAAACCTTATTACTATAGACTTGCGCCACACACAGTGATTTATTTCTAAATTAAATCAATGAGGTTTTTTTAACAAAACTTTCAAAATCAATGGGTTTTTCTATAGAAAAATGATTAAAATGAATGAAAGCAATGAGTTTTTGGGAAATTTTATGAGATTTTTAAGGGTCAAAAATTATCAATGCACACAATAAACAAAATTTTGTTAATGACAGTGTCAATGCTTTTCTTAGTAAGCCAACGATACTACATGACTTTGGGACACAATATAATGTGCAATAAAAGCTGAACACCTTTAATTCAGAACCAAGTTGTTCATGAATGTGGTTAGTGTAACATTAATGATTTTTGGCATCATGGAAACGCCTTTCAAAACATTATCTGTGGTTACCAATTCAATTATTGACCCTTTACCAAATGCCGAATTTTCGACTGTTCCAAATTGAAAGAGTTTGCATTTCAAAATGTGATGAAATTGAAAAATAATCTTCTGATAGGGCAGAAAGCATTGTTGAAAAAGGAGAAATTGCTTGTTTTCCCACAATAGTTTCCAGAGTTTACTGCAGTGAACGGGTTAAATCGTTATTGTTTGGTCATGGGTATCACACTGTCGGGTATTTAAACATCAAATGTTTTAGCCAGCCCTCTGTCATCACCAATTCAATAAGTATCATGCATACATGTAACTCCAAACAAAAAATATTTTACAAGCGCTCTAGCACAGAGGTAGAAGGTTGCCAAAAATGTGGAACAGTGGGAGGTTGTGAGTTAGATACCCAGCTCAGTTCATACCCTATAGAGACAATACAGCATTGGCCAAATCAGTTGTCTGTATTGCCCAACTTGTCCAAAAGCCTTGACAGACAAGTGTATTTTATTGAAATGTACTACATAACCATTATATGGAAAAGTGGGGGAAAACACTGGCATTTTTGGACAAATTAATCAAAATCAGATTACGCCCCCTCCCCCTTGACAACAATGGTAGCAAAGGATTTCCTCTACACATGCACAGCCACGTTAGCAGAGTTCAAATATTATAGGCACAATGTTACACTGCCAACACAAACTTCTAAAATCCTTTTTGAAACCCTATATTGTGGGTACTCATGATGCTGCCAGCATAGACTGTTTGTGGTTGAAATTCGACTTTTAATTTTAATTACTCTTGAATGGATTCTGTTGAATTATCATCAATCTGATGAGAGACAAATCTAATGAGTACCCACACAATAGGATTTTTAAAAGTTTTTGAAATTTTGGAGGAGAAAGACCACTTCATTGGTCAACATGTAGTGTCATGCAACTTCAAGTGAAAACAGCCAAACAAATTGAAAAGAGTCGCTGTGCAGCTTATCTTACCCCACCCATTTTACAATGCACGAATGGAAAACCCTGAATTTATTTGCCCACGCAACATTCCTCCACGTTTCGTTGACAGGCAAGTTATCTCGACATCCAATACACGGTTCACCTCAAGGCTTATACCTCATATACAAGACATTGAAATGCATGCACTCATGTTTTTTCACCCGTATTATAAAACAGGGACCTTAAAACCCTTAAAATGCTTGGTAATTTTCTAGAAATAGATTTGGTGTTGTCTGCTTTCCAAAACCTTAAACATGTGCTTAGTTTTGATGAGAAAAGATACTCAGAGAAGCAAATAGTTTAAATTACAGGTCAGCCGCCTATTTACTTGGCATAAATTGGCGGCTGGCCTTTGATCCAACCTGTTTGCATAAGCATTAAGACGGCTCCCGCACAATAAGGGATAATAGTACAGTACCTAGGTTTGGTTTATTTAGCTTATTCTTAAGTCTGCCAGAATTTTGTGACTGAACATAATTTAAGGAAAAAGCAATTATGAGGTATGACAGATAAAATATCTGATGCCATGAATATGTTGTTGGTCTTAGAACTAGGTGGTTATGGATTCAACCAATCGGAACTTCTCGGGTATTTCCATGAGCTATGAAATACACCTCGGATATAAGTGTAGGGTTACAATTTTTCGGGTAAATCGGCATCCGGCAATCAACACTTTTTCTTAGCTTGCACGTTAAGTAGTTCAATGTGTATGGAAGTGTTGGACATCCTTTTAAATCATTTTTTATCAGTAACTCATACCAAATGGCGAAACTGTTGTTGTGACATGTATAGTTGTTTCCTCAATCAAATTAACGACTTTTAAGATTTCATATTTAAGATCTATTTTTAAAAACGAAAGCAAAGTGACGTCAATCTTGCAGGAAACAATATTACGTCATCCCTATTATTTCAGAGGTGTTTTCATTGGATAAACCCGAAGTGTTCAGATTTGGATTCAACCCCATCTGTTACTCTAGTTTTGTTGGAGTGTCCTTTGGCAAGACACATCTGAGCCCTAGCCTAGTACTGTAGTATACTGGAGAGCTGTAAACATAACTTAAAACATTGTTTACACTGTATTAAACCCCATAAGAACAAACGAAATATTTCACAATATCTATTCAAAACCTTGTAACATAAATGATTCATTAAAATAAACTCCTCATTTTGGCCTCCTAGTTTCACTAGCATTCTACTGTATATTCTTTTTAGTATAACCAGGGTTCTGCGCAAGCCAAGGCAATAGCAACTCTCTCACAAACTGATGGACTTGCTTATAATCTTGCATTGAACCCTCAATCTATGCTTGGCATAGGAGCAAAGTCTCTTTATATTGCAATGGTTTCAATATTATCAATTCCAAAACAGTAAGAAGCTGACTGTATATTAGAAGTGTTATACAAATGGAGATGTCACTAACCAACGGCAGAACACCGGAAATTCATACCTTTCAAAACCTTTTTTTTCCCTCCTGCCCTTACACGCTTTTTATGCTTTCAGGCTTATAATCATGAAGGGGGAAAAACGAAATACCCAGCCTTCTCAATGAGATCGAGCCTCGGGCCAAAATGACCGCTTCAAATTATGTTTTGGTCAGTTCAAATTAGTGTTAACCCTTATAGTGCTTAAACCAACTTCATGCTTATGCTAACAGGTTAAATCACAGGCCAGCTGCCAATAAACTGCGCGCTGGCTGTGAGCTAACCTCTTTGCTACTCTGAGTATCTTTCCTCAGCAAAATCAAACAGATATTCAAGGTTTCAATTTCTTAATTAAATTTACCTACTGTTTTACATCCAAAATGAAGGAAGCTTGAAGCTCGTTTAAAGTAACTTGCAATGACAGTTTCCTGGATACTAAACCAGTTCTCGCGCCAATTTATCGATTAGTCCAGGCAATTTTCACCTTGCATGACAGGGAATGAACCTGGGACCCTCAACACAAGAGGCTGAGGCTCTACCTTTGAACCACTATTTTGGAAAGCAGGAGACACAAAAATCTATTTTTAGAAATTACCCAGCATTTTAAGGGTTAAACCATAAATGAATCTAAAGTGACTTGTATAACACCCAACCCATCATCGTACAGAACCTCTGTGTAACAAAAAGGTCAAACTAGTCAATATTTCATGTTTGCTTTCGTTGAACTCTCCTTGGCCCCCTAGCTAATTTGTCTATTGCTAAGTCCAAATATGTCATTCATCCCTGTAAACTGAAGATAGCTCCAATTTTGAAAGTTTACCTCGGTGAACATACTATTAAACCTTATTTAAATGTAGGTAATAGTTTTGTTTAAACTTATTTATCTTACATGGATTGTGAGACAAGTTCTTAAAAAATAGTAAAAGATTAATCACTCTATTCTACCCCATGGATCATAACCAGTGCTTGCGCCGAATGTGGATTAATGAAAGGTCACAAGGCAGAACCATCTTTTCATGGTATTCAAACCTACCAACCTAGTGTCCGGGGCTGACAGTCACACTCTACCTTTGAATTACTTGCAGGTAATGATGTGAGGAGAAACAGATCCACCATTTAAGGACAAGAAAATCACAATCAATATTCGCTACCCTTTGTAATAATGTGAAGAGTAATTCTACTTCAAATTTCTTCATTTCTTATCGAACAGCCTGCTATAAGTACTCAATATTTGTTAATATGGGGTTTTACACTGTGTCAACATTTTCCCATTCTATTACAGCTTCCCTGTTTTCATTTGAAGTGTCCAGCCAAAGGACACTTTCACATAACTAGAGTTACCCGTGGGTCTCTAACCCGGACCCCTCAAGTTCTATGTCTGTTCCTTAACCACAGGACCCAAAGTACTCATTAGAAACGGCTTATTGAGACAAATTTTGATTGTCTCATTAAGACAATTCTAATGAGTACCAACAACATGGGATTCACAAGGCGGACTGTGATACTTGACTGTCATATTGAAAAAAGGGGTAGTCAGTCCATGAAAATAGATGGACGATGTTTGAAAATACTTCAATTTTCACACTCACACATCAGTTAAAACCCTTTACCAAACACCAAAATTTTCGACTGCCCCATATTGAAAGTTTACAGATGGTATTTCAAAATGTGTTGGAATTGGAAAATGATCTTCTCATAGATTAGAAAACATTGTCGGAAAAGGAGAAATTGCTTGATACAAGCAATTTCTACTTTTCCCACAATATTTTCTAGAGTCATCTGCAACAAAATGTTGTTGTTTGGTAATGGGTTAATGTAGTTATTGCAACAGCTATCCAAAACCTCATTTATTCACACGTTAATGGAATGAATACTTGGAAAGCTTGTTTACAACTATTGATCAAGTCGGCCATCTCAGTTTCATTGACTGTTCTGTCTACGCACTCAATGTAATGACAGTTAGCATGCTTCTTATAAATAAGTAGGAACTCTTTCTCGTATTCAAAAATAATTCACAAAAACATTTTGTAGAAGGAAAAACTTTCAAAAATCATGCATGATTATTGAAATCATTGTGCCAAAAGCTACTTAAACAAAGTTCCATTGGAAAACACCTTTATTGATTCATAACCATTGAAGTGATCAGACTGAAATTTATGTCGTAATAACTCATGTAGAAAATTCTTTTGCATTAATATTCATAAACTGAAAAAACATCATATTAAATAAGCAAAGGGATGATAAACATAGAAAAAGGTCAGGGTAAACTCTCGGCTACTTTCAAAAATTAACCATGCTGGGTCAAACTCTCAATATGTCACAATATTCAAAAAAGTCAATCTACTGCAAATACATTTTTAAGTCTATTGACAAAAGGTTATGGTGAACTAGGTGACAAATTACCTTGAGTTGTTGAATCTCCTTTCTCTAATTCACAAGATATTTTTATTGTATGTATAAACTTTACACTGTCCCAACCAGGAATGAAAGGCCTTCGCCCTGGTGTAATATTGGTTTACTGTAATCATACACAGTTACACTGGAGGGCATACTAACACAACCTGCAACATTACAGTGCGAAACTGTTATATATATTTCATGTTTTGTTTCCGTTCCCAGAAGTAATGTTCGTATTAACGAATAATCCGGAATAAACAATTGGCGAGTTTCCAGTGAAATGTTTACCTATACATCGTTTTTCATAATAATTACTATGAAGTAAAAAAAAAAGCGTAACAGTTGAAAATGATTGCCAGACATTGTCTCCTGATCGCTGTCAATGCAGCAAATTAACACCTTTTACAAACTCGACTTTCTGCACGCGACGACAATTACTTATGATCAAGCGTACATGTGAATTTGCCAAAGGTGTGAATGTTGGATTACCGTATCGTCAATAAACGCAGGTTACCGCAAAAAAAAAAAATCATTATGCTGGTTTCCGGATTAGTCGTGCGCATATACTATAAGAAGTTAGGCTTGGTTCCCGACTTTTATTGTCCGGAGCCGGAACGCGGATTTTCCGGATTATACAGTAGAATTTATGAAGGTAAGGACCGTTCCCTACAAATTCTGTTCGGATGGCAAATAATACGGATTAACGATGTTCGGACTTTCGAGGCTCGACTGTATATGGAGTTTAACCCTGGTGTAATATTGGTTAACTGTAATCATACAGTTACACTCGTGGGCATACTAATACAACATACAACAATGCAGTGTGAAAGATGATATAATGTTTGCTTTCTTTTTACTGTAGATTAATGCAGTTTATGTGGAGTTTAACATCATGTCAACATTACTTCAGTAATTTTACAACCTTCCTGGATTTTCACCAGTAATTGCTCTGCACATTGCCTTGCCCAAGGACACGTCAATGAAAAATCACAGTAACACTGGTGGGAATTGATCACAGTACCCCAGAGTCACAAGTCTTTCACTTTGATTGATTGGTGTTAAAAATTGCAGTTTTAAACAATATTTTAGTTTTATTGCAGCGGTCAGGGCACCTATCCAGGATCTTCCAAAGGATGTTTTTCAGGATCTGTGGTGCTTGATGCTGGGGGAGGGATGTTTCTGCATAAAAGCCGAACCCCCTACCCCTGTCAGTTTCTTTTTTATTTAAGCATCCCAAAATGATAAGTTTCTAGGTACATTTTTGAGTTAAAAGAAAACCATTACTGTTTCTCAACCAAATTAGATGTATCAAACAATGTCAGAAGCAACTAAACTGCCTGGTGGACAATTTTAAAGCACTTTTTCTAAAATATGAAAAAAAGACTGCCGGTCCAACAGGCCAGCATGTCTTGAAATTATTCAAACAGTAAAGACTGAAAAATACTCTAAAATACCTACAGTTATGTTGCCACATGGTGGTATTTCACAATTTTGTAATGGTTTTCATTCTCAAGTACTACTAAAACAATGCCAGATACACAGACCTTCAGAATGCAGTTTTATGACGGTCCGAGATGAAATTTGATGGTCAGGACTGACGGACCGGCACTTTTTGGAAAATCTGCTCTGTGGACAACTTAAAGCGCTGGGGAATTGCTAATTTTGAAATTCAGGCATTAGGGCCCCACAGCGCTAAACATGCCTGAGGAAGACCCTGCTATCCATGCACCTTGTATTTACTATGTCCTCACCAGTAATGCACAATATCATTCCAAGCTGCTGACATTTTTTCTTCATAAACATAATTGACAAGTCGTCAAATATCCTCAAAATGAATATTCATTAATCTTCAACCAATGAAACTGTGTATATAACTCCAACAAATACATGTGGACATTGAATTTATAGCTTTATTTGTAAGCTAACCTTCAACAAACATATGGTGGAAACATATTGACTAGCTAGGTTTGAGAGACTAATAAATCCATTGAATATACCAATTTACATCTGGGTTTGAGAGACTAATAAATCCATTGAATATACCAATTTACATCTGTAGGTTTTCCATGGTGTCAAAATGATTCCATTTTTGTTGTGATGCCCTACTCATAAAGATGAAAGAAAACCCACAAGATGACAGCCTGTAAGAAGTGATCAAAAAATAGAACCGTTCCATAATTATGTAGGGTGAAATGATTGTCACAATCAATCACAAACACACAAATATTGTTGAAACCTGCATAAACCCAAATCCAACTAACCATTGAATATTGAGTGGGTAGGAGGACTTTCTGCCCTTCAATTTTGCAACTTGTATGTTCACTTGTATACTACACACATGGCAGTGTATACACATGACCTAAAAATAGTTCAGCATTGACTGAACTTACTGCCCTAGCCTGCTTGTGTTGTAAATCCATTCCCCATGTACTTTTGGTTTGAAAAACATTGTGACAAAATGAGAATTTGCTTGTGTTGAGCGCAATCTCATTTAATCACAATAGTACAAGTTAATCAATTAAATGTATATGTATTTCTAATCTCTTCAAATCTCTGATAAAAATGTAGTTTTAATGTTCTAGATCTATATTTTGAAAAATTCTCTGAAAAGGTTAAAATTTTATGCATGTATATATACCATGTTATCTCCAAATCTATAAACTAAGTAAAAAAACGTTTAAATTTCACATCACCACTGCCACACCCTAAACTATCTGACTAGATATCTACAAGTGGCCATAACCCATTGATTTGTTTGGGGTTTAATACTGGTTTCAACAATTTTCTCACATCAGTAATTCATACATTCATGCTCTTTTCAAACCAGATGAGCAACAATTCAAATGCTTCAATAACATGCCATAAGTCAATTGTGGTTTGCTGAACCCCCAGAGAGTAACATGTCCAACTTGTAATATAGGGGTACCGAGTTTGAGACTGGACATGGCCAATTTTCTTTCAAACATTAAAAGAAGTCATTCCATGATTCATATGTTTCTCTTTCTTTTTGTATGGTGTTTTCACAGCTGGTGTTGTTCTATGGCACCATGATGGTGCTGACGATGAAATTGATTGTGTAACTTCCAACACATCAAAACAAAGTGTTTTCAACGTAGTTAGGTCTTTTCTTTGCTATTTATCTGCATTTTCAGTCATCAAAAATCTAAAAACATAATTCTATCATTATTGAATGCTATTGAACCTCCTTTAGGTAAGTTTCAGTTTTGAAACTCGTGAAATTGGCTGAGATTTCGTATTTCTCCCTCGCAGATGCAACTCAAGAAATTCTCCCGCTACCACACCATCAGCTAAATATTGCAATAATCCATCCAAACAAACCAGTTGTGCAGTAAACTTTACCACTTGGTATGTTGAGTATCATAATTCATCAGAACATCTATTTACCTTGACATAAAACGGCAAATTGAATGAAATTTTACTGGTTTTACAAACGGAGCATCGGGAGGATGCATATTTTTATTTATCTAATTTCCAAAGCGTCTTACATTTCATTAACATTTGTTCAGTTATATTGTGTGCCAGTCTCATGTTGATGAAGAATGACCCAAAACTCGACTACTGAAATCGGCTTGTCAAGCAAGGTAAAACCATCGACATTCTGACATTCTGTAAATCAACCAGAAAACCATCTCTAATGTCAATCAACATACTGTCATTGGGATTTAAACCCATACCACGAGGGGCCATGTCAAGAACATTGAAATGAGTTAGCATGGAGGAAAAGATTAACAAGTCAGATCAATTGGAAAGACTAATCATGCTGCAAGGCTTAATTAGCAACATTTTTACTGCGTACAACCCATGTCAAATTTAGCTCATTAAACCGTAATACGAGCTTCGTAGTCATTAAAATTTTAAACCACTCCACAAGAAAGAAATCTTAAATTATATAAACTGTGTATTTAAGGAATAAAAGGTAAACGACAGAAACTTATTTGTAAGACAAGTTATGATGGTTTCTGAAACCTGTTGGTCTCATATTTGAAAAAGTGTCTTTTCTTGCCAGAGGTACATTTTTAACAGATCACTCCAATACTATGAAGTATGTCTTGACATTCTGTACTCTAACCATTAGGTAATTAGGACTTTTTAAAAAAAGTCCTCTATCTTACATTAATTTTATATATGGGGTTAAATAACATGTCAATAGCATTTCAGTCATTTAACCCTCAAAATGCTTGGTAATCTTCTTAAAATAGATTTTTGTGTTGTTTGCTTTCCAAAACCTTAAATATATATTAATTTTGATGAGGAAACATACTCAGAGTAGCAAACAGGTTGGATCACAGGCCAGCCACCAATTTACTTGGTGGCTGGCAAGGATCTAACCAGTTTCCACAAGCATGAAGTTGGTTCAAGCACTATAAGAATTAAGACTTTCCTGGATATCACCAGTGCTAGGCAGGGCTCTGCAGTGTCTCTCTTGCCTAAGGACACATACTACCTAGTAAAATCCCAGTGGCACTGGTGAGGACTGAACCTTGCACTCGCGTGTCACAAGTCTTACACCATAACCATATTGCCCAGCAAATTTCTTTCCCCTTATTTGTCTGGTACTGTAAAACAGACCGGTTCCGATGTACCGGCTTTCTAAAAGAAGCGTTGCCAGTATGGAAGGCTCAATTCACATTATCTTAATAAAACACAGGATCAATTAGTAATGAAAATAAAAAAGTGTTTGGTCAACTTCAGATGACAATCATTTGTACATATCAAATTCTTAACATTTATTACTCCCAGAACACAAATCTCTGAGTTAGTGCTTAGACACCATGTCAACAATATTTCAGTTATGTAACGACTTTCCTGGCTGAAACAATTAGTAGGCTAGCTAGTAACCTCTAAAGTGTCTTCCCAAAAGGACAATCCCATGAAATCGGGGTACCTCGGGTACTCGAACACCGGACCTCGATATCTAGGACTGCAAGTCAGGACCCTTATACTCATGAGACGACGTGAATAGCAGGGAACCACAAAAGCTTTCCCCATTTTCATTCTTTTTTTCTTTTTCATTTAGATCCAGACAATGCTCTCCAAAGAAACCAGTGAAAGCGTTGTGACATCAAAGTTTTCTCTATTGAAATATGTAATTAGTGCAATCTATAATACTCCAAGCGCTATAATGAAAAGTTCCTGGTAAACCCTTTATCCCATAGGTGTATATAAGTAAAAAAATAAATAAATATCTAACTTAATACAATAAGCCCTGTGATCTATTCTGTTTGCTTCTCTGGGTACCTTTCCTCATCAAAATTAAGCAGACATTAGGTTTTGAGAAATTTACCCAGCATTCTTAGAGTTAAATACCACACAAAAAAATTGTCTCAAGCAACTTATTTTGTCACAATGATTTCAACAAAGATCACCGTTCAAACGTTATAAACAAACATCATACCAGGGGTTGCAAAATCGGATTTTGATTTACCTGTCGATTAATGCCAACTATTTTTCTTCACTAGTAGTCCATATCTGGTTATATAGTAAAACTCTTGTCTGTTATAGCTTTTGGACAAGTTAAACACTTACAATGCTGGGTCATTTTTCAAAAAAAAAAAAGAGATTTGTCTGTCGCCTGCTTTCCAAATAATTAAATATCTGCTAATTTTGACGAGGAAAACTCAGAGTAGTAACAGGTTAGATCACTGGCCAGTCGCCAATTTACTTGGCAGCTGACCTGGATCCAATCTGTTTGCATATGCATGAAGTCGGTTCCAGCACTTTTAGGGTTAAGCTTAGCATTACAGGCAATTGATTTTGCCACACCTACGTTCTAAGTACATGTAGTTCTTTTTACAATTCAAAGCAAGAAATCTCATCTAAAATGTTACTTTCAATTTCAAACCAATCAAGAAATCTTATACGAGGGAAAGAGGGAAATTAGGCTTCATAGGAGATATTGTTAAAGTACATTCTTGAAACCAGGAGTTCTAAGAATCATCGAAGGGGGTCTGACCTTTGGAAAAATGAGCAAAGAAACTCACGCCCACAAATTGAAAAATGATGGGGGGGTCCTCGAAAAAGGAAATCCCCTCAAATAACTATTGTCATGACTAGATCCGTAACTAGATCCTTCAAAAGCTTCGTTGATGATGCCATTGTGATTAGGTACATCTAATCAATTTGAAAATTGGAAGTCTTATTTACCCTTATAGTGCTGCAACCAACTTCATGCTTATGTAAACAGGTTGGATCCAGGCCAGCCGCCAAGTAAATTGGCAGCTGGCCTGTGATCTAACCTGTTTGCTTCTTCGAGTATCTTTCCTAAAGAAATCTAAGCAGATAAATAAGGTTTTGGAAACCAGATGACACAATAATCTATTTTTAGAAAATTACCCAGCATTCTAAGGGTTATACTCTAAGAGTGAGTACGTCTTGATCGACAAGCCGTTTCGTCTTACATCATAAAGGCTAATGAACTCTTTTCACACACTACCTATGTTCTAAGGGAAAAATGCAGATTGCAAGAGCATAGGAAGTAAAACATTTTTAAGGGGATAGGGCTGGGATGGGTTATTGAGAACCAGGGTATCAGGCTAGTGAACAATAAACCAAGGTATCAGGTTAGTGAACAATTAACCAAGGTATCAGGCTAGTGAACAATTAACCAAGGTATCAGGTTAGTGAACAATCAACCAGGGTATCAGGTTAGTGAACAATTAACCAAGGTATCAGGCTAGTGAACAATTAACCAAGGTATCAGGCTAGAGAACAATTAACCAAGGTATCAGGCTAGTGAATAATTAACCAAGATATCAGGTTAGTGAACAATTAACCAAGGTATCAGGTTAGTGAACAATCAACCAGGGTATCAGGTTAGTGAACAATTAACCAAGGTATCAGGTTAGTGAACAATTAACCAAGGTATCAGGTTAGTGAACAATTAACCAAGGTATCAGGCTAGTGAACAATTAACCAAGGTATCAGGCTGGTGAACAATTAACCAAGGTATCAGGCTAGTGAACAATTAACCAAGGTATCAGGCTGGTGAACAATTAACCAAGGTATCAGGCTAGTGAACAATTAACCAAGGTATCAGGCTAGTGAACAATTAACCAAGGTATCAGGCTAGTGAACAATTAACCAAGGTATCAGGCTAGTGAACAATTAACCAAGGTATCAGGCTAGTGAACAATTAACCAAGGTATCAGGTTAGTGAACAATTAACCAAGGTATCAGGCTAGTGAACAATTAACCAAGGTATCAGGCTAGTGAACAATTAACCAAGGTATCAGGCTGGTGAACAATTAACCAAGGTATCAGGCTAGTGAACAATTAACCAAGGTATCAGGCTAGTGAACAATTAACCAAGGTATCAGGCTTGTGAACAATTAACCAAGGTATCAGGTTAGTGAACAATTAACCAAGTATCAGGTTAGTGAACAATTAACCAAGGTATCAGGCTAGTGAACAATTAACCAAGGTATCAGGCTAGTGAACAATTAACCAAGGTATCAGGCTAGTGAACAATTAACCAAGGTATCAGGCTGGTGAACAATTAACCAAGGTATCAGGCTAGTGAACAATTAACCAAGGTATCAGGCTAGTGAACAATTAACCAAGGTATCAGGCTAGTGAACAATTAACCAAGGTATCAGGCTAGTGAACAACTAACCAAGGTATCAGGCTAGTGAACAATTAACCAAGGTATCAGGCTAGTGAACAATTAACCAAGGTATCAGGCTAGTGAACAATTAACCAAGGTATCAGGTATCAGGCTAGTGAACAATTAACCAAGGTATCAGGCTCAGTGAACAATTAACCAAGGTATCAGGCTAGTGAACAATTAACCAAGGTATCAGGCTAGTGAACAATTAACCAAGGTATCAGGCTAGTGAACAATTAACCAAGGTATCAGGTTAGTGAACAATTAACCAAGGTATCAGGTTAGTGAACAATTAACCAAGGTATCAGGTTAGTGTACAATTAACCAAGGTATCAGGCTAGTGAACAATTAACCAAGGTATCAGGATAGTGAACAATTAATCAAGGTAGCAAATCATTACAGTGCCCATTCATTTTATTATGTACTGGATCAGTTGAAATACCCAAATAAGGTCAAATGAGCTAATCAGCAAAAGAAGCTGACATAATCACCTTGAATGTCCTAATTAACCCGATCTATAATTGATTGATGGCCATTAAAGATAAAAAGAATAATAAATAATTAACTGGGTAATTAATCTTTAAAGGTTTTCCCAGGCATAAAAAGTGCAGATTCCAGACAAAACAAATAATAAATCTTTAAATCATGATCGATAGAAAAAATCTTAAACATTTTATCCAAATCTTGTTATGTCTCGTTTTAGATTACGGTGATTTCACTCATATGGAAATTTTTGACTTTTCAAATTCAAATTTGAAAGCAAATTTTAAATCATTACTTATCACTCTTTTTCCCCCCTGCTTCCTTGATGCTTAATTGTCTAACCAGTTGCTGCTATCAACCGAAGATTATAAGAGGCAGACCCAACTACTCAAAGGTCTCAAGTTTATTTCATATGCAAAGTACCAATACATCTGAACTTTGACCATCTAAAGATGACCTTAACCTTTGACCCTTATGATCTTATATAGATGTGGGCGAAGATTTCATCTCAACACGATGTACATGTCACTGTGATGTTTGAACAACTTAAATCCAAGGTTTCTATTTTATGAGCAAATAAGATATTGACCTTTGACAGAATGGAATGTTGACCATGACCTTTGACCAAGTGACTTAGAATTTGAATACATAAAAGGCTGTAGGTAATTTTGAGATACATGCCTTTAAGAACTTTTGAAAAACCTAGATTCAAGCGTTTTCATTTCATGAGAAAGATGAACGTTTTGACAAGTACAGAACAAGTACAGACACATTGACAGACAGATGTTGCTCTTGATAGGCAAAAATTAACGCAATTAATCTAGTCATTGGGCATAAAATGCGCAAAACAAACATAATCAAACATAGCCCCAATGTAGTAACATGTAAAAGCTGAAGTTTCAAACAGTCTATACCTTTCTGATATGCCCTACAAACCTCCTGGAGTGAATTAAATAATCTGTCTAACTAATAAAATCTATTAATGGAATGATGCCTCCATAAATAATTTGATTTATATCCGTGGGATTGGCATTCTCCAAGAAGCCCCATTGACATGTCTGCAAGTTTAATCTGGTGTAGTAGTATTATCCCTGGAAAGGATTCAAGAACAAAGTTCATGAACTGACAAGAACAAGAATAACTGCTCATGAACCCAAAGCTGTTCTTTTTTTGAGAATGATCATGATTTTCAAGAATCTGTTCATGAACGCCAAGAATAGGTTCACACACATTTAATGGACATGTTCACAAACATATCAATGGACATGTTCATATCTATGATTCATTCATGAACATGTCCTCTAAATTCATGAACATGTTCAAGCACAAATTTTCATGAACAGACATTGTTCATTCATTTCTGTTCACGAAATCACTTCTTGGTTCATGAGTAAGGGTATTAATGTTGCTGCATGTACATATCAACAGCCCCTTATTCAACTAACAGCAAAAATCTACATAATCATCTAAACACTTTTTTCTGCATGGCCAAGTGGTTTAGTTGGCGGACTTAGAACTAGAGGTCCCAGGTTTGAGCCCCACCGAGACCTCTGGATTCGTGGAAGTAACCATTGGCAAGTCACTTCAGAGCCATAGCCTAGTACTGGTGGATCCAGGAAATATTAAATAACTGAAAAATTGTTGATACGGCGTTAAACACCATACTAATAAATAAACATAGCCATAAACAAATTGCTGAAATTCCATTAAAAGGCTGTCATTGCCTTCAGTGTGCCATGATTCAACATTCAATTAACATCAGAAATCTACAGGTTTCTTATAGCCACTTATTCCACCATTCATAGTTGTACAAAAAAGAAAGAAAAAAAAAATCTACAAAATTCCACGCAAATGCTGTCAGCCTTCCAACTCAATGATTCAACAAGTTCTCTCCGAGACTCCTCCCCCTTCTCCCCCAGAATCCCAGGTGATCTCAGTGCCTAGGAATTAGAAGTATTGTAAATAAACAGTGACGGCACTACTATGGAATGCCGATATGCTTATGCTTTACTAATTTTTCAGGTATTCACATGTTTTTTTCCCTCAGTTATCATTCCTTTTTTTCTTTACATGTCAGGTATTCACATGTTTTTTCCCCTCAGTTATCATTCCTTTTTTTCTTTACATTAAGCTGTTACTTTTCGGAGAAATTTGGAGCTTATATAGGTTATCTAAACTATTTATTACAGAATAAAGAGATACTAAATAACAGTTACATGAAAATGCAAGTTTGATTCATCTGTATACAGTATACAAATCGTTGTGGTAAAAGAAGAATTTGTTCAGAATATGAAAATTCTCTTTTTGCAACAACGTTTTAACTTGTCTTCTTCAGGTATATAATGAAAGTTGTTTATTCCAAAGAAAGAGCTGATCAGAAAAATACCCTTTTATAGAAAAGTGCCCTAATGAAAGACTCAAGAAGTACTAAATAGATAAAATTAAAAAAGAAATAAGTTTTGTTAAGCCTTTTACATGTTCACCTGTACTAGGCTAGGATTCTGGAATTTCCTTCCAAAGGAGAATCCAATGAAACTAGTGGTACCAGTGGGCCTCGAACCCAGGATTACCGAGTTTCAAGACACTCAGGCGCCATGCAGGACCTCATAGTGAAGGCTCCCATCCATGCGTACCAACTGAATGTCCAATTTCAACAAACAAGCTGGAATTTGTTTTCGGGGATCCCAGAAGCATAGATACTTATGAACTTGCTCTTTGAAAGGTCAATGCAAGACTACAGTAAGTGCTTCATATTTGTGAAGGACTTACTGTAGTCCTGCATTGAACCCTTGCCATGTGGAACAACTGAGGTTTGTTGATAATGATGCTTTAAATTTTAAACTCCATTAACCCTTTCCCAAACAACAAATTTTCGACTGTTCAAAATGAAAGAGTTTGCAGACGACATTTCTAAATGTGATGAAAGTGGAAAATAATCTTCTGATCAGGCAAAAAACATTGTGGGAAAAGGAAAAATTGCTCGTAACAAGCAATTTCTCCTTTTCCCACAATGTTTTCTTAAGTCGTCTGCACCAAAGTGGTCAAATGTCGTTATTTTTGGGGAAAGGGTTAAAAACCAACAAGAAAATAACAGCATAGATCAAAATATCTCACAATATTGTGGACCCCAAAATCCACAGGAACAAATATTGACACAGTTTTACAACCTGTTGCCTACACTCACATGTAATAAGTATCAATCTTTGGCCAAATTGGATATAATAATGACAGATAAGAAAGTATCTAAGGACATAATATCGAGGGTTCAATTTAAAACCAACAAGAAAACAATTTTTTTTTAAAAAAAAAGAAAAAACCTTGACAACCTAACAAAAAATATAATAGGTGTTCATGAGTAAGACCAAATTTTTGTTGGGTACAGTCCAACTTGTGTTAAGCAACCACCCTTTTATGCAACCAACCTGCATTAAACAACCACTACAGAAAGTCCCATTGTTAGATCTATAGTGTACATCAATTTGTGTTAAGCAGCCAACCTGTCTTAAACAGCCAATATACTCTGTCCCATAGGCTGGCCTTCTAACACAAGTTTGACTGTATTGTCCAAGTTGTGCTTCATTGGCCTCCTTCAATCGAAAGTTGGCCTCTCACTCCAAAAATTAATGACAACCCCGTATAATGGATCCCAATATTGTGCACCCCAAAACGTACAGGAACAATCGTCATGGTTTTACAATCTGTAACCTGCACTTTCATGTATCAATCTCTGGCCAAATTGAAATATGACATATAAGAAGAACCTAATGCAAAATGATCGATCCATGGCGGAGGCATTCGTTCCATTATATAGAATTTTGTGACAAATCCAAATTGAAAGCTACAGCAGACAACAAAAAAAGAACTTTCTTAAATATTATGGAAAAGGGATCCATTGCTAAACAGGAGCAATTTCTCTTTTTAATTCCAATGGTTTCTTAAGATGTCTGCAGTGTGTACAATTCAAAATGAGGCTCAGTAAATGCAATTCAAAATGAGGCTCAATGGAGTAAGTGTTTGATGCAACTGCTTCGTGTTCTATAATTGCGCAATCAGTCCATAAACACAGGCACTTGGCAAACAGGCAAGACATTCTTCATGAATGATGAACCATGGCTGCTATTTGGTTCACACAGGGCCCATTATTTTTTGTTAGATACTTTTGTCTATGCCTGGCAACAACCTGCGTTGTATGAATGTTTGCCAATGGCTTAGTTACAATTACTCAGAGGTTGACACCATAAGCGTGTTTTTCCTTTTTGGTCGGTTTTTATTAAGCTTTAATATGAAGTGAGTGCCTTGCTACAATAGTAAATTATTATATAAAGCTGTTTGTTCATAGGTGTGAGGAAACAATGTCCACAAAGAAGCATAGATAACGTATCCACTTTGGGTTTATGGTCACCTGTCACTGTGGGGATTCTATCCCATTTCGCAGGGACTCAAATCCTAGTTCAGCTATTTGGATTTTTACAACAGGTACTTAGCCTGCTAGTCGACTTATAAAATGCCGATGGTTCTACCCAGCTTGACCAGCCCTTGTTGATATTTCATCTCAAGATCTTTCTTCATTGATTACAAGCCGAGTATTGCAATATAACTGAAACATAACAAACAGATATATTATAATATATATGGGGTTTAATGCTGTGTCGAGCCTCGATAGTCTGACGCTAATACGTCGTTAATCCGTATTATAAGCCATCCGAACAGAATTTGTAGGGAACGGTCCTTAACTTCATTAATTCCACTGTTTAATTCGGAAAATCCGCGTTCCGGCTCCGGACAATAAATGTCGGGAACCAAGCCTAACTTCTCATAATGATTTATTTTTTTTGCGGTTACCTACGTTTATTGACGATACGGTTATCCAATATTCACACCTTTGGCATTTGCATGTATGCTTGATCATAAAATGTCACCAAGCGTAGTGCAATGAAATGTGTTGATTGTTTGTAAATCGATCATTTAGTCAGTTAACTGGTCTAACCTAATTGTAATTTTCGTTGCGTGCAGAAAGTCGAGTTTGTAAAAGGTGTTAACTCGCTGCATTGACAGCGATCAGGAGACAAAGTCTGGCAATCATTTTCAACTATTATGTTTTTTTTAACTTCATTGTAATTATTATGAAAAAGGTAAACATTTCATTGGAAACTCGCCGATTGTTTATTCCCGACAATTTGTTAATACGCACATTACTCCTGGGAACAAAAGTGTTCGGATAAACGAGGCTAGACTGTATTTTACGACTTACTTGGCTTTCAGTACTTACCAGGGCTCTGCAGTGTCATGCCCAAGGACACTCCCATTAAAAAGTGCCAGTGCTGCTAGTAAGGATTGAACCCTAGACGCCGGATATGATGTTAAAACACAACTAACACATTACCAAACGATAACGACATTTCACCTGTTTGTTGCAGACGACTCTGGAAAACATTGTGAAAAAAGGAGAATTTGCTCTTAAAGAGAAATTTCTCATTTACCAAAATGTTTTCTGTCCTATCAGAAGATTATTTTCCAATTTCATCACATTTTGTCTTTCAATTTGGGACAGTTGAAAATTTGACGGTTGGTAAAAGGTTAACACTATGTCAAAAGTACTTCAGATTTTTTATGACTTTCCTGGATTTCACCAGTACCTGTAAGGACTTTGCAGTGTCTTGCCCAAAGACACTTCCACCAAAAAACCCAGTGCCCCTGGTGCAGATTTAACCAAAGACCCCTGCTGTGGTGTTAAAACCAAACAAAACAAACAATCAAGACACAAATAGCAAATATTCTCCCTTCAAGAAGAAAATGACACTTTCATTTAGAATATCTCGGAATCTAAATTAATCCCACGCATCAGGGTTACCATGTCTGTGGAGCAGGTTCAAGTTCAACAAAACAACCTCCTTTGACATTTAACCCTTAGAATGCTGGGTAATTTTCTAAAAATAGATTTTCGTGTCGTCTGCTTTCCAAAAACCTGAAATATCTGCTTAATTCTGATGAGGAAAGATACCAAGAGTAGCAAACAGGTTAAATCACAGGCCAGCCGTCAATTTATTTGGCGGCTGGCCTGGATCTTATCTGTTTGCATAAGCATGAAGTCGGTTCCAGCACTATAAGGGTTACGAGACAAAAAGAGAACAATCATTGTGGCCATAAAGGAACTGCGGTTACGTCTGTTACAATGTTGCCGACTTTCTTTCAAGCGTGGGAAGCCGTGAAGAGAAATGACAATGTGGGGGAGATTAATCAATGTATTATCGTTCTTGACTCTTTCCTTAACAACAAATTATGAATTATATTCATTAACTTTGACAGGGAATACAGACAGCAATTAGGAGTAATAAATTTTTGAGATTAACATCAATAGTTGAGGTGATGTTATTGCAGGTAAAAGGTGAAATTGCTCAAAGGACTGGAGCAATGTACTTCTTTTGCAATCAATAGTTTTAAAAGAAACCTGCATCATAGATATAAAACCGCGGGATTATTTAATAAAGCATCAATGAAATATGATTCCGTCATAATAAGTTATGAAACGTTACAGAACAAGACGTGGGCATCTCACGTGGCAATTTGCAGACATTCGATGTGGTTTCAAGGGACTTTTAACCTTGCCCTTCAATAGGGATATTATGAAAAGTCAAGTTGACATGAACAGCAGACGTTAATTATAAAATATTTGTTAAAATGGAAACGAATGGTTATAAAGTAAACATATTTTGCTATAATCTACCTTAGTTTGTCACAGTGGTTTCTTGGTGACAGAGAGGAAATAGTCATTGTACTAAAATTAATAATTTCATCCATGGCGATTTTTCATGAAATTTAAAAATGGCAAGCATTTATTTATGGTAAGCATTCCATTATTATTGGACTTGCAAAATGGGATTATTCCATAGGTATGCTATGATTTGACTTGACTAGGTTTATATGGGACAGATGCATTCAAAAGACCATTTCACCTTTTGATGCAAACAACTTTTGTTTAAAAAAAAATAAAATAGCACCCCCCCTTTCCTCCTAAAAGATTTAATGATAAAACATTGTATCTTTCAAACATGTTTGGTTCTATGCAAGACCATAATAATTAAAGTCCAACAGAACTTATTATGGTCTTGCATTGAACATTCCCAATGTGTTTTGTAATTGATGACTGTTTATTTTATTTCAGACCAGTCCAAAATTGCCACATAAAGGGAAAAGGTTTGTGGTCTTCTAAATGAGGGAAGAAGTTAATGTTTTCATGCTGTAATCTTGTGGGCTTTATTTGGTTTTAATCAACCAAGATGTTTTTTGCCTTGTTGTTATATAACATAGACCCTTTATGCAGACAGACATGTCAACATTTTAATTTTGAATCATCATGAAGTCAATGCACATTTAATCCATTACCAAACAATAACGACATTTGACCACTTTGTTGCAGACGACTCTGGAAAACATTGTGGGAAAAGGAGAAATTGCTCTTAACAAGCAATTTTTCCTTTTCCAACAATGCTTGCTGCCCTAACAGAAGATTCCTTTCCAATTTCATCAAACTATGAAATGTTGTCTGCAAACTCTTTCAATTTGGGACAGACATAAATTTGGCGTTTGGTAAAGGGTTAAGGCAATGTTTACCACTGTGAACAAATCATGGTTTTAAATGCAGGATGTTAAAGATGTGATGACAATTTAAAGTCAAAATAAATTGTCAATGAAACAATACAGTTTGTGTTGTGGGATTCACAATAAAAAGTATTTATTAAAAGTATCATTAATTTATGAAGCGCCAATATATCTATTAATGAATAGTCTATAATTATGCAATAGGTGTCAAAACCAATGTCTGCTTTTTGATCTAAATACAGTGAAGCCTCGTTTATCCGGACCCCGATAATCCGGATGTCTCATAATCCGAAATAGATTATAAGGGAACGGAATAATTTGTAGTAATTTGCTTAACAAATTACCAAATAGTAACAATATTGGACCAGTTTGTTGTAATTTGCTTAACAAATTACCAAATAGTAACGTCACTTGACGTTTGTTGCAGATGAATATTAAAAACATTGTGGGTAAAGGAGAAATTGCTCGTGACGAGTCATGATTAGTCCGGATTATTCGTTAATGCGGAAATTTGTTTGGGAACGGACGTGTTCGGATTAACAAGATATCACTGTACATATCAATTGATTGTATACCAGCTCTCAGAACTGATTATGCTTTCAATGGCTATTCTGCTGTCCATATCATACAACAGAAAATCAGCAGTTGTACACGTTTTAAAAAAATTAAGTTCTTAATTACTTTTTCTTAAATTTTTATTAAAAATATAAGAACAATTAAGCACTTTAAATAAGTTCTTCACAAACATGAAGCACTTATAATAGTTTTGCACTGAACCCTAAAACAGAATATTTATGGGCAGTTTGTAGCTTCCAATGAATAAATTGTACCATGGAATATTAGCTGAGATATCCAGGAAAAAGGATAGATATGCACTTGCAATCTTGATATATAATTGAAATATTGTTTACAACAGAGTTAAACTCTATTCCAGCAAACAAATATAAATTATTCAAATCTAAAGCATAACAAGGGATAAGTTGCCACAGCATTGCATAAGGTACCTTATATTAACTCAAAAACATTGTGACATACAAGGCAATTTGCTGATAATGAATCTTAAAGGAGAGTTCAACGCAAGACAATAGAGAATCCTTTTCAATTGACCAATCGCCAATACGCCTCGATTTGAATATTCATAACAGTTTACCCAATGAAATGGTTTTCAAAACCGTGCTCATAAATATTGTTTTCAATGACTCTATTTGTGAAAACAACTTCAAAAATATTTTGGGGGTTTTTGTAGACTGGTCAATTGTGTATGACTCTATTTGTGAAAACAACTTCAAAAATATTTTGGGGGTTTTTGTAGACTGGTCAATTGTGTATGACTAACTATTATCTTGCATAGAACCCTAGAAAATCATCTTGTAGTTGTTTCAAAAGCTTTCTGTAATTCTCAAGTCATTTTGCAAACAGCATTACAAATGCCTGTTCAACAGTATCAAAACTATCACAGCAGGATGAAGTGTTTACCCAACGCCAAATTTTTGACTTTCCTAAATTGAAAGTGTTTAAACGGCATTTAAAAAAGTGATCAAATTGAAAAACAATCATCTGATAGGGCAGAAAACATTGTGGGAAAAGGAGAAATTGCCTGTTATGAGCATTTTTCCCTTTTCCCACAATGTTTCCCAGAGTCGTCTGCAACAAACTGGTCAAAAGTTGTTATTGTTTGGTAACGGGTTAACCGCACAATCTTTCCCACACACCAGAAGGTGGGTGGAATAAAATGATCATGACATTGAAATAGAAGCAATTACTCAGACAAAAATAGCTTGTGTGGAATTACAACCAGATCATTTATATTTATGGTTTTGATTGTTAGAGATCAACCAGTTTCCCGTACTGGTTCATGTGACTGGGTCTGGTCTAAATTGGAGGAAACACAACACAGACAACAATTGTACATCTAAAGGTCAAGAATAAACACGTTCTTCATGAGATGAGGAAGAAAATATTTTGACAGCAGGAGAAACTGGTTATGCCTCATTTTGTTTCAGTTCTTTCCTTTTGTTATTTAAATGCTGCTTGAAATAAGTGATAATGTCAATAAGCAATAGGCAAAGAATTCATTTCAAGGGACATAACCTCAAATTCATCATAAATCACTGTTCCAACAAATTATGCCCCTTTGTTTTGAAAAAAAAAAAAAACTGCAAAGATAACCAACTTAGTCTTAAATCATAAGCAATAAACAAGTTTCTTTTTTTCAACAAAATACTTTAAAGGAAGGGCTTTCTGATGAAAATTCTTATCACCACACTACTGGCAATTACAGTGGACCCGCGATAATCCGAACGTCGTTTATCCGGAATATTCACCATCCGAACAGAATTTTGAGGGAACGGATCTTACCTTCATCAATTTAACTGTTTAATGCGGAAAATCCGCGTTCCGGAACCGGACAAAAATATTCGGGAACCAACAGTCACTTTTCATAGTATATGCGTATGGCTAGTCCGGAAACCAGTAAAATCGTTTATTTTGCGGTTACAGTTGCGAATGAAGGGATCGGTCTTCTGTTGTAAACGGCATTCACACGTTTTGCAAACTGTATGCTTGACCATAACATGTCACCTAGTGTAGTGTACTGGAAGGTGTTGATTGTTTGTTAATCGGTCAATCTGTCAGTTGATTGGTCTTACATTATTGTAATTACCGTCGCATGTCGATAGTTGAGTTTGTTAAAGGTGTTGATTGGCTGATTGGCTGCTTAGACAGCGATCGGGAGACAATGTCTGGCAATCATTTTCATTTATTACTCAATCGATATGCTCCTTTTCCCTATAAATAAACTCTCGACAATCCCTACCTATCTCATTTCTCGATATTGAAATAAGAAGATACAACTTGAAGATGTCTACACCCAAAGCCAAACGAAGACAGTTCTTTTCAGAGCTATCTTAAGGAATTTTAACTTCTCGAAAGACATTGCTTCAAATTGTCATTTTTTTTAAAAATCCGTTTTGACCAAATAAACACTTCCTTAACACACCTTATATTTCCCTTCAAAAAAAAATAATTGTGTATTTCTTACTTCATAGTCATGATCATGATACACCGACACAATGTAAAGGTAAACATTTCGCTGTCACTCGCATATTCTTTATTCCGGAAAATTCGTTAATACGAACATTTCTCCTGGGAACGAAAGTGTTCGGATAAACGAGGGTCCACTGTATTACTCTATCAAATTTTGTAATGTAAGAGCAATTCTTACTGTTATTACAACATTTTCTGCAAAAATAACAAATCCCTAAGCAAAAAGAAACCGAACACCATAAGAGGAAATGTATTTATACCGTCTGTGTGAGATGATGAAGTAATCCAACACACCATTACCCTTTCCCAAACAACAAATTTTGGACAGTCCCAAATTGAAAGAGTTTACAGACGACATTCCAAAATGCGATGAAATTGAAAAATATTTTTCACAAAGAGCAGAAAACTTTGTGGGAAAAGGAGAAATTGCTCGTAACGAGCAATTTCTCCTATTCCCACAATTTTTTTTTTTAAAGTTGTCTACAACAAAGTAGTCAAATGTCCTTATTGTTTGGGAAAGGGATAAAGGAGATCTGAGGGCCTTTAAACCGCAGGTCAATGTGAAATTAAAACCATGCTTGGAAACTATTTAATACCCACCCACTCCATTTCCCTAAATAACTCAGTTCCGCGTGAAACCTCCAAGACGTGAGAGTTTAATAAGATCAGTTATCCAGATAATGTTTATATTGGAAGTACCATACAAGCAGAAATTTTGTGAAATATTCATCAAAACCTACATCTTTGGTACATTAAAGCCACATAAAAGGAGATTAATGCTATACAAAACTATATTAATTGGTTAACTTTTGGTCAGATTCAAATAGTTATCACCAAAAAACCCATCAGCACAACGCGTGAAAGCCAACAAGAATTAACCCAGATTAACCAGTTAAATTGTGTGAATCTTCACCCCTGACTTTGTCAGTTGATACACAAATGTTTGAACCAACCAATCAGAATTCGTTATTTTGAATATGTAAACAAAGAGGTTGTTGATAAACATGATTGAATTGGAGACTACTATATTTCAAGCACAAAATAACTTGTGTTAAAGGAGTTTATTTTATAGGGTCTCAATGCATTGTAAATTAATTGTCATGACTTTTATGAAAATAATAAAAGAACTCCATTATTTTTTCAGTAATTCATTTGTACTCCTCTCCTTTGATGTGCCTTTAAATATAAGAAATCCAGATAATAGTTAGATAAGAGTATTATACAACCAGAAGTTGTGGGAGTGGTAAAATCAATTGTCCATATTACCCAGCTTGTCCAAATGCCTTTTAAAAAGGACAAGAGCATTTTCACTCAACTTTACAATCTTAGAACCTAAGTTTGTTAGGAACAAGTGTCTTAACCCTTTCCCAAACACCAACTTTTCGACTGTCCCAAATTAAAAGAGTTTGCAGACGCCATTTCAAAATGTGATGAAATTGTAAAATAAACCCCTGATAGGGCAGAGAGCATTGTCGGAAAAGGAAAAATTGCTTACTTTGTATTTGGAAATTCTCCTTTAACCCTTTCCCAAACACCAACTTTTCAACTGTCGCAAATTGAAAGAGTTTGTAGACGCCATTTCAAAATGTGGTGAAATTGTTAAATAAACCCCTGATAGGGCAGAAAACATTGTGGGAAAAGGTAAAATTGCTTGTTAAGAGGAATTTCTCCTTTTCCCACAATGTTTTCTTAAGTCGTCTGCAAAAAATTGGTCAAATGTCGTTATTGTTTGAAAAAGGGTTAAAAAAGATTTGGCATTAAATTTTGTAAAAATAAAAAGTAAATCAGGACAAGATATCTTCATCTCTGGTTCATGATGAGTGTAATTTCTCCTTTTGTCGCTATATTTTCTCTGCAGTAGAAGCTTCAAAGTGCATGTAGATGGGAGAAAAGGTAAGTCAAGAGAAGGCGGATGTCTTTAATCACACGTTTCTGCTATAAACAGACATTTCTCATCGACAGCAGACCGCAGGAAAACAGATGAGTGAAATAGAAAGAAAATATTATGAGACGTAATATGAGAAACTGTTTCGTAAGCCTTATTGCAAAACAAGTCCAACTCCCACCTACAAAAACCTGTCATTGTTCTGAAAAAATGCGAAAACCATAAAACCTTTTACTGCCAATAATATCCAATGTCAGGTTTAATAATGTGGGCGTTTCCGAGAGGACTTTGTGACCTTCTAACCATCTCTCATCAAAAATCTTTCTCATTCAAGAAACATTCCCTGTTGTGCCGTAAATTTGCTGCCTAGCCTCCATTGCTTAGTTTGAATTCCAATACTCAACATAGTGGTCTTCAGTAATATTTTCCCATGCTTTAGCATTATATATGGGTTTTACATCACATCAACATTATTTCAGTTATGTAGCGATGCCAGACTATTTATGATGGAGGAAGACCCCACACTTAACTGTCCACAAGGGCTAGTCAAGGCGGGAAGAACCATCGGCATTCCATAAGTTAGTCGGGAGACTGCCTCTCATGAAAATCCATATCCCTCTCAGGATTTGAACCCACGCGGAGAGGGGCAATGTGATTTAAAGTTCTGTACTCTAACCACTAGGCCACGGAGGCCCCCTCCCATGCTTTAACATACTCAATTTTTCACAATACTTACAAAGGGCTCCTGTTGTTTTGTTTAATTGTTCATATGGTTAAAAGATGTGTCAACATTTTTTCAGTTATCTTGTGGATTTTCTGGATTCAACGGTTCTATAGGCCTGGGCCCTGAAATGTCTAGCCAATTGAAATCCCTGAAGAACCAGGGTACCGTTTTACTAAACAGTTAACGCTTAAGATTTGCGTAAGTCTAAAACAACAGTTCCTCTTTTATCAATATTGGGCGGAGCAATATTGCAAAGTAACACACCATTGGAATCGTCTTTCCGAGACGCTTCCGATGACGTATCACATTGCAATATTGTACTTTCATTGAAGATACTATCCATGTTTATCAATTATGACTTATGCAAATATTTTCTGTAACTTGCTTAGTAAAACGGTACCCAGAGGCACAGATGGGGGCTTTAACCAGTGACCACTGAGCCATGCAGTTCCCTATACTCTAGCTGGGTAACAGATCAAGGGCTCAATGCAAGACTATAGTAAGTGCTTCATAAATATGAAGCACTTACTATTGTATTGCATTGAACCCTCGAGTTTGAAGTTCATGAAGTCGGTCAAAGAAAAATGGTTTGATACTCTTGCTCTTGACTATCATTGCGACAAACCAAGAGGTGTGGTCCATGGGTAGAGTGTGGACCTCCAGACATGACGTGACATTTCATTAATTGACTGCAGGAGCAAATACTGGATATGATCCAGGAAGAAGAATCGAGAGTGATTGGTTTAAGTTGTATGGTTTGTTTCAGAATTAACGTGAAATGAATTTATAAGTTTAAAACTAAAACTAAGAGGTGTCTCAGATTTACAACATTGGGCGGGGCACTTTTTCTTAGTCTACTAAGTTTACCCAAGAAGCGTTAGTAAAATATTATTGAGCTGCTATCTAGGACAACAGAGATCACATCAAGAACTAAACAGTAGAGTTACTGGTTTGTAATCCAATCACAGAATGAATGCTAATTCCAACATCTAGTTTTCTTTTATCTGGGTTTTACCCAAAATAATTTGTGTTTATTAGACTATTATTGCGTCAACAGTATCTAAGTCATGTTGCAATACTAAACACCTAATCTAAGGAGAAATACCCCAAGGTTTACTGCCTACAAGTTCCCTGGAAGCAAGTTAGGATGTGCATTCCCTATGACAGCAATGGGGAGACTTTCTCTCATGATCAATCATATCTAGCCTTACAATGATTTTTGGACAGCACCTTAGTCCATTGAATTTACATACCACATTTTGAGGGATGGTACTTTATCAATACACAAACAGCGGTCTGACCCCAATTACTCATTAAACATCCGCCTTAAAAGTGCGGACTAATACCTTCTTGGAACTAGGAATGTAGTCCGGATTTACTCGCTTTGTTTTGTTTTATATTATCATAACGGTTGCCTCATGAGAAATCGTAAACTGTCCAGATGTTCGAAAATTAGACTATCGTTCAGTCTCTGTTCACAGAAATAATAATTGTAGTAATGGTGGTAAAAAGAGCAGCTGTTTTCCTCGAGATGTTACCCAAAGAGATTTTCAAATGTATCCTCAATCATCTTGCTATAAATGCACCTTAGTCCTTCAGCGCTATCAGCGCTTTGATTATCAATGCAGAGAGGGCCAAGTCTCATTTTGTTTAAACGTATTTTTATTCAGCTAACTGATGCATAAGGGTTGGGCTACAAGTTCTACAACTAGGATTCAGTCTTTACCCATACAAAATAATTATTACAACAAAATAAATTTTGTACGCAATTACAATTACAAATAATCATATGCATAATAAATTTATGGCAAGTTTTACTTGAAGGTATGTACTCTAATCTCAAGGCTGGTGAGGCACATTTATCTTCCTTTATCAATATTTCTATATTTATACATTGATGGGTGATCAACCATAAAAGTTTATCCCATATCTCATGATCTTAGCAAGGGAGGTAACTCATTCAATCTTAAGTGAAATCAAGGGAGATAACCTGTATACATTATCTTTGACTTCCTTACTTTTATTTTTTCCAAGTATAATTTCATAATTAGATTCAAATTGATGTCAGCAGCAAATATCAAGTAAGCAGTATGAAGAGTTAATATTTTTTGAGATATTGATAGAAACCATTTTGACAAAATTGATGAAGAAATTATGCATTATAAGAAATAACTCCATTATTTTGTTACATCGTCTTTAAGTCCAACTCCGCCTAAAAACCATGCAAAACCTGCAGAAAGTGATTTATCGCATGTCACAAAATCTAACAAAGTTATGTTTGTCGGATAGATAACAGCCTAAAAATAAGCAAACAAGTATTTTTTCTTCAAAAATTCGATTTTGGTGGATTCTGGAAGCGTTTCAAAAAATGGCTTTTTGGTGAATTCAAAAGGGTTTATATAGCAAAATTCAGTTCGATTTTTCTCCCAAGACCAACCTCGTTCATCAAATAATATGCTTTCATTGGGTACATACAGTATTCATCTGTTGATTTCAAATCTAAAACCCGCGTGTTTTTTTTGTATTTTGATGTAAATTAACACAAAACAATTTTATTTGATTTCCAAGGGAAGCAACTCTGTATACCTGGGGTTTCATGGATTACTTCCCCAAAAGGGAGGTAGTAATCAATATCAAAACTTTTCCAATAACATCTTCTAGTACTTCAAACTAAATGTTATTATCATCTAAAAATTGCTCCTATTTAATAATCATACAAATCAAAATCAAAACCACTTGTTTTTGCTCTTTTTATTGATAGTTGTTCATTTGTCAATTTATTTACAAATGACTCCCTTAGCAACAACAACAACAGCAAAAATGGCGGGTTTTAAAGTTTGTTGTCAGTGTAAACGTTGTTGACCCATTGTTGAATGGCTGTATTGTTTAAAAAATAATCTCCTTTTGATATTGATGAGAATGAAAAAGATGACACAAGGGCTTCAGCTTTGTTCACGTTTACAAAGTGTAGGAAATATTTTATAGTGCAATCTCATAGTGCTTTAGACTGATAGAAAAGTTGAAGGAAGGAGTCTCAATATGACAGATTGTTTTCCTTGTCACAAAAAGTGAATGACTTAATTATCCCAAAAGACAGCTGCAATGGAGAAAGGTAAGATAATGCTTTAAATGATTTTCTATTAAATGGCTTGATTTCTTTATCTTATGTTATTGAAATATCTTAATTTCTTTGTGATGGGTGGGGTTATAATTTTGCAAACTGTATGTCAAAAAAATTGTTTGGATAATGAGTTTGTGATACTCTTATATTAAAGGGACTCACTGACCATGCTTAATTTTGTTAAGAGTGTTTTTTTTCCATTTCTAATGATCATTTCTTAAAAAAAGTCTTTATGAAAGACATTTCACAGTTCCTATCAGTTACAAAAACACACATGGTCAATGGATTAGAAGAAACTTAGTTTGAGATGAAAATAAGCTTCCTTTTAAAGTAATATGTAAAGTATTTTGCTCATATTGTGTTGTTATGTTCAGAATTATTCACCTGTCTAATACTACTAAATATGCCATATATTATATTTCAAGATCATTTCCCATAATGTTCATATCTTGATTCTTAAGCCAAATTGTCCAACTAAGGATTTCCTCATTCATGTTTGTCTTATTTTATTTGGATTTAACGTTATGTCAACAGTTTTTCAGTTATATTGGGATACCCGACTCATCATTGATGCAATTTGATGGAGGGAGACCTCTTATTTTACCTTTAGCCATCAGGGCCGGTCAAGATAAATAAAGCCATCCCCAATTCCATTATTCGGCGAGAGTCAAGCACTCATGAGAATTCAAATATATCGTTACCACGATTTTAACAGATATGGAGAGGGTTTGGTAATTTAAGAGGCTTAAAGCAAATATTCCTTTTCACATTAATTATATCTTTAAAGGAAACACCTATGCACTAGTTGTTTGTTTATGTATAAAAAAGAACTTATCTGCTTTATAAGATGCAGTAGAGTTTTATTGTAACTTACTATGTTTTTTGTTTTTTTATTTCTTTAGGGTTGTGCCCAAGTGGCTCCATGAACATATCATTTACAAGCAACGGTGAGACCCTTCTTTGATGACAGAAAGGTGTTCCTTATATTAAAGTCAACTAGACTAAGTAGGAATGACTGTTTGTGCAATGGGTGAGTATTTATTTCAAGTTTTTAAATTATGAAGTATATTGAAAAATTGAATAATCCATAACATCAAAAACCTGATGAATTCTTGTTACCACCTGATAATAAGGGTCCTGATTGGTTTAGTGGTTAAGGTGCTGGTGTTAGTACTTGGGGATCCCTTGTTTAAGGCACAACATTAGCTAGATCCCTAGCCTAATACATGTACTAATGAATCCAGGTGAGCTGTAACATGACTGAAAAATTGTTGACACAATATCTTTCTCTATATATATATAAACAAACAAACAAACAAACCACTTAACAATGATGGTTGTATGAAATAATGTGTAAAAATTTCTGAATTCATATCTAAAGTCATGCCAAATAAAGCCAAATTTGAGTTCTCTCAGTTGGTTTTGAAGACAATCATACAGTCCATTTACATGAGGTTGATTTTCTATGATAGATTATTTTGATTTACACAATGTACTTTACATTCCATTCTGAAATTATTCAGCACATGTCTTCACTTTAACTGAGTCTGAAATATGTTATTAGTCTTATAATGACTTACTTATTTACCCATCCTTTTTTTTATCTTATTCAGAAATAACTTGTGTGAAAGACAAGACAGACCAACCATGATGCTCATAAGAAGACATCTATTACAGAAATCAGCACTGATGAGAAGTCCCCCCCCCATCTCCCCGAACTATTCAAGTTCAAGCCCTTGAATGATAAAAATGAGACATTTTCGGCTTGTCCACAATATGATGATGAAAAAAAACTTTATCTAATCTTCATCAAATGTTATGAAATTATTATTTTTTAAATCAATCAGTACTCAAAATATAAGTGTTATGCCCCTTGAATGATAAAACATTGACATTTTATCCTATAGAAGCAGTTTGGAGTCAAATGATTTCTTCATACATGTTGCTGTAATTTCCAAAATGAATATCAAAGAAATTTTTATTTTGATAAATTAAAGCAAGTCTATCGCCCCTTTTACTTACATATTGGAAAAGGTCCAACCAGGAAGGTGTTTTTTTCTTCATGTTTCCATAGCAACAGAATTGTATTGCACTATGTTTTCTAACATGAGCTCAGTAATCAATCTAAAAGAGTTCAAATGCATTTTGTGAAAAGTCCAGATAGCTTTACTGGAGTGAAAAATATTGAATCACAGTCGCTCAAATTTTTCATTTGATGCTTTCTTACATTACTTGTTCCTTATGAGTTGTGGTCAGATATGAAATGCACATCTATATTTGCTTAATTTTTTAGTTTAAACATGTTTTTATGTCTTTATATGTGTTTCATTTCTAAGTAAGGTGCATCAAGAAAAAAATCAAGACAAGAAAATGCCATTTTTGAATTATTTCATTCTTTTTGGTTTCCATAGCAACACATTTTAAATGATTTTCTCATGTTGTAAACCATTTTATATATTCATGTATCATCTTTTTGGTATCAAAAGTTTGTTTACCAAATTAAAATTGCATTTTGTTGCCTTTTATAGTTAAAATAGAATGATTTTAGGTGGAATGACTATTTCTATTCTTGTTGCTAGGGTACTTATTCCTTGTTGAGATATCTCAACAAAGAGGAACAAACACACAGATTTTTTACATGATTTTGATAGAGGAGATGTCCTTTTACTGTTTTGATCATATCAGCTTTCTGTATGATGTTGGTCTTGAGAGATAATCTAAAATGAAATATGTCAATTTTCCCAAAAAAAAAAAAATGCAAAACCAGTTTAATCTTGAAATGACCTCAGTAAAAAAGTATCAAGTAGAGCAGCAACATTTATTGAAATTTCTTTCCACAAAATGATATTCTTGGAAACTGTTATAGCAAATTTATCTATTTCCTACATTTTATGTATGTATTTTCAATGTGAAAATGACCAAAAATCACTCTTTTTTTATCATTTTGGGCTGTTAATGGCAAAAAATATTCAATACATAGAGAATATTTGGTTTTTGCCGTGAATTATAAGGCTTGTGAATTATAAGGCTTTTTCACAGGTAAGGGAGATGATTCTTACTTTTATGCTCACAATAGAAGCTTAACACATATTTCTAACAGTTTGAATACTTATATAAGTTTATGTTTCTTTATCAGTATTGCATTCTTGAAGAAGTTGTATCAAAGCAGACAACTAGCGATGAAATATGCCCTTTTGGGGGGGGTTCAATTTTTTGTTTCCATAGCAACCCTTTAAACAGTCTTTTTAAGTCTACAACCAATTTTTATTTCCACAAATTATCTTTTTGGTATTTTAACTTTTAAATGCACACTTTGTATTGCCTTGTTTTGCTTTTTTGAGTGAAATCAGTATGATTAATGATGGAATGACAACTTCTATTCTTGCTGTTATGAGACCAATTCCTTATTGAGATTTATCAAAAAAGAAGAGAAAACACACACTTTTCTCTCTTGTTAAAGTATAAGGACATATCCATTCAGTGTTTTAATATAATGAGCCCATTGTGTTAGGTTGGTCTTAAGATGAAATTGGAGACGAAATTTGATGTTTTTTGTGATTTTTTTATATTTTTGTTTCCTTGGCAACCCTTTAAAAGACTGTTTTTTGGTTGACAACCAATGTTTGTCTTAATATTTCATCTTATTCATATTTAGACTTATAAATGCACATTTTATATTGCTTTGTTCTGCTTTTTTTTATTTAACTCTGAGTGCTTTAAGATGGAAAGACAAATTTCATTCTTGTTGCTATGGTACCTATTCTTTTTCAAGATTTCTCAAAAACGAAGAAAAAACACACAGTTTTCTTTTATGTTTATGTAAGAGGAGATATTCTTTTACTGTTTTAATAGTATGAGCCCCCTGTACTAGGTTGGTCTTGGGAGAAAATTGGAGATGAAATGTGTCAATTTTCCAAAAATCCTTAAAAATCCCAAATATGCAAAACCTGTTGAAGCCTGAATTGACATATGTCAAAAAGTATTAAGTTGAGGAGCAACTTGTATTGAAATTTCTTTTCACCATATGATAATCTGAAGAAGTTGTATAACAAATAAACTCTTTTTTTATTGCGTATGTTTTTTTTTTTTATTGTGAAAATGACCAAAAATCACTCTTTTTTTGCCATTTTGGGATGATAAATGACAAAAAAGAAAACGTCCCGTTTCCATGGCAACTGTAACAGGAATAAAGAAATATTCAGCCAAACTTATTTTGGTCATAAGTGCTATACATCTGGCTAAAAATTTTGCAATTCTGTCACCATGGATAAATCACCTTCTGCATGGTTCTTAGAAATAGCTGCACTTAAAAGCTTCAGCTGCCAACCTGTCTTAACAATACACAATGAAGTAACACCTTTGTCTGAAACCATTACAAGTACACAACAATTGAGGTAGCCACTTTCTGCAGGTTTCAAACTGTCTGCATTCTTAGTGCTTTGTTGATCATTTCGATTTTAAGTGCAACATTACTATAAGTAAGTGCTTCACATATTTCAGGCACAAGCGAGGCTTAAGCATGCAACCATGTGTGTAAAATTGTTTTTCAAATCCTTTTACTGTGAAACCCTCGATATGTATATTTAATCTAACAACTTGTGTCACAGTTTGTTTAACATCAAAACATGTCTAACACGCTTTTCTGCAGGCCTTTGTTATCTTCAAATAGTCTCAGCTATGCGCCTGTATGTGAAGGATTTACTATAGTCTTGCATTGAACTCTTATTTTGATGAAACTTCATTGACGTATTCTTACCTTCTAACACTTGTAAATCTGCCATAGCAGTTCCGAATCTGTCAGGAAAACAGGATTATCTTGAAACAACCATCTTCATATATGCCAATGGGAATATTGTTGACCATGTTTGTAGTTTTGTATATGAACAAGTCTGCAAATAGAGAGAGGGTAGAAGGGGTTAATTTCTACAACATATAATCAACACAATACCAAGAATTTAAGCCTTATAGTGCTGCAACCGACTTTACGCTTACGCAAGCAGGTTCGATCTAGGCCAGCCGCAGAGTATCTTTTCTCTTCAAAATCAAGCAGATATTTAAGGTTTTGAAAAGTAGACAACACAAAATCTATTTTTAGAAAACCACCAAGCATTCTAAGGGTTAATATTTCTATAATGGAATGCAAGAAGCTGACGGAAAGAAAGAGACGAGATTGTAATTTTATAAGGTTAAAGAGTTAAAATCAAGATCAACCGTATGCTGATAGGAAAGTCAAATAAAAAGGACACTAGTAAAATTAGAGCAATGGTTGTTTTATTGGAAAAATTATTAAGAGCAGTCAGTACAGGGGTGGTGAGATCTTCTTTTGATTTACTTGCCCGTAGACGCCAGTTTTTTTTTTTCATGTATAATTCAAGTAAAAATTCATATGTATGTTTCTGGACAAGCTGAGCAATATGGACAATTGATTTTGCCACCCAGATACAAGCAGGAAGTTTCTATAAAGGTTGTTACAATCATCACCTCAACAACTTTTCTGTTATATTACAATGGTTGGCTTATAATGGATGGATAAAGAATTGCCAGGACTGGTAGAACAGTTTACATTCCGTAAGTCAGTTGAGCTTAGTCAAGCTTTGAATGGTGCTTGATACCAAGTCAACAACTTTTCAATTACATGTATATTAATTTTTTACAGCTTTCCTGGATCCACCAGTACTATGCTAGGGCTCTGAAGTGACTTGCCTGAGGACATTCCTATGAAATCCATGAAACCAGAGGTGTCAGTGCAGCTCAAACCCAGGACCCCTGAGTTCTGACTCCGCCAACTTAACCACTGGGCCATGCAGGACCCTCCACATAGATCTCATAAAAAAATCATCATATCCCTCTACCATGACTCCAACCTGTCAAGTGAAGTGAGGTGCTTTGAAATATTGTGATCTCGAATTCAGGACTACAACCACTAGCCCACAGACAGACTGACACGAAAACACATAGAAATACATGCATTGTATACATAAAAAAAGGAATCAGAACTGATCATTCCACCCTGGGTTCAATCAACAACTTTTAATTTGCTACGCCTCAATGGCCCAGTCAGTAGTATGTGCCATTTGAAATAAACTGTTCTTGAGTTAAAAGACTTGGCTCAACAATCTTGGTTTTGTTTTAACTAATGTACTTTAACTTGATTGTGACCCAAGCTTGAAGCTTATAAAATTCACACTTGATGACTGCTTCCTGGATATTAAACCAGTACTGGCACCTTTTTGTGGTTAAAATTCTAACACCCCCCCCCCCCACACCTAGCTTGGATTGGATCTGGGACCCTTGGTACAAGAGGTGAACACTCTACCACAGCATCAGTGTTGCCCAAAACTTTGTTTTGAAAGTTAAATAGAAGTCATTGTGACTTGATTTACTTGTCTCTAAAGCTTGAACAATTACATTCAGTGGCTTGGAAAGAATATTGTGCAGTCTTGGGAGAAAAAAATAGATAAGACCATAGGTGCACTGATAGCTGCAATAAGACTTAACCCTTACAATGCAGGGTCATTTTCTAACAATAGATGTTTGTGCCATCACAGTCTGCTTTCCAAAACCTTAAATCCCTGCTTAATATTGATGAGAAAAGATACTCAGAGTAGCAAACAGGTTAGATCACAGGCCAGTTGCCAATTTACTTGTCGGCTTGCCTGGATTAACCTGTTTGCATGAGCAAGAAGTCGGTTCCAGTACTAAGGGTTGACTTATGTTGAAACTGGTGTATAACCTTATCCAACCCACCAATAGTGTATATTGGGCGACAGAGGTGCATTGGTACTGTGTCAACCTCTTGTACCGAGGGTCATGAGTTCCATCCACTTGGTGAAAATTGCCAGGACTAGCCCACAAATTGGCATGCATACTGATTAAGTATTATAGGAAGTATAAACAGAGTTTCAAGCTTTAGTCAGTATTGATGTAACAACAATGAAACATAAATAAGTCTAAACTTAAACAACCCACCAAATTCATTCAGATCAATATAAACATTTCCAGTGCTCAATGCAAGGTTACAACACCAATGTGAAGGTAAAACAAGATAGTCATTTGTGAAGAGGATACAAAATATTCTTGCATTGAATTATGGAGCTGTTGTATTGGTTTAATATGTTAGCTTCTTTGTTACTCAGCCTGCCTTTACAATATTTGAACAATTATAAAAACATTTCCTTCCTCTTCGCAAGAAACAACATCTTCCATACCTTATACCAAGACACTGGCATCATATTCCCAGATGGTACACAGATCTGATATGCCCTTCCAACTGAAAAAGTCACTTACAAATCTGTTGACTGCATCCTTCAAAGGAAAGATCCAGGCCATAACCATTACATTAGGAAATAATCCGAATATGGCGTCTTTCCGCCCCATGCACTGGTATGAGGATACCCTATATGGTTTTAGTACCTTATTGGACAAAGATCTGAAGAATGCGAGAAAATGACGCTCATTATAATGGATTATGACTGTCAGGAAATTAAACCTTTTTTTTTCAGTTTCACTACACTGCATCAAATGTCAGTGATTCATGATTTACAAGATTGGCAAATGAATGATTTAATTTTAGTTGCAGTTAAGAACAATATGCAACACAAAACCAAAGAAAAGTTGTTCATGTTCATTTTTTTTTTATCCATGCAGGGTCTGGGCCTTTAAGTTAGGCTTTCTGTGCAGTAAAAAATTAATCTAAGACTAAGAGGGATTTCTAAAAAAATAAAATGAACACAGATACTCACGCATGGTACATGGTTGGATTAAAATCTTGACAGTTTCACCAAATAAAGTCCTAACAGTAAGACAAAATCAACTGTCCATACGTCTCGCTAAAAAAGAGTAATTTTAGCCAAGTTTTGTGTAGATACATGTCCACTTCTCTGATCAGTTGTACAAGTTATCCCAGTCAGTTTGAGAAGACCCCTCGGAGCTCATCTGCCTTTTTGCAATGTTTTGATCCATTTTTTGACGATCGCATGTAGTTTGTATTACAAAAAAAATGTAGGACGTTATAAATGCATTATGCATTTTGAAAAATATCCCACTGATTTTGAGAACATTCCATAACTTTGAGAGCAAAAAAACAGCTGATTTGCAAAATAGTGTTTCATTTACCGATTAATTGAAATGAATACCCTCATTGGCTGGCTAATGTGACCTTGATTTTGACTATCCAACCAGACATAGTTTAACATATGTGTTTCATTTCGCTTTCTGTACAACATCTTCCGTTTCCGGTCTATTGTAGGGGATATTTTACCGGCGAAGGAGGGTCTCTGAATAATCCGAAAGATCTGCATCAATTAAAGACGCAAGAAGGAAGAAAATCATGAAGTCTGTTCTAGGAAGATTTATTTTGTTACTTCTGTTGGTTTTGCCGACAACCATCATGATTTTCGGAAATGGTAAGTATTTACTTTTCAAATGACGTTTTGATGTTTGGCAGATGTCATCTACGTGGCACTATTTTTTCAAATTTGAAACATAATTTTACTTGCAATCAACCATAACAGCTCTTACAAATCCGGTTATTTTACTTGGTATCTTGAGCTGATTCACTTGCAAGCAGTCATAGGTTAACGAAAAGCGAATTTTACCTTTAACAGGTGGTTTGTGAAATGGGAGTTGTCAACAAATGAAATGTTGCACTTTAACCTAATGAACGTGTTAAACTTAATTCTCTATAGGAAAGAAAACATAACATACTTAAAAGTGTTCAACAATAGTAATTTGCTGAAATACTTGAATAAAGAAATATATTTTGTGTTATCTTTGTAAAATTATTGTTTGAATTAAAGACGAAAGCCATCTTCGATAATCAAACTTTGGAGTGACATATGTCGGCATCATTTGGTACAAAGTGTCAACTCTGTAAACAATTGTCTCATCTAGCAGCTCAGTCAAAGAATTTGGAAACAAGTTGTTTGAACAAGTTTTAGGGTCAAGAAGATTTATGTTACATTGAAGGTGTTGTGATGTTATTGATAATTGAGTGATGTTGAAAACATTGTCAGTTACTTTGATACAAGCAACCTTTTGCGTTTGTTGAATATCTTTGATTTGTAATTCAAGAAAGCGATAATGGTTCATCTAGACTTATCCTGTTCTTTAAAAGTTAGCCACTTGGTCAGGACCAAGATAACATGTTTACATGTGATAACATGTTTACATGTGAACCAATGGGTCATGCAGGACCAAGATAACATGTTTACATTTGATAACAATTACACATGTGTAAAACTGATTTCAGGACCTAGTAACAAACTTGTAAGTTTTGCTGATGACCCAATGGAAGGTGAGAATGATGGAGATGATGATGATGAAGCAACTGTGGAAAATGAGGCTGAAGACGGGGCAGCAGATGAAGGTGGGCAAGGGGTAGTTGATGCTGATAAGGTATGTACTAATATGATTTTTGATAACAATTCCTTTTTTATAAGGACATGCTTTTTCATGGTTTTAACATAATTGCTGCACTTGCTTTACTAAAGTCATGGTGGTCTTTCATGGCCCGGCAGATACTAGTTGATGCGTCCAAAATGATCTACCAACTCCCATTAGAATAAATGCATTAGGAAACATGAGACTTAAAAGTTAACATGTCTTTGCTTTGTACGGTATTTAGATTCAACATGTATTTTCAAAATAATTTTTTGAGTACAACATGTAGTAATCAATTTATGACTAAAACTACATAAATAATACAGAAAGACCAAACATGGTATGAAAAGCAAAATAGTTTTTATTGTGAGCAAAATTTATAGTTGTCAATTGCAAAGGACTGACATCTCAGGACTTAGACCAAGTTTCAGCCAATCTCATTCAAACTTTGTAAATTTCCTTTGTTTTTCAATAGGGTGAAGAGGAAGAGGAAGACACAGAACAAATCAAGCCCTCCCCAGATGCTGAGACCAATATTCTGTTCACAAGACCAGTCAACTCCAACGGTATGTATAGGAATTGATACATGCGTCTGTTATCAAATACTATTCCCTACAACTTCATATTTGCTTTTAAATAGCTTAATGTTTGTTTTATAGATATTTCAATAGTTAAGCACAAAACTAACCATTTCCTCACTATCGAGAAAGAGTTACTATAATCTTGCATTAAACCCTGGGTTTATAAGACACTGCAAAAACTCATCACATTTTGACAATTTTTCTTTTTTAATCAGATAGATTGAATATGGTTCTTCTAGTATTTTCTGATAAAACTTCTTTACTGATTTTAGTCCCTTTCTCTCAATTGGCTTCAGGCGTTTTCTGTCAGTAGTACCTTGACTGATTGAGTAATATACTTTGTTTCAGATTTACCCTCAGGCCAGCCTGTCAGGTTTATAGTTGGCTTCAAAAACAATGGAGAGAAGGAGTTTACTGTCCAGAGCCTAGAGACCTCATTCAGATATCCCCAGGATTACTCTTTCTACATCCAAAATGTATGTAAACACTCAAATATGTATTATTGAACCTGCTGTAGGAGATTTCAGAAACTTGTTCTTGACAAAATGGTTTTACCCAATTAAGGGATAGTTGGCTGTTCAACCAAGATGTTAGGACTATGAAACAAATCATCTGATTATATAGATGTTAGGACTATGAAACAAATCATCTGATTATATAGATGTTAGGACTATGAAACAAACCATCTGATTGTATAGGGACTTATTTATTGCCTGAAAGATGCCATTATAGTTTTAGTGTTCTGTTTTGGGTATAGTAAGTTCCTTTTATTATTGATAAATTAATTGCTTATTAAATATTTCTTTTTGTGCTTTTTGACTGGCCTTTATTATTATGGCCTAGTGGTGAGAGAACTGGTTTCAAATCATAAAGCCCCTGGTCTGACAAGTGGTTGTTTAATATAAGCTGCAGAAACCTGTTGGACAAAGGGGAGATATACTTCTTTGTTTAGGAGCCTCCATGGCCTAGTGGTTAGAGTACAGAACTTAAAATCACATGGCCCCTCTCTGCGTGGTTTCAAATCCTGAGAGGGATAAGGATTTTCATGAAAGGCAGTTATGGAATGCCGATGGTTCTACCTGCCTTGACCAGCCCTTTGAGTATGGGGTTTTCCTCCATCATTAAGAGTCGGGCATTGCTACATAACTGAAATAATATTGATGTGATGTAAAACCCATATAAAAAACTTCTTTGTTTACTTTGGAAATTGGTGGTTCTACCAAGATGATCAGACAGATTTTTTGATGACTCCATTGTCAGATTCTGGTGCTTTTCTTAACAGTAAAATGCCTCCTGTATTAGTCTGTCAAAGGTCCTGTATGACCTATTGGTTAAAGTTATTGATATAGCATTACACCTTATATAAAAGTTAATCAGTAAGTTCCAAAGGAGCTTTTTGACAATAGAGTTCATAAACTATGTAAAATGGAATAAATGACAACGGTGAAGTCAAGGTTGTATGATTATTTTTTAGTTCACAGCGGCAGTCCTGAACCAGCAGGTTGAACCAAGCAAAGAGGCTTCCTTTGAATACGGCTTTACCCCTAGTGAATCCTTCAACTCACGCCCATTTGGATTGACCATTCTACTGAACTATGTGGACTCTGTAAGTACTTTAAACTGAGGATATTATTGAAACACTTCTTGACTGACTGATGTCCATGGCTTTGGTGTGGAAAAGTGGTTTGTGATTGCAAAATCATATGGTATTCCTGTACCGTGGGCTAGAATTACCTTAAATGAAGCAATGAAAAGTGGTGAATGTGTTGAACGAATTATGGTATCTTAATCAGATCAAATTTACCCATATGAATAAGATGAAGAGATTTTGAAAAGACTTCATTTGCATTTTAATGTCTATAGAACTCTGACGATTTATTGAAATCATGACAAACGGAACACTTTGTACAATTCTACATTCACAAAGTCTTGCTCCAAATTCTCAAAATTTTAAGGAACACAGGAAATAATTGTCAGCTTGCAATCTCCAGCAGTGAGCTGTTAACACTTGGAACTGTTCACTTCCTGAGTATTGCTATAGAAACACGGATGTCGAAACAATTTGGAACACTTACTGTGTTTCAAACCAACAAGCACTCCTAACAAACTGACTGCTAGCTTAATACAATATGATTGAAGACATCTTGGTTTTTGATGTTGCGTCTGTGGTATTTGAGAAAATCTACACACAATGCTTTAAAAGCCTATTTGACAAATGATGTTTTGTGGGTTATGATGATCCAGCAGTATAGATTTAATATAAGTGATACAATTTATTCAAGACATTAAAAAGTTAAAGTGTAAGAAAAAAGTTGTTTGTTTGCAATCTCCAGCAGTGAGCTGTTCACACTTGGAACTGTTCACTTCCTGAGTATTGCTACAGAAACAGGGATGTCGAAACAATTTGGGACACTTCAGGTGTTTCAAACTAATAAGCACTCCTAACATACTGATTGCTGGCTTGTTATCATTAAATTACAAGACAACTTAATTGTTTATGTTAGTTTGCAGTCAAATAAAGCAGCATTTTAGAATTTTTACACACATTTTTAAAAACCTTTTGACAAATGATGTTATTTGAGTTATGATCCCCAACAATAAAGAATTTAGGGAAACATATATAAGTTGGGATGGGGAATACACCTTTTATTTAAGTCCTCAAAAGTTAATGAAATAATTGTCAGTTTGCAATCTCCAGCAGTGAGCTGTTTACACTTTGAACTGTTCACTTCCTGAGTATTGCTACAGAAACAGGGATGTCGAAACAATTTGGGACACTTTAGGTGTTTCAAACTAATAAGCACTCCCGACAAACTGTATGTTTGATACATATGGATTTAAGACTATTCAATTGTTCTAAAGTTCAACAGGGATTAGATGGAGTATATCTGATGTCAATCAGGAGCATCTGGTAGCGCTTTTAGCTTGAACATCCTTAACTCTTATAGCGCTGGAACTAAACTCATGCTTATGCAAATAGGTTGGAGCCAGGCCAGCGTCAATTTTCTTGGCGGCTGGCCTGTGATCTAACCTGTTTGCTACTCTGAGAATCTTTCAACATCAAAATTAAGCAGATAGAAAAGGTTTTGAAAAGCAGACTATTTTTTGAAGAAAAAGACCATCATTCTAAGGGTTAAAATGGACAAGAACTAGTAAGTTATTGACCATTTTGAAAAAATCTCAAAATGAAGATTCATAATGACATGACCAATGAAAACTGTACAACTTCAAATATACAAGTGAACATAGCTTTCATTAACTTTTATTGTCAAAACAACTCCTACAAACATCTGGAAGGACGTCCTGTGTTTCTTTACAGTGTGTAACAAAACCTATCTAGGAATCTGCAATCTCCAGCAGTAATATGTTATTTATGATATATTTACTTCCTGAGTATTGCTATAGAAACGAACTTGTTTGAGCCATGAAACATTACATGTGTTTCAAGGTATAGAATAGTTTCTACATTGTTTACTCGCCCCATGTGTAAACAAAAACACTTTGTCTTACAAAAACCTTTCAAAAGGCTTTAACCACTGCATTTAATAATGACAGATTTAGCAAGTTTGTACTAAACAACATAAAACCATTTAATCTAAGTGCCTAGCAGTAACAGTAGAAGATAAAAGATATTTTTAGAGATCAAAGGTGGAGTTTGGTAATATAAAACTTTATTTTGCAAACTCCAGCAGTTACATATCATTGTGGTATGATTACTTCCTGAGTTTTGCTACAGAAAATGAGGTAGTTTGAGCCATGAAGCAATTTATTTGTTTTGAGGTATAGAATACTCTCTACAATAGAATCTTTTTAAGGGGGTATAAGTGTTAAGCTGATTATGTCCGAAAAAAATGATACAACATGATCATGACATTTCAAAGAACTGCTCCTGTATACCGCATATAACGTGAACTAGACTTATTGTGTTAATTCCACAACCTAATCCTTGTAGTGCTGGAACCAACTTCATGTATATGCGAACAGGTAAGATCGTTGCCAGCCGCCAAGTAAATTGAAGGCTGACCTGTATCTAACCTGTTTGCTACTCTGAATATCTTGATCAAAATTAAGCAGATATTAAAGGTTTTGGAAAGCAGACCAAACAAAAATTCTATTTTTAGAAAACTTTCCAGTATTCTAAGGGTTAACACGATTGGTTGACTTTCTTTCAGGAGGGTGCCATCTTCCAAAGTGCCGTCTTCAATGAGACGATCAATGTTGTTGAACCTGATGAGGGACTGGATGGGGAAACTTTCTTCCTGTACTTGTTGTTTGCTGCCATAGCTGTTCTGGTGGTGTTTGGTGCACAGCAACTGTTTAAGAAATACGGAGTAAGTTGATTTGACTTAAGCGTCTCTTTTTGCAATGCATCCAGGAAAGCTTCAAATTATTTTCCAAAAGAGTTGTTGCACCATGGTGCCTTTGTAATGATTGTCTAAAACATTTCCATAAATGAGTCTTAATAGAAAATGGCACAGCTGCCAACCCAATTCTATTCTGTACTTAAAAGTTGTGGATCAATGGTAGATCAAGAGTAAATGTTAAGTTCCTTCATAGATGATTGTTTTCATATTGAATAATGTCCTTTTTGTGTTGGAGAGATTTGTTGAGCAAATAATTCTTCGAAAAATGTTTATGGCATGAAATAGCAGAAGTAGCTTATCTTTTACATCTAAACATAATTGTATAAATATCACTTGAAAATCAGTCCACTTTAGAAAATATGTCTGAAAAACGTGGACACAGTGTTAAACTCTTTTCATAATGACCCACTGTGTATTTCAGAAAAAGCACTTAGGACGCGGCAAGGCTCCCCAGAAGGTAGAAATGGGTACCCAGAATACCCATGTGGACTACAGCTGGCTCCCAGCCGAAACCATCAATGCAATGAGTAAGTCTGTCAGAAACCTATATACATACATTATTTACATACAAACTGATAGTAACAGGGCTTCATGTTCTTTTCAGTGCACTAAAGGGTTGTCATTTCCTGAAAATTGGCCAAGCGGTTAAGTTTTTGGACTTGTGATATGGTAGTCCAGCGTTTAGTCCTCATAAGCCTTATTACCATTTTTGTGTCATTTGGCAAGACACTGCAAAGTCCTACATAGAACTGGTTAAATCCAGGAAATGCTTGAAATAACCTTTATACCTCTGACATGGCATTTAAACCAATATGTATAAAAAAAACTATTAATGCATTCTTGGGCAGTCTTTTTCTCTTTCTTTACAATAAATTATCTGATAGGAAGTTATAGAGCCTGAATTATTTTTTTAATCCAAAAGCCTTGCAGTGGATTTGAGATCTAATGTATACAGGCAGATGCTACCTATATTTTAAGGCACTCAAAAGCTACTTTTTATTTTATTTCATCTGGGGCCTCCGTGGCCTAGTGGTTAGAGTACAGAACTTGAAATCACATGGGCCCCTCTTCGCGTGGGTTCAAATCCTGAGAGGGATATGGATTTTCATGAGAGGCAGTCTCCCGACTGACTTACAGCATGCTGACGGTTCTACTCACCTTGACCAGCCCTTGTGGGCAGTTGAGTATGGGGTCTGCCTCCATCATTAAGAGTCGGGCATCGCTACATAACTGAAATAATGTTGATGTGATGTAAAACCCATATAAAAAATTTTTTTTTTTATTTCATACACTAATATAAAAACCTTGTTGTAGCAACATTTTATTTTGACTTTCAAATTCTCTCATATGTGAAGGAGAGACTTAAAAGCCAATTATTACATCATTGATTTAATATTTGTTCTTTATGTCTTTCCAGACAACAAGTCCCCAAAGGGGTCCCCGAGGGGCGGATCACCAAGGAAGCGAAAAAGCAAGCGTGGCTCCGGAGAAGAATAATTTTCTGCTTGGAAGTTATTCAAGAAAAAGTGACAAGTTTTCCCGTTTCTAGGATATACCATAGTTACACTGATATGCAGTGGCTCATCAGACTATTCACAAGAAAGCATGTGGTTCTCTTGTAACATGGGCATTTTTATAAATTGATTAGAACATGCATTATAGAACGTCTACTTAGTATAGCAAGAAAATGGTCCAATTGAATGAATGGGTTTGACGTCCAGATATAAAAATTTATTTCAGTTGTAAATCTTATAAAGATATTGTTAAAGCCCTTTACTGCTGGTTCTCATAACTGGATTAAACTATTTTCTAGTCGATTAAGGAATTGATAGGACAAACTTGTAGATAAATTTAATGGGCACCAACAAGAAAGGACTATGATGAAGTTACAGCATCTTGATTGTTTGCAAATTCTTTTTCCCATTTCTTTTATTTTCAAACTTGCTGCAATAAGTTATGTCTACCCTGATTCTTAGATAAAAAATATGTCGACTCGAGAGGTAGAAATACATGTTATGATGATATTGCTACATGTTTTAACCTCATTGTAGACCTTTGGAAACTTATCGAGTTTTTAATTATTAAGAAAAGGGGAGGTATAACTGATTGAAGTCTTTTCTCCATGAGGTCCAAAGGTGATAAGCATGATCAACTTCTCTGTGATATGAGAAGTTGAGAAATGCAACATTGAAATAAGACTGAATGGACATAACTTTGAAGAAACACGATTTTTATCATTGATTTCCAAAGGTATGCATTTCAATGTTCATTTAGTTATATAAAGTTTGGACTCTTGGAAGCTTAACTCAAATGTAGCATAATCTTAGATGAATGCTTATTTAGCTATACAGTATTTACTGATCTTCTATCTGTTCACAATTTGTTCATAAATGCATGTGAAATTGTTTGTATAAATGTTAGAAATGAAATAAGTCAAATGTAATTTTGGTGAAGGTATTGATATATTTTCCATGACACAGGGACATAAATTTGAATAGTTTTAGGGATGGCAAAATCTGGTTATGATATTCTTGTTTGAAAATGTCGAATCTTTTTCTGTACTTGTCGATATAATGTTTATATAGTAAATTTCAGTTGAAAAAAGTTGTCTGTTCAGACTTTTGGACAAGTTAGTAAATTGATTTTGCCATCCCTGGTTTTACCTTTAATCAGAAAATTTAAACATACAAGAAGTATTTAGGTTATTTGTAAAACCTGTCAACCCATCTTCAGACCAATTCAACAAATTTATGGTTAAATTAATCTTTTTAAGATAATATTACAAAGTTCATCCCAATGTTTTGGCAAAGGGATTGTAAATGTAAGTCTTATTGCTCAAAACATACAAGATTTAAGAGAGTTTTAGCTAGGAGTAACCCTTTAAACTTATATGAATGGAATTTTATGTGCCATCCTACATTCCAGCCTTGATCATGCTCCATTGATGTATCATTTTTATTGTGTGAGAAAACTGCATTAAACTCATAGGGGTCTGAATTTATCCTGGGATCAGTACTGATCCCAGGATAAATTTAGTACTGATCCCAGGATGAATTCAGACCCCTATGAGCAAACCATTTTCAAAGATCCTAACATATTTTTGTTTTGCTTCTTTTGGTGCATAGGGATAAGTGTCTTAGATACTAATGGTTCAAGAACTTGAAAGAATGGAGGTGTGCACTTGTATGTTGCTGAGGCTGTTTTTGCAAAACAATTGATTTAGATATTGCCAAAGAATGTAATGTACAGTAAAATGTGTACATAGACTTGTTCATATTAAATACCATCAAATAAGATATGTCTTTATGAGAAGTAATTTGCACAGTTCATTAATATAAAGCCTGTTGTTCTATTGAAGTGCAAGTTTTTAATTGGGACCTTTTGGGATGAGTGTGAAAATGTTTATTAATTCATAATATTTCATTGAAAATTGGCATATGATAATAAGTATGTATTGTGTTTTAAATAGAAAAAAATAATTACTTGAGAATTAAATTCTGGTGAAAACTTGCAGCTACACATCAGGATTAGTTTGGTTTCTAGTCAAAATTTGGTTGAAACTAGAAACAATTGTGTACAGCTTAAATTAAAACTTGTGTTGGAGGTGTATTTTGGAGTTGAATTAATTTATTGGCGTTAATTTATTGGCCAGCAAGTGTGATGTTGAACATTATTCTCTCTTAGTAGTGCAATAGAGAAACTTAAACAGATTTATTTGAACTACTATGTTGTCTATTTATAACTTGTACAAAGAGTTCTATTTTAAATACCAGAGAAATGATATGCAGTAGTTGACGGTTGAAACGGATTATTGTCACAATTTCTAAATAAAATATTTCATTCATTTAATTTGTGGCTTTGTTTTTGTTTCTTTTCCCAATTTTGATCAACTTGTCTTGACATGTTAATGAATAGTTGGCTAGGCTGTAAAACATATACATCATGTACCTATATCTTAGTGCATTGTTTTATAAAAGGCAATGTGACATGTATTGTTGCTAATTAACATAACTATCCAAAAAAGAAGCACTCAATGGGTTGGAAAGTGTATTGTGCAGTATGAATGGTGTTTTAAGGCGCATCGACGGCTAAGGTCATTTAGCGCGCTTATTGTGCAGTATGGATTTGCAATAAGGATGGATATGTGGTGTCAATATTATAATTGAAAATATCATTCTGATCAAACCAGCCCATGCTGTCTTAACTTGTGGTAAAGAAAACCCTGAGGTTCTGTATCGAGTGTTCAATGCAAGACTATAGCAAGTGCTGAAATGTGAAGTACTTACTATAGTATTGCGCTGAACCCTTGGTATGGCCCTGTTATTAAGATTGCAGTCTTGGAACCCAAGGGTCCTAGGTTTGAGCCTTACTGGTACCTCTGATTTTGTGGGAGTTTCTATTAGCATGGCATTTCAGAGCAATGCCCTTGAACTAGTGTGAGTGGAAATCCCTTTATAAAGGAATGGATTGGCCCGGCAGTTTTAAAAAAACTTTGAGGTCCAGGGTTCAAACCCTTCTAATAGCTCACAGGTTTCATGGAAGTGTCATTTTCAAGGACATTTCAGAATCCAAGCTTAGTACTGGTGAATCCATAAAAGCCATTATATATTTGAAAATTTGTTAAGACAGCATTAGACTCCTACAAGACAAAACGGCATTGAGAGTAATAATTCCCCTCATAAGCCTTATGTATATCTTCAACAAGCAGGAAGAAAGCCATACTTCAGCTCTTACTCCATTCTACATCCTGAAAAATGAATTCCAAATTATTGCTTCAAAAAGTTTTCGTTCAACAAATGTAGAAATTCTATACAATCTTGCTTGTCACCCAGATAAGATAATTTAAAACGGATTTATATTACAATGAAAGTGAACTAAGTTATTACAAGTTATGAACATTACTCCTTTTTTTGGCCTCATTGGAAAAAGTACTAGTATCTAGTGCAACGGTAGTGCAGAGGTAAAGCATTGTACCGAGGGCTCCAGGTTAGATCCCCGTAAGGGAAGGGGGAAATTGCTGCGACTTGCAATGTGGCAAAGCAGAATCACTTTTCCAGGGAGTCAAACCAGGGACCTAGGCCAATGCTCAACCCCTGGATAATTGTCCAGATCAGATTAATTGCAAACTCTGCATCAAATTTGAGAGGAAGTTGTAGGTAAATTCGATATCATTACAAGACTATGGAAACTTTGCTTTATTCTTGTGAGGCAAAATTGTCAAATGAGTGGGATTCACTAATACATGTTTAAAGAAATATGTTAAGAACTTGAGACCAGCCAAATATCAAGTCTTATGGCCAATTTATATGTGCAAGATATTAAGTAGAGTGTTAGTGCAATGTAAGTAAAATACTGTTAAAAACAGTTTTAAGCATATCCTCAGTTAAAGTTCAACATTCAACTATTGAACACTACTTTTATGAAATTTGCACCGCAGAAGTGATACTTTTTGTGCTTTGATTCAATTCCATTGAAGTTCTTTCCCTTTTTTATTAAGACTCAACCGGCAGTTGACATTGGCACGGATTTGTTTGTAAACAATGCGTGTCATCCTGAAATAAGTGAATAGAATAACTACACTTGAGACAAAAAGGTATTATGCCATTATTGTATTACATATCAATATATACTGGAGCCATATACGAGTACAATTTTATAATGTCATTGGTTTTCGTGTTGATGTTGATTCTGATCTCCTAAGGAATATTTCCTTTGAAACTACATATCGAAGTATTTCATAACCAAAATAATTTTAATTATGTCGATGTATGTCCGTTAGAACAACCCTATCGATAACCGGGCATCATTGTATACGTATTGTAGTTCAAACTATCTCTTGAAAATAGCATATCTTTTCTAGAGATAGAAACTAATTCTTAGTGTCATGGCTCAGTTTCTGTTAGTTATAAGAGTCTGTTAGTCTTTGTTATAAGGTAAAACAATTGTAAACAAAGGATTGATTGCTTAATAGGAGGAGTTTACTGTTTTGTCAAATTGGTTTCTAATGTCCTGCGAAATATATGGGAAAATGAGAAATACTTCTTCTTCCAGTAAAGTGCATGACTGCAACATGGCAGGTATAATAGCACAGTTATGGAGTAAGGGATTTCATTTTTGTTTTAGGATGACACTGACCAGAAGTCTAACATGGAACGTTTTCCGCCACATCTATCATGATGTCAAACAACTTCGACATATGTGTTCTGTCACATCACTGTACGACCAAAAGGGAAAATGGGTATGTTATTCTGCTTTTATATTTTGAAAAATAGTTTCTTTTGGAATATTTTACAAAATGACAATTTTAATGCATTTTCTGAAATTGTATTGAAATATTTTTTTATTGGTGTTTTGTGAATTTTCAACAATTTTTTAGTGTGACAGTAATAGGGTTTATGTATAAATACTACTTCTACAATCTTGCGGTGAAAGCCGGCTTTTATGGGTGATTCGGTAGAGTGGTTGGCTTCCTCTTGAAGTTAAGCAATGTACATCGCTGCAAATACCTGGATGGGTGACCCACGATGGCTTTACTCTGAGAGAGACCTGATACATGTAACAGTAGTAATATGTCAGCTTTCCTGTGATTTACCAGTATCAGATAGGCTTAATAAAACCAGAGGTACCAGTTTTACTCAAACACGGGACCCATGTGTTATAAGTCAGCCACCTTAAACCACAAGGCAATGTAGAACCAGATACTGAAACATTTTGCTTAAAAAGGAAAAACATATTTGTGTATGATCCATTTCTCCTTTTTCAACAACAATTTGGAAATCTAATCCTTTAAATTGGTAGAGACTTTATAGAAACCAATCATCGTCATAATATCCATATATGCACAACATTATTCCATATTACAAAATACTGCAAATGATTATCCATATTCCATCCCACAAGTGAAAATAGTTGGAAATACAGTCAAACTTGTGTTAAGAGGCCAGCCTATGGGACAGAGTAAATTGGCTGTTTAAGACAGGTTGGCTGCTTAACACAAATTGATTCACACTATAAATCTAACAATAGAACTTTCTGTAGTGGCTGTTTAAGGCAAGTTGGCTACTTAAAAGGGTGGCTGCTTAACACAAGTTAGACTGTAGTACATTAGTTTGCTTCAGATCACAAGTAAAGACTTGCAAGTTCCACTCATTCTTTTATAGTGTAAACTGAGGCTCTTTTACAATATTAAACGATCTTCTCAGAATATATGTGCATGCATGTATTAATGAGATTAAATTAGGGAAACTTTTTATATTCATCAGCTGACTTTATTGAAAAGAGAAAACATGTTGGAGATAGAACAGATATGGAAAGAGAGAGTTCAGACAGAAAATGAAAACCGCCAATCGTCTAATACTGACACTGTGAGTACCATTCCATTTATTGATTCAACTACGCCTTGGTCAAACCTTTACCATTTCATAAAATTATCAACAAATCCTTTCTCACATGAACATAGTTTGATATCTCATATGTCTGGATTGTATAATTGCTTTAAACAATCCAAGAGAAATTCGACTGGTATTGACCTTATACATTTAACAGAATAAACCATGGCCAAACTTTAAATGGTTTACAACTCTCTGTGTGTCCTAAATGAACTATTAAGGTCATTAATTAATATAATTAATAGTGTCCGAATTGAATTGTCATACGTATTTATGGGGTTATATAATAAATTGGTATTGAGAAAATTTACCTTATTTTTTAGATAACCTCCTTGATGATTTGATACAATCAATCCAATATAGCTTGTTCTTTTTTTGTTTAATGCTATGTAGTAATCCATCAGTTATAATTTGCTTTTCCTGGGATTCTTCAGTAATTGGCTAGGGGTCTAAAGTGTCTTGCCAAAGAACGCTCTCACAAAACCAGCAGTGCTGATGGGAGTTGAACCTGAGACTCTAGTATTACAAGTCAACCACATATGGTAGCTCATAGCTCTTCATCAAATTCTTAAGATAAAATTATCAGATCAAGGGTTCAGTGCAATATATATAGTAAGTGCTTCATGAACCCTCAAGATGTGTAAAGTAAAGGAATTATCAGTCTTGTTTTCAGTGTGGTAGATAAAAGAGTGAAGAGACAGGGCTTTTTCTCGTTAGAATCGTGCAGTTTTTCAAAAAGTTCAGTCACATCAGCTTTATAGTTTCCCAATTCAGCAATTTCATTGATTCAATTTCCCAAAATCAACAGGCCTAGGCCCCTTGCCAATTTAAAGAAAAAAGTCCAAAGAGAAGATCAGTTGTTTTGATAAAAAGGTTTGCTTTGTTTAGCAATATAACTAATAATGTTCATAGAAAAGGTGTTAAAGCACAATCAAATCGTTTTCTCGGAATGCATATGCAAATTATCGAACATCATGCATTGTTATAGAGAACATGCGGGTATATAATTAGACAACACAACTGATCAGTGGACAACAGTGTTATTCACTGTTCGTTTGTGTCTTTGAGAGGTTAACTTGCCTGGTTGGTTACACTATGCTACATGCTGTATTTTAGGGAGACAAAGAGAAGTTCTATGTACTGTCCATGTTTCCGTACCCAAGTGGTCAACTCCATATGGGCCATGTGAGGGTGTACACTATTAGTGATACAATGGCCAGATATCATCGGATGCTGGGGCATGAGGTATGAGTACATTAACCCATTACCAAACATTAACAACATTTGACCAGTTTGTTTCGTGAAACTCTGGAAAATATTGTAGGAATAAGAGAAATTGCTCTTAATGAGCAATTTCTCCTTTTCCCACAATATTTTCTGCCTTATCGGAAGATTATCTTTCAATTTCATCACATCTTGAAATGTGACTGCAAACTCTTTCAATATAGAACAGTCGAAAATTTGGCATTTGGTAAAGGGTTAAAACTAGTATTATAGATAAGATAGATTTGGATGGACATCTGGGGTAGGTTCCTGGCTGACTTAATCTTATCAAATTATACTAGGTATTGTAAACAAATGAATAACTCTTGACATGTAATTTATTTTATATGGGTCTTACATTGCATGAACAGTATTTCAGTGCCAGGCTAATTATGATGGGGAAAAAATCTAAACTTGACTGCACTTAAGGGCTGGTCAAGCAATGTAGAACCATCTGTATTTTGTAAGTCAACTGGGAAACCGGTCAGAAATATCTACTTTAGATTAATTTGAAACGTTGGTTTTGATGTGAATGTAAATTGTCATTGATTAAATTACTTTCCTTGAGGCAATTAAGTGACGAAGTATCAGCTGGTTCGAACTACTAAGATATTTTGAAAAAATATTGCTTGCCTCCCAGAGTTCTCCAAGTCGACTCAACCAATTGTGTTGAGGATGGTATTATTGGACTCAGAAATCAGTTGGCTATATGGGACATATAAAGACTACAGCCTAATGGGCATATACAATTTATTGAGATGATAAGCTACAGAACTGGGTTCTCTTTGAAGGAGAACCCCTTGTGAATAGATTTATAATATAGGTATGTCAGACAATATTGGTCCCTGTGTTAATTATAATCCTTTACTCTTTTTATCCGTTTATCACACTATTTTCAAATGTGTTCACATACGTTTTGATTGTTTAAAATGCCATTAAAGAAAGTTGCCTTATCCCTTTCCCAAACAATAACTACATTTGACCACTTTGTTGCAGACGACTTCAAAAAACATTGAGGGAAAAGGAAAAATTGCTTGTGACAAGCAATATTTCCTTTTCCCACAATGTTTTCTGCCCTATCACAAGATTGTTTTCCAATTACATCACATTTTGAAAGGTCGTCTGCAAACATTTTCAATTTGGGACAGTCGAAAATGTGATGTTTGGGAAAGGGTTAAAAGACAGCTGCATCAAAGAGAGGCTGAATAGATCTCTTTACTTGCTAGGTGATACACCCTATGGGCTGGGATGCGTTTGGTTTACCAGCAGAAAACGCGGCTAAGGAGAGGAACCTTCACCCTAAAGAATGGACATACAGGTAACACTGCTGAAAAGTTATTTTGCCCTTACCTATCTTGATGTTTATCATACACATGCACATATCCCTGGACATAAATTATGAAGGTAACAAAAACATACCATTCTTGATGCGAAATGAATGCATTCATGTACATATACGTCATTAATCCAGAGGTTTCGCTAGTCCAGATGTTTCAACAGGAGCGTACATGTCTGGATTAACAAGATATCACAGTACATATTATTTGATACATTGTATTTTAAATGTTTTAGAAGGCCTCAGGAGATTCGCAGCTGTAAAAGCTTAAAAAGTTACTTCATATATATACATGTAGTGATGTCTTGTTTATCCGGACAATTCTGTCCACATAAAAATTTTCAATTCACCAATTTAGGGATTAACAGAGTAACACTCTCTTACCATCGTAACTGGCCGATTAAATCTAGATATATACAAACTGCTAATAGTATGGCAATAATACAAGCTTGAATGAGAGAATGATTAAAGTGTTTTGTTGTTTGATTCCCCGATTTTTTTATATCTAGAACAAAGATTTCTGGAATATCAAGTTTAAATATCTGTTCCCTACAATTTTCTATGGGATGGAGAGGTTTCTGGAATAAAGGGGTTTGGGTTAAAGAAGCATTCATTGTATACCTGTTTTTAAAACACCATCAAAAGACAATTTGAAAAATATGGAGAAATTGTCAGTTAAGAGCTTTGGTAATCTCCTGGCTAAATTCATTCTTCCCAATGTCCAAAAGGAATGTTATTTTTCATGAGGAATTTTCGCATAAGGAAAAGGTCATTTGAATAAAATCTTTTCTTTTTGTATTTTCCAGAAATATATCCACAATGAAGAAGCAGTTAATGAACTTATGTTGTACATTTGACTGGGACAGGGTAGGTATTCAATATTTATTTTATCAGCTCAATTGATTTTATGTTTGTAATGTTTGAAGGAGTATAAAAAGTATTTAACTGCCCGTGGTCTTTTGACAGTGCTTCTTAGGTGAGTTGTTAAGAATGCATGCATAAAATTGGAATTAGACCCTTTGTGGGTTGGATTTTGGAAACATGTAAATTTGGACTTTCTGCTAACTAAGGAAAGCGGATGATTCTCCTATCTTGACTCATTTCTTAAATGATTTTTTTTCTTTTCTTTATTTTTTTTTTTTTTTTTTTTTTTTTTCATCTCTCATGATTGGGCCAGTGTAGAAAACATAAATCTTGTTTGTTTGACAATAAAAAGCTGAGATTTGCGTGTATAATAAATTCAATTAATCCCTTACTCAAATCATTTTGTCATTAAGCACTTAACAATCAGAATAAAGCATTGAGCTTTTGTCAGAGGGCAAAATGCACCTTTAACATAAATGATTTTCCATACATTTCGCCATGATGTTTCAGTTTGACACATCGGCAGCAGAGGTCTCGGGTTGAAGACCTGATCTGGCTGTATGTTTTTCTCTCACCTTGGTTACAATGTGGCCTAACGTAAATAACCCACAATATATATGCATCAAATATGTTCCTCAAACAAATGTTGTTCACAGGAAATTCATGATAAATTACAACTGTGTGAGGAGTATATAGCAAGAGTTAAGATTTACAAGGTAGAGAAAATATGAACGTGACCGGATGGCTCAATTGAATGGTTTGCTGAGGTTCCAGATTTGAGTCATGGTTTGGCGATTAGTTTTTCTCACCTTGTTTACAATTACTCTTTTTGTATTATCAGGAGCTGACAACATGTGATCCAGCTTATTACAAATGGACACAATATATCTTCTTAAAGATGTATGAGGCTGGACTTTGAGTCATGGTTTGGCGATTAGTTTTTCTCACCTTGTTTACAATTACTCTTTTTGTATTATCAGGAGCTAACAACATGTGATCCAGCTTATTACAAATGGACACAATATATCTTCTTAAAGATGTATGAGGCTGGACTTTGAGTCTCGGTTTGGCGATTAGTTTTTCTCACCTTGTTTACAATTACTCTTTTTGTATTATCAGGAGCTAACAACATGTGATCCAGCTTATTACAAATGGACACAATATATCTTCTTAAAGATGTATGAGGCTGGACTTACCTATCAAAAACATGTAAGTTTATACCAATTGTCATTCAAGGTCATTTGAGTGCACAGGTCCACCATAGCCTTGTGGCTATGATGGTGGTCTTAGAGCTTGGGGGTTCAGGGTTCGAGCCACACAAGTACCTTTGGTTTTGTAGGAGTGTCCTTAGGCGAGACACTTCAGAGCCATTTAGTTAGTTTAAACTTATTTATTTGACATTGATTATAAAACAAGTTCTTACAATTTAGATTAATGGTTCTTATTGGAAACACAACCAGTACTTGCGCTTTTGCTTTGTTCTGATGAATTCTAGAGTATAGGTAGAACATAATAGAAACATTTTTGACATAGCAATAAAGATCAAATCTGTATGGGACAATTCTATCTCTGTTGTTAAAGTGACTTTCTCATTGAATGAGCTTTTAATCCGTATGCAATTAAATGTTTGCTATATGTTCATAACCCTTTGGTAAAGATATAGCACGTATGTTTTGCATGATTTAGTTATTTGTTAACCTTTTCACAACCTATAGCGCCGGATATATTAAGCATACTTTAAGCACTTTATATACCATATCCGCCGTTAATAAACAGCAAAATATGGTTGTATTTTATTTTATAGAAGCACTAGGTACACGTTAGAGTATAGAAAGTTGCTATAAAGTGTACTGCGAAACTTGATATTGATTTTTATGGATCAATGACGTCATTTTAGGGCATGTTACAGGCGGTGCAGGAGTAAATTCTGTCTTTCCCATTTTTTCAACATTTTTCCTTGGTATATGAGAGAGTAACAAGGTCTTGTAGTGAAAAGGTTAAAATGGTTTATACTGTAAACTATAGTCTTTTATTTCCGAAATCAGTAAGAACCTCTGAGACCCAGATTTACAAATGGGTCAACCCTTTTGTCTTTTTACATCACCGTGGTTCATTATAGATCAATCCCACTACTATATATAGAATGGGTTTTCCATTAAATTGCTGTTTTTGAAAGTGCAATTTCTGTCATTCCTTGTGAATTTCAGGCGAGTGTTAACTGGGACCCTATAGATCAGACAGTTCTGGCTGATGAACAAATAGACGAGGATGGAAAGTCTTGGAGATCTGGGGCTCTCGCAGAACGAAGGTTCCTCAAACAGTGGTATATTAAAACTACGGCTTATGCTAAGGTACTTGTTATGTGGTTCAGGTACAGTTTACAATTTTGTTAGCTGTAGCTTATAGCAACACTGCTTGTCTTGTGGGAGTGTCTTTTTGCAAGACATTTCAGAGCCGAAGCCTAGCTCTAGAAAATCATAGAAAAACCGTTATGGTCTCGCACCTGTTACGGAGTTCTTCCGGGTCGTAGTACCCAAAAGTAGTCCCATTTAGAAATTTTGAGTTTCGACTTCTGGTGCATAGTTTTGCTGGTAAGGGATGAGCTGGTAGAACACTGATGTGTTTCCTGTATAGATTATAGTCCTGCAATGCTCCCAAAGTTTGTTTTAATTGCTTATTGCAGGACTATTTGTTTGGGATGTATGAACACAAATGCCGGTACATCGGCTAGATTTGACAGCTAGTGCACTGATTTTCGGACGGTACTAATACACTTTGCTCCGTAGAAAAAAAATGAGACGATTGAGGTGTCCATTTTATTACAGTTTCTGAGAGTTAAATGGCCAAACTTGATGTTCCTGTATATAGCTAAGCGTAAAAAACACGATTCTTCACTCAGCAGAGTCTTGAAAATGCCTGATTTAACATTGGAGTCAATGGGAATTCAAGATCTCAAAAGTAACAGGTGTATGACCTTATACAAATGAAAAAATGACATTAATTCATGTACTATTCCCTTTTCATATAATGGTGCAGTCTCATAGAATACAAGATTGTTATCAGAAAAACTTAAAAACATTTGGTCACATTTATGAAAGTTATAGACAGGATATTCAATGTGATTGGAAATCTCTAACCATGGTTTACAAATAATCAACAGCAAGATTATTTGTTGATTATTTGTTTTCTATTCATCTGGTTAATCACAGTGTTTTTTCATTTATGTGACCTTTGAACTGATAAAAATGTAGTGTTTCCTCTGCAGCTGTCTACTTGAAATGATTATTTCCAATACTTTAATATATACAGTTGTAACTGAGATACTGTTGGCTTGATGGAAAACCCAATAGATGAATGATATTGAATAGAGAGTTGTTTAAATGCTGTAAAGAGTTCAACACCTCCCTAGTCATTTATTTATCTATTTCATATGGGTTATACTTTTTATAATTACTTTAAAGAATTGGTATTATTGTGATTTTGCTTTCTGTAGCAGACTTCTTTTTTCGTATAGGCCCTATATGATGGACTAGACTCGGTGAACGAGGATTTGTGGGCGGACGTGATAGCTCTACAGAAACATTGGATTGGTCAATGTACTGGCTGCAGACTCGAGTTTACAGTTAAGGTGAGGTCTTGTCTTAATCTTATTTTGATGAGGTAAAAAAATATCAAGAGAATGTGTTTATGTCTTCTTGAGTTTACTGTCAAGGTAAGGTACTGTCTGAATCTCATTTTGATGAGGTAAACAAATATCAAGAGAATGTGTTTATGTCTTCTAGAGTTTACTGTCAGGGTAAGGTACTGTCTGAATCCTATTCTGATGAGGTAAACAAATTCTAAGAGAATGTCTTTATGTCTTACCTAAGCAGCACAGGCTTCGGATTTGAGTTTACAGTTAAGGTAAGGCCTTGCCTAAAACTCAACATGTACAACCAAAAGTTTAAAGGTGCGAAATCTTATTTAAATGAACTAATCAGGGATCATAAGAATGTCTTTCTTTTTTATCTGAGCAGTGCTGGCTACAGACTCAACTCTACAATTAGCTCAAACTTATTTTTCACATTGATTGTGATGTTAGCTTGAAAATCGTTGAATTTCCTCTTGTTTATTGTGTTGGATTGTTGCATTCCTGTATAGATGTCAATGCAAGTGTGGAGGCATATACAAGTAACAATTATATAGTCTTATCTATTCTTTAATCTACATATTTACAGCAGGTAACATATGCGTCTACTCCAGCTCTGATGCAAGAGCGGGCGGAGGTCGGACTCATTAATGGTCATGTGACTAGTGGCTATTTGTAGACTGGCTACAAGTCGCTATACTGTAGGGTTAAGTATAGAACAGACTGTTAATGCTAATGACTGTTGACTGTTAATACTATTGACTCAAGTCTACAATTAGTTCAAACTTATTTATTTTAAATCCATTGTGATGTAAGTTTGAAAATCTTTGAATTTCCTCTTGTTGACTGTTTCCTTGTAATTGCAAATGGTTTCCTGTTTCAGGATGATGGAGTTGATCTGGAAGGAAAACTTTCTGTTTTCACAGACACCCCAGAGTGTATCTATGGAACATCGCATATAACTGTGGATGTTTCACATAGATTTAACAAGCAAGAATATCATAAACTGGTAAGTCAGATTTACATTGTATACAATAATTATAATGTATTAACACTGGTTCACTTTAGGAAAAACCATAATATTAATGGAAAAAACTCTTTATGATAATTGTCTGTCATTGCTTTGAGTTTTGATAAATCACAAAATTCCATATTAGCGAGTTATTTCCATTTTACTCACAAAAGCCAATGGTTTGAGATCTTCCACCATCATTTTGAGCTGGGCATTGAAACATAACTGAAATAATGTTGATTGAATAATGAAATCCATATTGAATAGATAAATGAATATGGAGTTTGTTGATTATTGTAAAGAATTGATGTTTTTGTAATTTATTCAATTGCTCTCTGTAAAGACCACCTACAACAAGAACGAAGCAGCTGTGACCTTTCATACAGATAAGATAGATTAAAGATTGTGTTGCGAGAAACAAACATTAAAAAAAATTTGATTTAAACCACTAACAGCAATAAAAACCATATCAACAATCTAGTTTTATGTGAATTTATAGATCTGTTTTGGAATTTAATCCGTAGTTGACTCTTTTATTTCAAAAAGACTTACATCTCAATCTGTGAGACTACCATTTCATACTTATAACCTTTTTGTATTTTACATAATAGATTTTTTTCAAATCATTTTCCATTTGCCAATATTTTATGTCTTCACTAAACCATATTTAGTTTGTCGTTATTTGATTTCTCAAGATCATTCTTATTGGACAATCTTTGAGTCAATGCATTTAATTAAAAGCCTTTGAAATATAATCAAATAATAACTGGACCCAGGTGTATTATGTAAACTTCTTGGTTATTTTAAACCCCAATTTATAGATATGTTTTCTCCTATTTTCTTTTTCAGGTAAAAAAACATCCCATCTCAGGTATGTGGAAGCCATTTACTTTTTACTTGCTGTATTATAGATACCTTTAATGATGGCTTAAGTAACTGTCTAAGTTAAGATGGTTCAGGAAACAAAGTCATTGTATAAAAAAAAAACGATCTCTTTTCTGTATTGATGAGAGTCCTGCGTGACCCAGTGGTTAAGGTGGGGGACTTAAAACATGGGGATGTTGGGTTCGAGCCCCACAGACACCTTTGGTTTAGTGGAAATTACCTTTGGCAAGTCATTTTAAAATCTTAGCCTAGTACTGGTGTATATAGGAAAGCCATTACATAATTGAAAAATTGTTGACATGGCATTTGACACCATACAAACAAATTCTGTTTTGATGAATGCACAGGCATTGGTTTTAAAAAGTAAATAGATTGTTGTTTAGCGAAGAACTGGTCATTGGTTTTAAAAAGTAAATAGAGTGTTGTTTAGCAAAGAACTGGTGATCAACACTTTTTTTGGTATTACAAGAATGGGTAGAATGGTATATAAGTTTGGAAAGATAAAGATGCTAATATTTACATTTGGAAACAGTGTAAAATAAGAAGAAATAGCTCATATTGAGCAAATGTTTCCTTTTGACCAACCCATTTTAATTTTTTTGTTTAATTTAAGCCCCATAAATTCAATTCACTGAAAAATATTACAAAACATAAAGAATATGATTCTATAAATGTTGTTGGAATGTAATAAATATGATATTCTGTCGCCCATCTGTGCAGAGCGTATAATAAAGTATCTCAAGGTTTCAATGCAAGTCTAATAATTATTTCACAAATGTAATCACATGGCCCCTCTCCGCGTGGGTTCAAATCCTGAGAGGGATATGGATTTTCATGAGAGGCAGTCTCCCGACTGACTTACGGAATGCCAATGGTTCTACCCGCCTTGACCAGCACATGGACAGTTGAGTATGGGGTCTTCCTCCATCATAAAGAGTCGAACATCGCTACATAACTGAAATAATGTTGATGTGATGTAAAACCCATATAAAAAAAAAAATTCACAAATGTGAAGCACTAACTATAGCCTTGCATTGAATCCTCGAAAGCAGGGCTCTCCCTTGACCCCTTGATTCATGCTAGTTTAAGTTTAAACATATTTTATTCACCATTTCATATATATTTGTACATAGATTTACATTTATAAATACACAGATGAAAAGGATTCGATCGAAAGCTAAGCTTATAAAGATCGTCTCCGATATATAGGGTAGACAAAGAAATATATTTGAATTTAAACTGTTCCTAAATATTCAACAATAAAATGAAGAAATGATATAACAATAACTGGGAAAAAGAAAACTTAACGGGAAAAAAATAGTCAGAAGTGAATAATAGATTACTGTGATGTGGAGTCAAACTGCCATTTCTATGAATTGTTCTATAGACACTAACATATGCTAGTTTTGGAGCCTTTTGACCCCTTATATATGGAATTTTGAATTGAAAATATTGATCTTAAGGGGTCATATCCTAAAATTTGGGGTCATTTTCTACATAACTTTGAGGTAAAGGAAAACCCTGTTTTAAATGTGCATTTTAGTTTATGTGTAAAATCTTGTTGGCTTTGCTTCATTCACTCATTTGTTAACCCTTTCCCAAACAATAACGACATTTGACCACTTTGTTGCAGACGACTTTAGAAAACATTGTGGGAAAAGGAGAAATTGCTCGTGACGAGCAATTTTTCCTTTTCTCACAAGGTTTTCTGCTCTATCTGAAGAATATTTTTCAATTTCATCACATTTTGAAATGTCGTCTGTAAACTCTTTGAATTTCGGACAGTCGAAAATTTGTTGTTTGGGAAAGGGTTAAGTATAAATTGATCTACGATGTACAATGGGACATCCTCTATTTGTCTCTGTTCATAATTACAGGGAATGATGTGATCATGCTGAATCTGCAGGCAGTACATCCGCTGTCCAATCAATTTATACCTATAGTAGTGGCTGATGTTAAACAAGATGATTTGATCAGAAAAGTCACATCTTCAATAGGTAGGTTTTGTACCTTCTCACTTTCAACAAAAAATAGGGGGAAGTGAGTAATCCTTATTAAAGATTTCATTAGGTATTAGTGGTAAGGAGAAAGTTGTGATAAAGGAAAGTTTCATTTTCTGTTGATAGAAAAATAGGAACCAACACAGCTAATGATAAACATAGAAAACACACAAGTTACAGTTAACTACACACAGATTTTGGTTGATAAAGAAGTATACACTGATTATGGTTAACAAAAAAACAAAAACAGACTATGGTAAACAAATTAAACATGCACAGATTACTGTTGACAAATAATTCAATACTCCATCCTTACTTACACCTTTTGAAAAGCAACATAAACATAAATAGTATTAGAAAAGTAGAAAACTATAAAGTTGGACATTTTATAATTATAGTAAAAACACACCTCTGTACATTTTTCAGTTTATAGATTTGATTTCGAGTTACATCAGCTCTCTAATAAGGGAACAAAATTGTCAAAAATTAACAAGACATCAATGTAAAACGTTAATCTTAGTCTTTTGTTTGTTGCGATCATCTTTTTCCAATATCATCTTGGTTCCTGAAGTTATCTGATGTGGTTGTATTTTAAATAAAAAACCACATACACATATGTATCACAGGAATCCCTTGTGTGTCAGAGGAAGAGAGGCTGATCGCAGATCTGTTTGATCTGTCCTGGCAGACAGTTATCAGTACAGACGGAGAAAAGGAGCAGATGGTGAATTCAAAACAGGTGAGTTTGAATTTGTTACCAATAATTGTAACAATTTCTTATTGTTTACCAACATTCACCGTCTGTTGCCCTCTATGCATGAATAATTATGACACGGTATATTCAATACTAGACAGTCTTCTGAACACAGTCGATAAACAATAGAACTAAAGGCATTATATATTAACAGGATAGCTAAGTAACATTTATTAATTAATGCACATGGACGAACCACGTGGTTGAACAATACAGACTGCTCCGAGGATATCTTTAGATACTCAGTATAGCATGTAATTCATGCTAATCAGGCAGGTCAACAGATGGTGAATGTTGGTGAACAATACTATTTCTTCCTCATACTGAAGTGGGCAATAGTACCTTTTAGGACAGTGGTCCAGGGATAGAGAGCTGGCTTGGGACACAAGGGTCGTGTGTTCGAATCCTGTGAGAAGGGAGACACTCCTTGCGACCTTACCTTAATCCTCATTTCGCATTAGTAGTACTGGTTGTGTATCCAGGAAGCAGAACCAAGAAATACTAGTCTAAGTTATAAGAACTTGTTTAACCATCAATGTAAAACAAACAAGTTTAAACTAAACAATAATTAAGTCAATGTTTTGTGCATGGCATGGTGGCAATGAATGAAGTCAGAATGAAAACTCAACTGATGTGGATGAAAACTGTTTTCAGTTTTCTCTGGTCAATGATCTATTCTTGAAGAAGACTTTTAAATGCATTTATACTCGGTGCAGAGACTATTATGATGGGGGAAGGAGGTCTAGTCTGGGACTTTCTGTACAAGGAAGGTATAATATTAGAGAGAATGAGGGCATTAATTGGTTCCTAAAATATCCACTGGTGACCACAAGTCCTGGTGTTGCTCTTTATGCCTCTAAGATTTGATGCTGTTATCTTTTCAAACATTTGCCTTTGCAACAGATGACAATTTAACCCTTATAATGCTGGGTAATTTTCCAAAAATAGATTTGTGTAACGTCTGCCTTCCAAAACCTTAATTTACTTGGCTGCTGGCCTGGATCCAACCTGTTTGCATTAGCATAAAGTGATTCCCCACTATAAGAGTTAAAATACTGAATCTTCTCTCTTACAGTGAAGTTTTTTTTTATTATATGGTGTGCGTTAAAGGTCCTTGTTTTGCAAGACAAAATAAAATATCATTGAAAAAATACAGTTTTTGTATTGTGGTATAATATCTAATCAAAATTGTAACTGAATGCAAATTTTATTAAAAAATCATCAATATATGGAAGTATGTACAGATGGTATCCCATGTGAATAAGTAAGATAGGCTGTAAACCAATATTTACTGCTCTAGCTGCTCATGTTAATTAGTTTATTGTTCTTTCAATAGTTTGACAAGTTGCCCAGAGAAGATGCAAAGAAAGCAGTCATGGATTTTGCCAGGGTTAGTATCTTGTTTAAAAGTGTTGGTCTATCTGTGTTTTTTGCCAGCTGTAGGGGGCCTAAGTGCCCTAGTGGTTAGAGTACACAACTTCAAATCATATTGAACACTTGGAAACGTGTGTTTAGTCACTAAGCATCTGCAGCTTCATCTAACATTGTCCCGCTTCACTGAAAATCCAACATGACAGCTATATCAGAATTTAATCTTTGTTAATGGATTCATCTTCAACTGGTTGTATTAAACCTGATATATTTAAACATAAGGGAATATAATAAACATATAATAAACATAGTATTTAACTGGATTCAGTTATCAAAAATCTGTCATTAGTATGGGTATTATCGGGTTAAGAAAACTTGTTCCTTTTTTAACCAGATCCCACCTATACTTGTGACATTTTTTTTTTATATCACCGGAATCCAGTTAAGTAAACTTTATGTTTTCCCCATAGTATAGTGTAAGGAAGACATTTGGGTTCACTCCTGTCTCTATGTGATAAGGTGGTGTCCACTTTATAAATCATCATAAGTCTCTCAAACTTTTACCAATCTTTATTGAAACAGTTGTGGTCACAATACCACAATATACTAATAGTTGAATTTCCAGCAAGATAGTCAAAAATAACTTTTAGAGATATTTCCCTTGAGTGATAAAAAAATGTTTGTTTTGGTTTTGCCTCAATCCAATCTCTACCAAAGTTTGTGAAAATGTTTGTTGCTAAAATATCTTGCTTGAATAAGAGACAAAGACAGGTTGGAGTCAAGCTTAAGTTAGCACTGATGACAAATATTTGTGATTATGTTTTCAGGAGGCGGGGTTTGGTGGTTTCCCAACCAGTAAATACCTCGGTGATTGGCTGATATCCAGACAGAGGTACTGGGGTACACCAATACCCATAATACACTGTGATAACTGTAAGGTGGGTTTAAACACTTACAAACCAAGGGTTCAATGCAAGACTATAGTAAGTGCTTCATGAATATGAAGCACTTACTATTGTATTGCACTGAACCCTAGAAACATGAACTGTTCAATGGATGCTTAGGTGTTTTTAATGACTAGTAAATTTCTTTGGGATTAGTTCATATCCTGGCAGATGTACTCGGTACCCAAATACGGTCTGCAATAGATGTAAGGTAAGTAGCAACACTCATTAATATGAATTGTTAAAAGAAACTATAAGATTTTTAATGACCAATAAATACCTTGGTAATGGGCTGATATCTTGGCAGGTAGAGGTTAACCCTTTACCATCATAAACGGTGATGACTGTGAGGTAATATTTCACATTCATCAGCATTAACTGTTCAACAATAAATACATTTTTATCTGGCCAGTAGATACCTTTGTGGTTGATTGATACCTATTCAGAGATACTCTCTGTTGTCTGTGGTTAGAGTTGAGAACTTGAAATCACATGGCACCCTCTCTGTGCAGGCTCAAATCCCGGTAATGGCTTTTGGGCTTTCACGAGAGTAAACTGAAATAGCTCTTCCATCGCGCATGTACGTCAGTGTGCTTACTGCATGTGAAGTGTTTACAAATAAATCATTCATTATCAGGAATGTGTATATTTTTAAGTATATGATAAATCTTAACTTGTTCGAAAAAATAACAATAATTTTTATGGAACTAAAATACTGTCATTCTTGGTTTAAAAGTGGCTTAGAATTTCGTCAATCATTTGCTAGTTTTATTAAAACATTAATTTTGTCTAAAATCAAACAGGCAGTTCCGGTTCCTTTTGAAGACCTTCCAGTAGTTTTACCAGACAATATTGAGGTGTCCAGTACCAAGGGAGGTAATCCATTACAACACCATGAGGAATGGGTTAACGTAAAATGTCCAGCGTTAGTAGTGATATTGTTATGTTTATGTTTAAACTTATTTATTTTACATCGATTGTGAAACAAGTTCTTACAACTTAGATTAATCACTCGCGATTCTGCTTCCTAGATACATAACCAGTACTCGCGCTGAATGTGGATTAATGAAAGATCGCAAGGCAGATCCCGCTTTTCACGGGATTCGAACCCACGACCCTCGTGTCCAGAAGCCAACGCTCTACCACTGGACCACTGTCCTCCACTGTTGATAATGTTAGACTTAGTGTGAAGTATTTTGATATAAATCAAGTTTTCCAATGATACTACTGTAATGCATATTTATTTTATAATGTTTGTAATTAGAGCAAGAAACCACCCATAAGGGTATCAGTAGAAAAAGCCTTGGGTATTTCTGGTTAGAAAATACCAGGAGCATGGATAGGTGGGCTTATCACCTGATTATGGCTGAAATACCGTTGAAAATGTTAAAGACTTATCCAATCAACCAACCAAAGGGCTTGGATTGAATTCAATAAGCTTCAAGCTTCTGTCACAAATGAGGTAAAACAAAAGATAAGGTTAAACCAAGTTTAAAACTTAAAAACAAACTAATTTTGCATCAAATGGCTATTCGGCAGTGTGTTTGATATAACAGTACAGCTGTTGTACAGTTTAAAAGGTGTTAAGTTTTAATTTTTGAACTTTTCTACACATTGTAAACAAGCAGCTTTTAATAAATACCTACCTGTATGTCTTTGACAGTTGCGGAGGGGATGCGCGCCGAGAGACGGACACGATGGATACATTTGTGGACTCTTCTTGGTACTTCCTGCGTTATCTAGACTCCCAGAATACATCCGAGCCGGTCTCCCGATCCCTGGCGAACAAATACATGCCTGTTGATCTCTACATCGGTGGAAAAGAACATGGTATGCTCCTCTTCCTATAGAACACTCTTGGAAGAATTATTTATTGTAAAACAGCCTTTTTGAAAGAAATTTTTCTTCAGACAATTATTAAGGGTAGTTTGACAAGATCTGTTTTCATTGCCACAACTTGTCTGTGTATTTTAGTACAAATAATTCCGTGTATTCTCAACAAATCAATTAAAAGGTCACAAATGTTGAAAATAGAGAGTAATATGCTAGTGACGTTAATGGGTTAAGTTTTTCGGGCAAGGCATAGGAATTTATTTGGTGAGCTGAAGGTGAATCCAATAAAAACCGAAGCCGAGCCCGAAAAACTTAACCCATTAACGTCACTAACCTATTATTCTGTTTATCCCGTTACAAACCTTTCGAAACCCAATTTTAATGAAAGAACAGAGAAAACATTTTTTATATTTTGCGATTGAGTAGGCGTAACACAACAGGAGATAGTAGTCACGAGACAAATCGTGATGTCATGTGTGACGTCAATAGCAAGATATGACGACTCATGGCGTTCTCTGCGTATGTAAAAATGGAAATAGTTCCAAGTAATACCTACGATTTCTTCAAATTAAGTAAGTATCCAACGATGCTTTGTAACTTGAAATATTAGATGGACCAAACAGTATCGAATCACTTCATATATTTTAATTCGGTTGGGCAAGCTCATGCGTCGCAAGACCATATGCTAACGAGGGAGATCACATGTCAAGTAACCGTGAATCACTTAGTTTTCACGGCACCCCTTTTTACGTCTCCTTTTGCACCATGTAACGCGATGAACAAGATTTTTGTATACCTGACCAATTGAATGCATTAAACAGTGTGTCTTCTTGCTATAAAAAACCTATTTGTTTAGAAAAGTCATTCCTAACCATTTAATCATGAATTGCCTAGAATGTTATTCAAATTGGGTTTCTAATTAAGAAAGGTATTTGGCCTTATATATGTGACCCTCTATTTTTTTGCTTGGGTATATTTCAGCACAGTTACAATTCTGTGTATTTCACTCACTCACTGACTATCCTGTTTATTTGTTGAGGCCAACAATTAATCCTCTTCTGAGGGTGGGGCCTGACTGTCCAGTCTCGATCTTAGCCTTCCTCTCCATTCTCTTCTATGATTAGGGTTGATGGTGTTCATACTCAGGATTTTCCTGTCTCACTTCAAGAAGTCCTCCCAAGATAGTTTGGGTCTACCAGCGGTCTTCTCTGCTGGGACTTTCAATTGTCGGACTTGGCCAAGGCATCAGTTGCTACACTCAACATGCCCTAGCCATCACAGTCTGCTCTTGTCAGCAAGACTACATCCATTCTGTGTATTCTAGTACAACATCAACTATTCTTTGTACTTCAGCACTACTACAATTTGTGTGTGCATGTTTTTCAGCACAACTGTATTTATTCTGTATATTCTATGTATTTCAGCACAACTGCATTTATTCTGTGTATTCTATGTATTTCAGCACAACTGCATTTATTCTGTGTATTCTATGTATTTCAGCACAACTGCATTTATTCTGTGTATTCTATGTATTTCAGCACAACTTCATTTGTACTTTGCACGGTTCTTCAACTATTTCCTCTGTGATACTGGAGTTATTGACCATAAGGAACCGTTTGTGGATCTTCTTACGCAAGGCATGGTGAAGGGAGAAAGTTTTAGAGTGAAGAAAACAGGGCAGTATATAGCGCCTAGCCAGGCAGAAAAGATTAATGGTAAGTGAATTAAAAATAGTTAAGTAAAATTAGATCAGGAACAATTAAAGATCATATTGGTAATTTTGAATTAAGAGGACTGAGGAGTGTATAGTTCCATTCCAGCGAGAAAAGATAAATGGTTAGTTAATTGAATTTTTATAAGCTAGTATTAGATCTGGAACAATTAATGAGTATGGTTAAAAATGAGCTCTTTTGAATTAAGAAGACTGGGCAGTTAATAGCACCTCACCAAGCAGAAAAGATTAATGGTTCCTTAGTTGAAAACTTGAAAGAGATGAGGAAATAGTTGAAAAAGAAGGAGAAAGGATGAGAGCATTTTGAATTAAGAGGGTAGTGAAAAGCAAATAGCCAGTGAATGAAAAAGTAGTGAACTAACTTAAAATCAGGAACAGTCAAAGAGAAAAGACATAAAAGATAAGAGCTTTTGAATTGAAAGGATTTGGCAGTATATAGTGCCTAGCCAGGGCATAGAAGATTAATGGTCAGTTAGTTAAAGAACTAGATTAGGAACAATAAAAGATAAGAACAAAAAATTTAGAATTACAACACAGTTGAGTTGTCATGATCTCCCAGTCGAACCACATTGGCTCAGTTGTCAGTATGACGGACTTGTCTTACAAGGGCCAAGAATTAAAGGCCCATAAAAGGAGATAAATACTATATAAAACTATATTAATTGGTAAACTTTTGGTCAGATTCAAATAGTTATCACCAAAAAAACCTATCAGCACAACCTAAACGTGAAAGTTAACAAGAATCAACCCAGTTTAATTGTGTGATTCTTCACCCCTGACCTTGAAAGTTGATACACAAATGTTTGAACCATCCAATCAGAATTCGTTATTTCGAATAAGTAAACAAACAGGTTGTTGATAAACATGATTGAATTGGAGACTATTATATTTCAAGCACAAAATAACTTATTTTAAATGAGTCTATTTAATACGGTCTCAATGCATTCCTAAACTAATTCTCATGACTTTTATGAACATAATAAAAGAACTCCATATATTGTTTCAGTAATTTATTTGTACTTATCTCCTTTGATGTGCCTTTAAGATTGAACTTATTCATTTTACATCAAATGTGAAACATTTTCTTACAACTTATATTAACCTTTCTAGTTTCCGATTTATTGATAAATTAGTAGTAATCTGGTCTAATGTGGATTAATTTAAGATTGCAAAATGGATCCCACTACTCTTCTAATTTGAACCCACGATCCTCGTGCTGTAAGGCTAGAGCTCTGCCTCTGGACCATCATGTCCTCCTGATTTTTAATTGCGGTTGATCAAGTTTTCGTACTGTAATGGGTTACAGTGGGGTCTTATCACAGTAGCACTATATATTTGTATTTCTTATTCGGGGGAAGTCTATAGGCTGACTTAACCCTTTACCAAACGCCAAATTTTCAACTGTCCCAAATTGAAAGAGTTTGCAGACCACATTTCAAAATGTGACGAAATTGAAAAATAATCTTCTGATTAGGCAGAAAACATTGTGGAAAAGTAGAAATTGCTTATTAAGCGCAGTTTCTTCTTTTCCCATGATTATTTACAATGTCGTGTGTAACAAAGTGGTTAAATGTCTTTATTGTTTGGTAATGGGTTAAATTATGTAGAATTGTCTTTACCATGGGCAATATGAACCCCTTTCAAACAAACAAGTAATCGGTTACAGCTAGATTGAATAAATTCTGATTTCAGATAAAAAGTATGTACAAAAAGGAACAAATGAACCACTAGAAGTGAAGTTTGAGAAAATGTCAAAGTCAAAGCTTAATGGAGTGGATCCAGAGGTGAGTGATGCTCAACTCTAAACTCAACTATAAACTCAACTCTAAAATATGTCACAAGATCTTTGCTGCGGATAATTGGATAAGTGACTCTGAAATTTTTTCAAATATAGTTTAGTAAAGTAACCTGAAAAAGGCCAATAAAAAAGTTAATGACAGTATTGTTTACATTGAATTAATTTAACCAAATAAGATAAGGCTTATGCTGAAATTGTCAAAGTCACATCTGCTTATAAATTGTTTGTTTATTAGACGTTGAGGTTGTATAGACTTTACAGTTATATAGCAATTTTAATACTCATGCAGCTTATGTAATCAACCAATCAAGACAAGAGATTCTTCAAAGTGTCTTACCATAGAAGGTATGTGAATGTTATAATGAATACAGAACAGAAATAAAAAATGTTTGAATGTTGTTGTTCACAGAAAAGAAGATTTGAAAGCCAAAATAAACAGTTTTAATATTTTACTTTATCATGAAGTCAAACATGGTTTATCTCTACCGAACAATTATGAACAGTTTCACAAGCATAATGATAAGCTAGTTTTATATAACTTTCTGTATCTATGTTGACATTTCATTTTGAAAAGGTGATAATCTTAATCAGTGAATAAGTCCATTTTAACCCTTTACCAAACGCCAAATGTTTTACTGTCCCAAATTGAAAGAGTTTGCAGATAACATTTCAAAATGTGATGAAAATCGAAAAATAATCTACTGATAGGGCAGAAAACATTATGGGAAAAGGAGAAATTGCTCTTTTAGAGCAATTTCTCCTTTTCCCACAATGTTTTCCAGAGTTGCCTGCAACAAAGTGGTTAAATGTTGTTATCGTTTGGTAATGTTTTCCAGAGTTGCCTGCAACAAACTGGTTAAATGTTTTTATTGTTTGGTAATGGGTTCATTTGTTTTAGAGAAATTGTTAAATGCCATGAGTGATTAAGGAGTATGTACCTTTACAGGAGCTGTTTCAGACGTACGGTGTTGACCTTACAAGATTGTGTATTCTGTCTGGCGTGGCCCCAAGGTCAGATAGAAATTGGAACCTTGTTGGTTAGTTTTTTTTTCTGCATCTATCATTCTCCCTGACTTTGTTGTTAGTTCAATCTTCTTTAATTGATGATTATTACCATACAAACAGTTTTCAAAATTGAGATAATTTATCCTGAAAATCGAGGGTTCAGTGCAATACTATAGCAAGTGCTTCATGTTTATGAAGCACTTGCTATAGCCTTGCATTGAACCCTCGAAATGCAGTGTCTCATTAGCTGAGTTTGTGGCATGGCTGACCTGCAGTGGTACTTAGATTGAGAACAAGTTTAGCAAATATTCTTTTCAAGTCAATAACGACTTACAAATATAGTTCTATAATTTGTTTCATTCATTTTTTTGATTTCATCATAATTTTGAATGCTTTCTGTATACTTATTTGTGGCATGGCTGACCTGCAGTGGTACTTAGATTGAGAACAAGTTTAGCAAATATTCTTTTCAAGTCAATAACGACTTACAAATATAGTTCTATAATTTGTTTCATTCATTTTTTTGATTTCATCATAATTTTGAATGCTTTCTGTATACTTATTTTATTCCTATACAATCAATCACTTTAACCCTTTACCAAACACCAAATTTATGACTGTCCAAAATTGTAAGAGTTTGCAGACGACAATCAAAATGTGATAAAGTTGCAAATAATTTTTTGATAGGGAAGAAAACATTGTGTGAAAAGGAAAAATTGCTCATTATGAGCATATTTGTCCTTTTCCCACAATGTTTTCCAGAGTCGTCTGCAACAAAGAGGTTAAATGTCGGTATTGTTTTGTAATGGGTTAATTAAGTTATACATTATATTCCTAGCCTATGACGGTATACAGAGATGGGTCAATAGGGTGTGGTATGTGGCCGGTATACTCGTCAATAGAGGGCAGGTAACCAGCACAGCGAGTGGCCAAGAGGTGGAAACGTGGAACCAGAAAATTCGGAAGTTTAGAAATGGCTATTTGTTAGAGGTAAATAGCCCAAAGAATTTGAATTATCTCCCATCTCTGTGATTGACAAATTTATTTTAAGTCATTAGATGACTGTTCTTAATGAGAAAGTGTAATTGTTTATTTATAATCAAGACTACACCCCGTATTTTGAAAGGTACATGTTTCTCTATACGACTCATAGCAAAGATCAAATGATGTTGCTTCTGTGACCTAGTACTTACGGGTCACAGTTATCTAAAGTAGTTCCTTTTAGAAGTTTTGATTTTGGACTTCTGGTGCATAGCTTTGCTGGTAAGAGATGATGTGGTAAAAAAAACGTTCATGATCTTTAATTAGAATTACCTAAAGGTGAGCATACATATTTTGAGATACCATCATCACATAAGTCTTTGTAAATGTTTGATTGTACACGCGCATACCATGTTTTTTTTTATCATACAAAATCATTTGGTAGGGTTAAAGTGTCTGGTAACCAGACTATGAAATTGTTGAACACACAAACAACATGACACTAGCAAATTAGGTCAGAGAGCATTCTTACGATAAATTATTAACCAAGTTCTATTAACCTACTGAAGGACACAATAGCTTGCTTGTTTCGTTAAAAGTTTTATATGTAAACACGGGTGTAAGCAAGTTGGCATTAAAAAAAAAGTTGAAGAGGGTATATATTTGGTGATGAGGACTGTTTAATCACCTTTTTAGCCTTTGTTTCGACAGAACAAAATATGTTGGATCACGCCTTAACAAACATCCTTTTTTCCAATACAGATAAATCAGCAAATTAACTCAGGATTTGTGCTGAATGTTGTTATATCCAGGCTACAAGAGTTTACCACAGATTTAAGGGTAAGTTCATGATATGTTTATCTATATTGGTTTTACATCACATCAACATTATATAAGTAATGTTGCGATTCCCACCTTTTAACAAAGGAAAAAGACCCGAACTTAAATGCCCATAAAGGCTGGTCACTGCAGGTAGAACCATCTGCATTTTTAAAGTCAACCATGAGAACAAGAAAATCCAAAGGCTGTCATCCGGATTTGAATCCATGTGGAAAGGAGCCATGCCATAACATAGGTTTTCATAAAAATATATTACACATTTACATGTCCTTTAATGGTGTATTTTGGGTAAATGATTTATCTTTTGAAGACTAGTTGGTTGTTATTGAGTAAATTTGTATACATGGTATGTCATTATGCATTTATGATTAATTTCCTAATGACTAAACAATTATTTCCCAAAGTAACGATAACATTTTTGAATGTCTTGAATTGGTTATATGGTACATATATCAACTGCCGATAACCAATCTGTGTTTTCCGTGTATTGATAATCTGGAAATAAAAACAAATAAACTTAAGATGGCTATCGAAATGGTTCATGAATAGTTTTTCCTATGATCTGCAAATTGTGTTAAATGTCACATAGGGACAACAGCAAAATTATCAAATTTACTTGGAAATATCTTCCTAGTTTATGTTATTAAACAAACACATTTCAATGCATTTTCTAGAATGTTCCTCCTGAGGTTTACTAGAGAAGTTCAGAGTATAAACAACATTAACCCTTTACCAAACGCAAATTTCGATTGTCCCAAATTGAAAGATTTTGAAGACGACATTTCAAAATGTGATGAAATTGAAAAATAAACTTTTGATAGGGCAGAATATATTGTGGTAAAAGGAAAAATTGCTCGTTATGAGCAATTTCTCCTTTTCCCAAATGTTTTCCAGAGTCGTTTGCAACAATTGGGTTAAATGGTGTTATCCTTTGGTAATGTGTTAAAAACTTGAATTGTTTTGAAACTTTTAAACATCCTATAAAAATGATTTATTATTCAAACACATTACCATACTATTTCTAGAAAGTTCCTCCAATGACAGTTGAAAGAAGTTTAAGTATTAATAACATTAAAGACATTAGATATATTTCCTTTATAGTTGATCGATTATTCAAACACATTACCATATTGATTCTAGAAAGTACCTCCAGAGATAGCCGAGAGAAGCATGGAGTACGAACGATCAGTGATGGATATCGTCCTAATAATTGCCCCGCTAGCCCCCATGTTTTCCTCCGAACTCTGGAACGCCCTCTCTAAGGTTGTGATCAACAGAGAGCAGTATGACTTTGTAAGTATGCAGTGGATTACCTTAAAGTTACTTGAGAAGATTTGAAAGTCGACCATAAAATGTTGAAACCATACTGTTTTTGTCTTGTTGTATGATATATAATTAGAAAAGTTAGAAAATTATTACAAGGAAAATTGATTCAGAGAGTGTTTATATATGTAACCATGCACAGTCTAATTGCTGCAGATCTCATAACACTTATGGATTAAAAGTACATATTAGTTCACTTTATTCAGGCTTTTAAAAGCTACAAAGTACAAAAAAGTACAATCTAAGTTTGCTTCCAATGGCTATTCTCCAATGGTTATTCTCCAATGGTTATTCTCCAATGGCTATTCTCCAATGGTTATTCTCCAATGGTTATTCTCCAATGGCTATTCTCCAATTGATATTCTCCAATGGCTATTCTCCAATTGCTATTCTCCAATGGCTATTCTCCAATGGCCATTCTCCAATGGCTATTCTCCGATGGCTATTCTCCAATGGCTATTCTCCAATGGCTATTCTCCAATGGTTATCAAATAACAGAACAGGGTACCGTTTTACTAAATGATTTACGGAAAATATTTACGTAAGTCATAACTGACACACATGGATAGCATCTTCAGTGAAAGTACAATATTGCAATGTGACACGTCATTGGAAGCGTCTCGGAGAGACGATTCCAATGATGTGTTACTTTGCAATATTGCTCAACCCATTATGGAAATAAGAGGAATTGTTGTTTTACACTTACGCAAATCTTAAGCGTAAACTGTTTAGTAAAACGGTACCCAGCTGTTGAACAGTTTTAAAGAAATTAAAGCCACATCAAAGGAGAGGAGTACAAATAAATTACTGAAAAAATATATGGAGTTCTTTTATTATGTTCATAAAAGTCATGAGATTTAGTTTAGAAATGCATTGATACCCTATTAATGAGACTCATTTAAAATAAGTTATTTTGTGCTTGAAATATAGTTGTCTCCAATTCAATCATGTTTATCAACAACCTGTTTGTTTACATATTCAAAATAACGAATTTTGATTGGTCGGTTTGAATCAACTGTCAAGGTCAGAGGTGAAGAATCAGGAAATCTGACTTATAAAACTTGCTAATCTGGGTTATTTCTGGTTTACTTTCACATTTAAGTTGTGCTGATGGTGTTTTCTGGTGATAACTATTTGAATCTGTCCACAAGTTTACCAAATAATATTCCTAATTTCCTCACATCTGTAAACAAGCTGGTTTTAATGCTTACTTCATTGTAGAAGTTGGTCCTTTTATCAACCCATATAGAAGGAGAAATTGATATGAATACAGAAGAACTATTGATTTGATGTGAAACTATCTTTCTCGTTTCCAATGAGGGAACTCCACTTAAACAAGTCAATGGTTTGCTATGCTAAATTAGTGATAAGGAAAATCAGTTTCAAATCCTTCTCCAGGGTTGTCATTAGGAGCCGGCTGCCGGCCAATTTGGCCGATTCAAATGACTTTTTGGTCATCTCAAATATTAATAAAAAATGAGAGGCAGTCTTTAGAAGTAGTTAAATCACATAATTTTTGTTTGATGTTTGCTTTACTGGTCTACTCAAATCAACATTTGGCCTCTTACTCCAAAAATTAATGAAAACCCTGCTTCTCATTGGTTCAGAGTCCAACGCTGCAAAGGTTAAGGTGGTTTGGGGGATTCTTACCTCCATGTAACCTCTGGTTTTGTGGGAATCTTCTTTGGTTTGACAATTTAGGTCTCTAACCTTGCACTGATGAATCCAGGAGAGTGGTATATAACTTAACGTTATTGGTATTGAATCACATAACATAAATAATTCATCCATATTTAGCCAACTTCAACAATTTTATTCCCCAATTCTTTTTTTATTTTATAATCAACAGGGTAACACTGATTGACTTTTCAAAAGTTTTACACAACCATTTTCATAGACTTTGATATATTTATAAGCATTACTTGCTTATCAACTTGGCTTGATAAAAAAGGCTTATTGGTCGTTTATTCAGGTTTTTTATATAACTTAAATTAGTACCATCAACTAGGACTTCAAATAATATGTGAAGATGAAGTGAGGCAATGCAGACAAAGTATTGCAGCCAACAGATATTTCTGAATTATTTCTTTTTACATTTTCATTTCAGAGTAAAAGTGTTCATGGTCAAAGATGGCCTCAAGTGGACCCGGATGTTGATGTTCCTATTTCTATTAAAGTAAGAATTTATCTTTATTTTTCATACACAAGACAGTGGCCTAGTGGTTAGAGTACAGAACTTGAAATCACATGGCCCCTCTCTGCGTGGGTTCAAATCCCGATGCGGGATATGGATTTTCATGAGAGCTAGTCTCCCAACTGACTCAAGGAATGCCGATGGTTCTACCTGGCTTGACCAGCCCTTAGTATGGGGTCTTCTTCCATCATTAAGAGTTGGGCATCGCTGCATAACTGAAATAATGTTGATTTGATGTAAAAACCATATATAAATAAATAAATTCATTTACAAGACATTAGTTATGTGTTTTGAAACTGACCATTTTAGAAAAATTTTCTTAGACCTTTAGGTAGCTCCATTGCCTAGTGGTTAGAGTGCAGAACTTGAAATCACATGGCCTCTCTCAGTGTGGGTTCAAATCTTAGTGACAGCATTTCGATTTTCATGCGAGACAATCTCCCTTCCGATGGTTCTTCTGGGCATGACCAGCTTTTAATTCAAGTTTGAGGTCTTCCTTTATTATCATGAGCAGGGAATAGCAACATATTAGAAATAATCTTGATGTGAGTAAAGCCGATAAATAAATAAGAAAGTCTTTGACTTTCTAATGATTCTTAAATACCCTTTTCCAAACGTCTAAGAGCAACATATCTAGGGTTCAATACGAAAGTCAAATTCTTGCTTTAGCCTTGTATTGATTTAACTCTTTGTAAAGAGAAAAGATAGTTTGTGTCTTGAATCAGAAAATTGCTCAAGGTGTAATCCCATGTTGAGGGTGACAACAATTCCCATAAAGAAGTGTTTACATGCGTTATTTAGAAAAATTAATTAACATGATTTTGAATGCAGATCTACCCATAAAAATTGTTTTTTTGGAGGAAGAAATTGAAATAAAGTTGATAGGGTGTTAAATCACAAAATGATCTGTTTTTTTATTTACAGTGTAATCGGAAGCGTATTGGTTTTGTTCACGTCAAACAAAGGGACACAAACACAATGACAGCAGATAGTGTATTGGACTTGGCAAGGGAAACTCCATTCTTTAAGGAAATTGTAGCTGATAAGCCTGTTGTTAATAAAGCACTTAAGTGTGGCGGAACATTTGTGTTGAATACTGTGGTTAGGGGACTGAAGGTAGAAGCATTGGAGCAAAAAGATGAAAAGAAGAACAAGAAAAAAAGCAAAAAGAAGGAAAAGAAATCTTCACAGGCCGACTCTGTATGATTCTATATAAGAAGGAAAAGGATCAATAAAAGGAATGAAAAGGACTTGGAATTGAAAAAGACATTCAAGATTTTCATGGGCCTTAAGACGAAAGAATATGACCCTTAACCCTTTACCAACCACCAAGTTTTGGACTGCCCCAAATTGGAAGAGGTTGCAGACGACATTGCAAAATGGGATGAAATCGAAATATAATCTTCTAATAGGGCAGAAAACAGTGTGGGAAAAGGAGAAATTGCTTGTTAAAAGCAATTTGCCCTTTTCCCACAATGTTTTCAAGGGGTATCTGTTACTAATTGGTCAAATGTCGTTATTGTTTGGTAATGGGTTAAGAAAGGGGTCATTATATAGGGATATTGGGTTGGTGCCGATATAGAGAAAGACTATCTGATGTGGAGAAAACTGTGAGGGCGGGCTTCAGCAAGATATCATTAGATAAATGGCTACCCCTTGAGACTTACTGAATTCGACAAAATTGTATTTACCCATTTTCATTAAATCAAAATGTCACTCTATATCAATTTTCATTTAAAAGAAAAAAACACAGAGGGATAAAAAAGGGGTAAAAATAAAAAAGATAAGGAATAAGGATAAAGATTATCATCAAACTGCTTTAATTAATCACAAATATTGAGATTTACAAATATCTTCATACAACAAGAGTTCCAGTCTTCATAATGTGATATGATTTGACTTTCTAAACCTAAGTTTATTAGGTTACTGCCCAATACACCTAAGTGTATTAGGTGAGCGCCAAATAGAGTTATAGATGGTTGGTGTCGTGAATCGGAAATGTTATCGGGCAAGGCTTAGGATTATTATCCGGTGAGCCGAAGGCTAAACGGATAATAATCCGAAGCCGAGCCCAATAACTTTTCCCATTCCAAGACACCAACTTTCTATTCTATTTATCCTGTTACCTTTATGTATTCTTTCAAACAGACAAGATGTGAATAGCCTAAAACACGAGAAATAAATAAAAAAAATAAGTAGAGAATGATCTAAATATGACGTCATTTTGTTCTTACGACGTCATGATTCGTCACGTGCATGTGTTACAAGGTTAGTGCCGGATATCACAAATGTTACACGGCACCTTGTTATCGGTCCCAGAATGGCACTAGTGACAGGATAAAAGTTCATATAATGTAACCAAATGGCACTAGTGACAGGATAAAAGTTCATATAATGTAACCAAATGGCACTAGTGACAGGATAAAAGTTCATATAATGTAACCAAATGGCACTAGTGACAGGATAAAAGTTCATATAATTTAACCCCTTTATTAGGTTAGTACATTTTGGGAACACTGGACAAAAAAAAATGGTTGAATGATTCAAGAATTTATCTGGAAATTGATAGTTTTATGCGAGACTATAGTAAGTACATGTACTTCACATTTGAGATGGACTTACTATAGTCTCTCTTTGAATCCTCAAAGTCGGAAACCAGCATGTTGTTCATGAATGTATGAGCCTTCCTAGACTGGTATGATTTTATATTTTTGATTTGATATCCCTTTACAAAGTCATACCTTTGTATAAGAGTCTAATATTCGACAAAAGCATTGACACATTTTTCATCCAACAGTGTTTCAACAAACTTGTACAGTAAATTTTGTTTAAAGTGAATATAGTAAAAGAAAATTGAATTTTGGTGTATAAATCTAATGATGGTACTAAGCGACTTTTCATTCACTGTTTAAGAATGGTTGTTTTTACCCTTAGAATGCTGGGTAATTTTCTAAAAATAAATTTTTGTGTTGTCTGCTTTCCAAAACCTTGAATTTTGATGAAGAAAGATACTCAGAGTAGCAAACAGCTTAACTCACAGACCACTCACAAATTTACTTGACACCTGACCTGGATCTAACCTGTTTGCAAATGCATGATGCCGGTTTCAGCACTTTAAGGGTTAAATTTTGATGAGGAAAGATACTCAGAGTAGCAAACAGGTTAACTCACAGACCACCCACCAATCTACTTGACAGCTGACCTGGATCTAACTTGTTTGCAAATGCATGATGTTGGTAACAGCACTTTAAGGGTTAAAACAAGAATAACAACTGTAAAGATCTGTGTACCTTTTCATTACAAACAGAAAATATGTTCTTTTGTTTATTTAAATGCATACAAAGTTTATGTCAATAGTTATAACAGATACACTTTTTTTATGTTGAACATTGTTCAGTTTTGGTAAAGAGATATCTGCACTGACAGCTGCAATATGACTGAGATACTGTTGAAACCAGCGTTAACCCGAAATCCAACCAATCGAGAGGTTAAGTTGGTGGAATTAGAAGTCTTGAGTCTAGGGTTCAAGCCCCAGCGACACCTCTGGTTTCGTTGGAATGACCTTTGGCAAGTCACTTCAGAGCCCTAGCCTGGTACTTGTGAATCCAGGAAAGCTATTACATTACTGTAAAATTGTTGATATGGCATTAAACAACATACAAATAAATGAAAACAAACCAATAACCTAATGAGGACTACAGTCTAACTTGTGTTAAGCAACCACCCTTTTAAGCAGCCAACCTGCCTTAAACAACCACTACAGAAAGTCCCACTGTTAGATTTATAGTGTACATCAATTTGTGTTAAGCAGCCAACCTGTCTTAAACAGCCAATTTCCTCTGTCCCATATGCTGACCTCTTAACACAAGTTTGACTGTATATTGTACAATTTTTACATTTCTGGGTCTTAAAAGGTTTTTAAATAGGTTAATAATTAACAACCTTAGTTTGTTTGAATGTATTCTGTATCTTTTGATTATCTCCTTACCTCATGATACATCACTTGAAACATCTGCTACAGAATACTTTAGAAAACAGTGTGACAAAAGGATAAATTGATCCTTGTTCTCATGTTATAGAGATAGTGCTATGAAAGTGGATACATGATTCTAAGGTTACAGAACTGTCTTTTATTTAGAAACATACATTGGAGTATCCTTTGGTAAGACATTTTAGAGTGCTACACTAATAATTGCGTGAATCCAGGAGAGCTGTAAGATAAAAAAAATAATTGTTGACATAATGTTTAACCCCCTTTAAACAAATAAACGTATGTTGATGAAACATAGTCACTGGCAACCTTGCAACACTTTCACCTTTGTTAAATGCAATTTATAATAGCTAATGTGTGATTGTAGGTTTTTAGTTAAATAAAGATGATGACTCAATTGTTTTCTGATTTTTTGTATTTACCCATTAATCCTTTTTATAAGCCTATATGTAAGTTAATGATGGGTCCAAATTGAAAACAAAAGCAGACGACAAAAAAGAATGACTATATTTTGGTAGAAACTTTTGGCTAAAGGATTGATTGCTTATTAAAAGTTATTTCTCCTTAAGTCACATTTGTTTCTTTAAAGTGTAACAGATGCTTATAAGTGAAGTTTTATGGAGTAAGGGATTTGTATAAAAGATTTGAAAAAAAAAAATTGCGGACTGCATGTGAATCTTTTAAAATCAAAGAAAAATTTGCTTACTTTTGTATTTGAAAATTCTCCTTTAACCCTTTACCAAACACCAAATTTTCGACTGTCCCAAATTAAAAGAGTTTGCAGACGACATGTGATGAAAATGAAAAATAATCTTCTGAGTGGGCAGAAAACATTGTGGGAATAGGAAAATTGCTCGCACCAAATTTTCAAATGTCCCAAATTGAAATAGTTTGCAGACGACATTTCAAAATGTGATGAAATTGAAAAATGATCTGATTGGGCAGAAAACATTGTAGGAATAGGAAAATTGCTCGATAAGAGCAATTTTCCCCTTTCCCCACAATGTTTTCCAGAGTTGTCAGCAACAAACTGGTCAAATGGCATTATTGTTTGGTAATGCGTTAATAAAAATGCTTTGAGTTAATTATGGCTTAAACGATAACCAATGAACATGATAGATAATGCATCAAGAAATGATCCATCCGAACATCATGGAGGTTCGGGCCTTCATGGTCTAGTGGTTAGGGTACATCACTTGAAATCACATTGCCCCTCTTCGCATGGGTTTGAGTCCTGGTGCCAGCTTTGGATTTTCATGAGATGTTTGTATGGTGTTTAATGCTGTATCAACAATTTTTCAGTTGTATAATGGCTTTCCTGGATACACCAGTACTAGGCTAGGATTCTACATGTGATTTAGTTGCCTGATTGATGTACGGAGTGGCAATGGTTCTATCCGGCTTGACCAGCCCTTTATAAGCAGTAAAGTTTAGGGTCTTCATCCATTATTATTAGCTGGGCAGCGCAACATAACTGAGATAATGTTGATGGGTTATAAAAACTTATATAAATTAAAAAATTCAGTATCATTTTGTGACCTGCCGATTTTGGTTTGTCTTTAACCCTTACCCAAACAATTACGACATTTGACCATTTTGTTGCAGACAACTTTAGAAAACATTGAGGGAAAAGGAGTTGTCTGCAACAAAGTGGTCAAATGTCGTTATTGTTTAGGAAAGGGTTAAGGATAAAGTTAGCTTATCAATATAACAGAATATAACTAGAAGACTTAGAAAGAAAGTCTTTGGTCTTTGACTGGTGTATCAGACATTGTGTAAAGTCTGTTTTTAATCTGCATGTGCTAAACATCCACATCTTTATCATGTGCAAGAGTTACAAAACACATGGTCAATTTAATCTGGGCTATTTGCTCTTGATACAGATTTCAATAGCTAAGATTCTTTAAGCGGGTTGAATTTTATGTTGTAGGTACTTAGAAGAAATGTTTCAATGAAAGGATTCTTATTAGTACTTGCAACATATAGGTTTTATATTAAATTTAACTGCCAGAATTCTTAAGTTGAAATTTATGTTGTAGGTACTCAGAGGGAATGTTTCAATGAAAGAATTCTAATTTGTACCTACAACATATAGGTTTTATATTAAATTCAACTGCTAGAATTATTAAATTTAATTGAATTCTATGTTGTAGTTACACTGAGGAAATGTTTCAATGAAAGGATTCTAATTAGTATGCTCATCATATAGGACTTCTCATATTTTATTAAACAGCTATAATTCTTAGATTTGATTGAACTTTATGTTGTAGGTAATAAGAAGAAATATTTCAATTAAAGGATTTTAAATAGAACCTACAACATTAAGGTTTTATGTTAAATTTAACAGCTATAATTCTTAGATTTGATTGAACTTTATGTTGTAGGTAATAAGAAGAAATATTTCAATTAAAGGATTCCAAATAGAACCTACAACATTAAGGTTTTATGTTAAATTTAACAGCTATAATTCTTAAATTCGATTGAACTTTATGTTGTAGGTACTAAGAAGAAATATTTCAATTAAAGGATTTTTAATAGAACCTACAACATTAAGGTTTTATGTTAAATTTAACAGCTATAATTCTTAGATTTGATTGAACTTTATGTTGTAGGTAATAAGAAGAAATATTTCAATTAAAGGATTTTAAATAGAACCTACAACATTAAGGTTTTATGTTAAATTTAACAGCTATAATTCTTAGATTTGATTGAACTTTATGTTGTAGGTAATAAGAAGAAATATTTCAATTAAAGGATTTTTAATAGAACCTACAACATTAAGGTTTTATGTTAAATTTAACAGCTATAATTCTTAGATTTGATTGAACTTTATGTTGTAGGTAATAAGAAGAAATATTTCAATTAAAGGATTTTAAATAGAACCTACAACATTAAGGTTTTATGTTAAATTTAACAGCTATAATTCTTAAATTCGATTGAACTTTATGTTGTAGGTACTAAGAAGAAATATTTCAATTAAAGGATTCCAAATAGAACCTACAACATTAAGGTTTTATGTTAAATTTAACAGCTATAATTTTAGATTTGACTGAACTCCTTATGTTGTAGGTACAAGAAGAAATATTTCACTAAAGGATTTTAAATAGAACCTACAACATATGTTAAATTTAACAGCTATAATTCTAGATTTACTGAACTTTATGTTAGAGGTACAAGAAGAAATATTTCAATTAAAGATTTTAAAATAGAACCTACAAACATTGGGCATGTATGTTAAATTTACCAGCTATACCTAGATTTGATTGAACTTTTGTTGTAGGTAATAAGAAGAAATATTTCAATTAAAGGATTTTAAATAGAACCCACAACATTAAGGTTTTATGTTAAAATTAAATACTAAGTAATTCTTAGATTTGATTGAACTTTACATAAGTTGTAGGTGTAATAGAAGAAATATTTCAATTAAAGGATTTCAAAATGAACCCACAAATTAAGGTTTTATGTTAAATTTAACAGCTATAATTCTAGATTTGACGTTGAACTTTATGTTGTAGGTAATAAGAAGAAATATTTCAATTAAAGGATTTTAAATAGAACCTACAACATTAAGGTTTTATGTTAAATTTAACAGCTATAATTCTTAGATTTGATTGAACTTTATGTTGTAGGTAATAAGAAGAAATATTTCAATTAAAGGATTTTAAATAGAACCTACAACATTAAGGTTTTATGTTAAATTTAACAGCTATAATTCTTAGATTTGATTGAACTTTATGTTGTAGGTAATAAGAAGAAATATTTCAATTAAAGGATTTTTAATAGAACCTACAACATTAAGGTTTTATGTTAAATTTAACAGCTATAATTCTTAGATTTGATTGAACTTTATGTTGTAGGTAATAAGAAGAAATATTTCAATTAAAGGATTTTAAATAGAACCTACAACATTAAGGTTTTATGTTAAATTTAACAGCTATAATTCTTAAATTCGATTGAACTTTATGTTGTAGGTACTAAGAAGAAATATTTCAATTAAAGGATTCCAAATAGAACCTACAACATTAAGGTTTTATGTTAAATTTAACAGCTATAATTCTTAGATTTGATTGAACTTTATGTTGTAGGTAATAAGAAGAAATATTTCAATTAAAGGATTTTAAATAGAACCTACAACATTAAGGTTTTATGTTAAATTTAACAGCTATAATTCTTAGATTTGATTGAACTTTATGTTGTAGGTAATAAGAAGAAATATTTCAATTAAAGGATTTTTAATAGAACCTACAACATTAAGGTTTTATGTTAAATTTAACAGCTATAATTCTTAGATTTGATTGAACTTTATGTTGTAGGTAATAAGAAGAAATATTTCAATTAAAGGATTTTAAATAGAACCTACAACATTAAGGTTTTATGTTAAATTTAACAGCTATAATTCTTAAATTCGATTGAACTTTATGTTGTAGGTACTAAGAAGAAATATTTCAATTAAAGGATTCCAAATAGAACCTACAACATTAAGGTTTTATGTTAAATTTAACAGCTATAATTCTTAGATTTGATTGAACTTTATGTTGTAGGTAATAAGAAGAAATATTTCAATTAAAGGATTTTAAATAGAACCTACAACATTAAGGTTTTATGTTAAATTTAACAGCTATAATTCTTAGATTTGATTGAACTTTATGTTGTAGGTAAGAAGAAATATTTCAATTAAAGGATTTTAAATAGAACCTACAACATTAAGGTTTTATGTTAAATTTAACAGCTATAATTCTTAGATTTGATGAACTTTATGTTGTAGGTAATAAGAAGAAATATTTCAATTAAAGGATTTTAAATAGAACCTACAACATTAAGGTTTTATGTTAAATTTAACAAGCTATAATTTAGATTTGATTGAACTTTATGTTGTAGGTAATAAGAAGAAATATTTCAATTAAAGAGTTTTAAATGAACCTACAAATACTAAGGTTTTATGTTAAATTTAACAGCTATAATTTTAGTGATTGAACTTTATGTTGTAGGTGTACAAGAAGAAATATTTCAATTAAAGGATTTTAAATAGAACCTACAACATTAAGGTTTTATGTTAAAATTTAACAGCTATAATTCTTTAGATTTGATTGATCTTTATGTTGTAGGTAATAAGAAGAAATATTTCAATTAAAGGATTTTAAATAGAACCTACAACATTAAGGTTTTATGTTAAATTTAACAGCTATAATTCTTAGATTTGATTGAACTTTATGTTGTAGGTAATAAGAAGAAATATTTCAATTAAAGGATTTTAAATAGAACCTACAACATTAAGGTTTTATGTTAAATTTAACAGCTATAATTCTTAGATTTGATTGAACTTTATGTTGTAGGTAATAAGAAGAAATATTTCAATTAAAGGATTTTAAATAGAACCTACAACATTAAGGTTTTATGTTAAATTTAACAGCTATAATTCTTAGATTTGATTGAACTTTATGTTGTAGGTAATAAGAAGAAATATTTCAATTAAAGGATTTTTAATAGAACCTACAACATTAAGGTTTTATGTTAAATTTAACAGCTATAATTCTTAGATTTGATTGAACTTTATGTTGTAGGTAATAAGAAGAAATATTTCAATTAAAGGATTTTAAATAGAACCTACAACATTAAGGTTTTATGTTAAATTTAACAGCTATAATTCTTAAATTCGATTGAACTTTATGTTGTAGGTACTAAGAAGAAATATTTCAATTAAAGGATTCCAAATAGAACCTACAACATTAAGGTTTTATGTTAGATTTAACAGCTATAATTCTTAAATTCGATTGAACTTTATGTTGTAGGTACTAAGAAGAAATATTTCAATTAAAGGATTCCAAATAGAACCTACAACATTAAGGTTTTATGTTAAATTTAACAGCTATAATTCTTAAATTCGATTGAACTTTATGTTGTAGGTACTAAGAAGAAATATTTCAATTAAAGGATTCCAAATAGAACCTACAACATTAAGGTTTTATGTTAAATTTAACAGCTATAATTCTTAAATTTATTTGAATTCTATGTTGTAGGTACTCAAAATAATTGTTTAGATGAAAGGATTTTAATGAGTTCCCAAAACATACAGGGTTAGATATTCATTCAAGTCCTAAGGTCCTTAACCACCTGTCTTGCCTGTGGGAACAGTTATTTCTTAGCCTGGGTGGGGTCCTTGTGACCACAATAAATTGAGGAAAGTTGATTTAAAACCTAACCTTTCCACAGAAATCTAATAACAAATTTTAGAAAGGCTATTGTTAGGTATTTGCTTTATCTCCCACAAGGAAATTCCCAAACCTAATCTTATAATATCAAAGAATTGACAACATGACATCTCAAGGTCCAGTTGGAGTTGTGTAGGACCCATAGAGTGTACAAATTACTGGTCCTGTAGACAGCCTTGGTATAGAAGCTAATGTCAACCATTAACAAATGGGGCTAATATCTATTTAAATAGAAAACTGTTGGGATTCATAAATTGGGTTGAATGCTATGTTATGGGTACTACATGTACATTGGGACATTTCTAATGAGTACCTAATGATGAAATTGTAGAGCTTTTATTTTGATAAAAGGTTTATTACTTCTTTGTGGGACTCTGTCAACATTATTGGGCAAGAATATCTGTATTTTAATAGATTTGTGTGTAACTTGTGCTATTATGACTTTAGCAATATGTAAGCTTTGCAAATATTTTGTCTGGTTAAATGAGCACAGATTGAGGGTTTAACCCTTCACCAAACACCAAATATCTGACTGTCCCAAATTGAAAGAGTTTCCAGACAACATTTCAAAATCTGATGAAATTGAAAAATAATCTTCTGATAGGGCAGAAAAGATTGTGGTAAGAGAAAAAATTGCTCTTAAGAGCAATTTCAATGTTTTCTGGAGTCATCTGCAACAAACTGGTCAAATGACATTATTATTTGGTAATGGGTTAATTTAAGTGCTTCATGTTTGTCTTTCATTGAACGCTCATACAATATTGTGTGGTACAGGTAAATTGTATTGTAAAACCACATCTGACCCTTACTGTATTAGCCATAGGTACATGTGTAATTGGAGAAAACACATTTTCAAGAAATAGAAATTCTTTTTCTATCATGATAGGTCTGTTATCAAAATGTGATGACGGTGAAAAATAATCTTCTGATAGGGCAGAAAACATTGTTGGAAAAGGAGAAATTACTTGTCATGAGCAATTTCTCCTTTTCCCACAATGTTTTCCAGAGTTGTCTGCAGCAACCTGTTCAAATTCCGTTATTGTATGGTAATGGGTTGAAGGGCAGTCTTCTACAAGTTGATAAAAGTTGTGTGTTTATCTATAAGCCTGAGTGTACCTCTTGAAGCACTGGGATCTTTCATGAGAGTGCCTTTTGGCAAGGCACTTCCGAGCCCTAGTACTGGTGCAATTCAGGAGAGTAGTAAAATAATTGAAATACAGTCAAACTTGTTTTAAGGGGTCAGCCTATTGGACAGAGTAAATTGGCTGTTTAACACAAATTGATGTACACTATAAATCTAACAATGGGACTTTCTGTAGTAGTTGTTTAAGGCAGGTTGGCTCCTTCAAAGGGTGGTTGAGTTAGACTGTATGTGATAGGTAAATCTCTTGCCTATTAAATTTTGTAAGCTACATTTTGAGTTTATCACATTTGATCCAACACCCAGTATTGTCAATGAAAATAGTATTTTAAATTTGATTTGTACTCATTATTCAGCAGAGAACTATTCACTCTAGTTTCAAGCAACAATTTTTAAAGGAGATATTATCATGGTGTCTAAGGCAACTCATGGCTATATGGAGGCCAACAATTCTGAATGACATGCTTGCTGTATTAAGACAGCCTAAGACTAAATCTCTTTTCAATACACTGTTCATGCATGGTGGCTTAACCCTTATAGTGCTAGATCTGACTTCATGCTTATGCAAACAGGTAAGATCCAGGCCAGCCGCCAAGTAAATTGGCAGCTTGCCTGTGATCTTACCTGTTTCCTACTCTGAGTATTTTGTTGAGGAAAGATACTCAGAGTAGTAAACTGGTAAATATTATAAAGGTTAACATAATCTCAGACTAAATACCTTATCATACACTGTTTGCCTGTGTTCTTACCTGTTTGCTACTCTGAGTATTTTGATGAGGAAAGATACTCAGAGTAGCAAACAGGTAAACATTCTAAAGGTTAAGATACCTGCAGACTAAATACCATATAAAGCACTGATCAAGCATGGTGGCTTATAACAACAAGCGTGGGAGTACACAGCAACAACAGTGACAGCAACAACAGTGATAGTGTAAACAATCCAGAAAAAGAAGCAGGTTTTCTTTTATACATATATGTTTGAAACACACCATGACTTATTTGTTTCTATGAGTTATGTAAATGTATACAAAGCTAAAAAAGGTTCTTCAACATCTTAAAGGGAGGTAATTCTTCAAACCTGCTGCAAGGTTTATATGGTAAGGTATATATTCTCTCTTGAAACCAAGACCAGAAGTGGAAGTTTGTTTAATGCTGGCCATCCAACCATATGTCTGGTCTCCCTTGGTGGGTTGGTTGTTCCTCTCAAACAAAGCTGAGGTACAACAGTAACAACTCTGTGGTTGAGATTGTGATAATGGTGGGGAGGTTCTGTTTTAGACTTGTAGCTTCCCTGGTGCCTCATATACACAATGGTATGTTGGCCCAGACAATCTCTATCAGAGTGTCGTTCCTACATGATGTGTTGGGAATGATTCAACTCTGTGGTGGAGATTGTAAACCTTCATGTTCTACTGAGACAGGACATGTTGGGTGTTTATATCAACAAGCAAATGAAATATAAGGGGAGACTATGTTACTTTATACTAGACTATTAGACTATTTCTTTATTTCCTACAATGTTTTTTTTTCTTTTTCTATGATATATTCTACTATCTAACAATTCTATTTTCTAACTTTTTTATTCTATCAATACAAAAGGGGTTTCTTTTTCCCCCTAGGCAATTTCATTAAAGACACTTGGAAGAGAAAACAAATTATTTAAAGACACTTGGAATGGCCAACAAAAATGTATTTAAGACACTTGGCTATCGGGTTTCGCTTTGGTCCTTAAACGCCCATCACACCACCCCCACCCCCACCCTTTTTGGCTTTTATTTTATAGATTCTTTCTGTAACCTTGCATCAGATCCAAGAATCTTTTCTACTTTTCTCGCAATATAATGTGAAGATATTTTGTTTACAGACTTGTCATAATGTTTCTTAATACAATCTAGTACTTATTTGGCCGTAAGAAAATCATGAAGTCCAAATATCAAGAATTTCTCTAACAAGAAATATTAAAGGGAGGAAATAAATAAAAAAAATTGAAAACCAGGTGTGCTTGACCAAAGCTCACATAATCTATTTATAACCAACAACCCTTTCTCTACATTAAACCTCACATTACAGCAGGTATATGTACAGGCCATGTCTTTTGAACTTTGTAACGGAGCAATGCACAAATCATCAAACATGGGTCAAAAGTAAAATGCCATAGTAAAGGAAATAGAAATAAAACAGTAAAGACAAAATTCTGATTCACAACATTTTTATTTTTTATACTTAAATCATGTGGATGCATTTACAACAAATTAATTCTAACCAGTTTACATCACATAGAAATCATCCAAAAACACTCCGAGGATGATTCTTCTTTGCTGTCAACTACTTAAAATCTTTAAAATCACCATTGGAAGAGAAGAACAAGTAGATTTATTACTTTGAGAATTAGAGAAATGATCAGGAAAAGTAAGTGGCATAAGGAATCTCTCCTTTTATCAAAATTTTCTCTAACCAATATCAAAAAGACAAGATCTGTCCATAAGACAGCAAGCTTGGTTATTCAATAATGTCAGAGAGGGATATATGTCAGTGAAATATTATTTTTTTCTATAATATGAGTGTGCACACAATGACTCCTTACAAAAGGTCTTGAGATACCCTGCAAGCAAACCTTAACCAAGATTTTCTAAGTAGTAAAGCTCTCCTTATCTTTCTAATAGTTGAGCTAAAAACAATAAGTTTTGTTTTATATATGAGTGTTTAACATCAGATCAACAGTATTCAATTATATTGCAATGTTCAGCTCATTTTTTTATATAGGTTTTACATCACATCAACATTATTTCAGTTATGTAGCGATGCCCAACTCTTAATGATGGAGAAAGACCCCATACTCATCTACCCATAGGGGCTGGTTACGGCAGGTAGAACCATCAGCATTCCGTAAGTCAGTCAGGAGACTGCCTCTCATGAATATCCATATCCCTCTCAGGATTTGAACCCACGCGGAGAGGGGCCATGTGATTTCAAGTTCTGTACTCTAACCAATAAGCCACGGAGGCCCCTCAGCTCATTATAGAAGGAAGACACCAAGTTTAATGGTCAAGCCGAGCAAAACCATCAGCATTCTATAAGTCTTCGAGGATATTACCTTTCATGAAAATTAAAATCTACATTGACCAAGACTTCAAGTGTTATTTCAAATTCCTTTCTCTAACATAAAAGACATAAAGGCCCTTAAAATAATGAGTAGCATTAAAATAGTATCTTGAACATAAACACTAACAAAAGAAGACAAACATATTTAGAATCACAATTGGTAAAGGTGCTTTAAAAATTCAACAAATTTATTTATGACACCAATGGCTGGTGACTTATAACATTATCCAATGCTCTATGTACATTTTAAATTAGTCCAAATCAAAAGCAATACCAAAGATCAATTACGAAGTTGGACATAAATAATATTTTCAATGACAATACAACAATGATGAGAAAAGAAATGGGCTGTTACAAGCACTTCTTTCTTATTACAATGGTCTCAAATGAGTTTTGTTACAGTCCAGATAAAATAAGAGATAATGCAGTACCAGATTACAGAAACAAATAGTTCCCATTCTAAGCAATGCGTGAAAATAGTATCTAATTATATCAGATCAAAGCCATAGCTCTTCTATATATGACCGCTTTTTCTTTTATTATGGTTATCTTAGCTGCCTAAATATCTTTCCACCTTGACTATAACCCCTGCAAGATACCCCCCCGACTATGAAGCTCGATCCGAAGAGAACTTCTGGGTTATAATGAGTTCCATTTTTGTAATGATCCTCGAGTATCTCGCCCATACAGCCGCCCATGGGTTATTTACATTGATTACCAACATTACCAAGGTGAGAAAACAATATGTAGACGGACCATTTATTAAACAATGCCATGATAAATACTAATCATGATTTATGTGGAGGCAATATACAGAATAGTATATTTGAATTCATTGTGCCTAAAAGATATACCATTTAACAAAAATAACAAGACATTTCTCAAATCTAAATAAAAATACAAATTCATTTCATTAATATAAGTAAAATGCAAATAATTCTAGTATTTTGGGTATTGCTGCCAATTTGTTGGATTTAATATGCTAATGAGATACAATCCTAGAAAATGCACATAAGAAAACAGCATTAAGTAAAGAAAGTAAGAAAAGAAACCTTTGAGCCTCCAAAACAATCTACTTATCTTAGCTGCCTACATATCTTTCCACCTTGACTATAACCCCTGCTAGATACCCCCCGACTATGAAGCTCGATCCAAAGAGAACTTCTGGGTTATAATGAGTTCCATTTTTGTAATGATCCTCGAGTACCTCCACGGTACAGCCGCCCATGGGTTATTTACATTGATTACCAACATAATCACGGTGAGAAAACAATATGTAGACGGACCATGCTTGAATCATTGCTTAATTGAAGCAATATATTAACCCTTTACCAAACACCAAATTTTCGATTGTCCCAAATTGAAAAATGTTTGCAGACGACATTTCAAATTTGAAAAATAAAAAAAAAAATCGCCTGATATGGCAGAAAACATTGTGGGAAAAGGAGAAATTCCTCCTTTCCCCACAATGTTTTAAACGGTCATCGGCAACAAAGAAGTCTAATAATGTTATTGTTTAGTAATGTGTTAAGGCAGTCATTAATTCACATCACTAATTCACTTGACTTTTAAAATATACATTTTACAAACCATCTCTATAAGTCATTGATATGTAAGGTCATATTAAGGGCTTAATGCAAGACTATTGTAGGTGCTTCATCTCTGTGATGGACTTATTTAACCCTTTCCCAAACAATAACAATATTTGACGACTTTGTTGCAGACGACTTTAGAAAACATTGTGGGAAAAGGAGAAATTGCTCCTAACGAGCAATTTCTCCTTTACCCACTATGTTTTCTGCCCTATCAGAAGATTATTTTCCAATTCCATCACATTTTGAAATGTCGTCTGCAAACTCTTTCAATTTGGGACAGTCGAAAATTTGTTGTTTGGGAAAGGTTTAAGTCTTTCATTGAGCCCTTAACATGGTGCATATAATTAATTATTTACCAACCTATTTCACATTGACCCTATTTATTTAGAAAGTGGTTATATGAATATGGCACTAATTGAATAACAACACTGTCCAAAACGATCCTGTTCGCTGTGTAAAAAGACATCAAAAGAAGTGTCCCATAAACTCTGGATTGAATGTCTGAAACAGTTGATACTGAATGATTGTCGTCTGATGTTCACTACAGCAAACATATACGGAGGGGCCAACATACACAGAGCAGCCCACATACACGGAGCTACTATCATTTGAAGACCAGCCCGCATACACGGAGCAGCAAACATACACAGAGCAGCAAACATATACAATGCAGCAAACATACTCGAAGCAGCCAACATACACAGAGCAGGCAACATACACTGAACATCTGGAAATACATTGGGAAAAAATGATTAAGCAAACAATCTTTTCAAAGATCTCAAGGCCCTTATGCTAAGTGAAGAACCTCATCAGCTCTGTCAGTAGCTTGTCAGTTTGGAATACAAATGAGTTCTTAGTTGGAAACCTTCTAAGACAATATTTTCAATGGTTGATTAAGTCAAGGCAACATGATGTATTAATGTTCCACCACTGATCCATCATGAAAAATAGTCAGTGGCTTGTAAAGAATACCTATACAGTACTGGTGAAGAAATACCAGGTGTATGGATAGGTATGCTAACTAGATAGGTATAAACGCCTTGCAAAAGGAGAAAAAAAATCCTTCAAATATGTGGTGTTCGATATACAATCCCACTTTTACCATTTACCACACCATTTAATTAATTAAGAATATGGTTCATTCGATAGGGTGCTGTTTAATTCAACATTTTATGTAATCATACTACTTTAGATCTGATCTGTTACTTAGAACTGTCATTTTTCAGAACTGGTCTAATATCATTTGAATTTCTGCAGCAAAAGGAGAAAATGTTCATATCATTCTGAATCACGTTATAACATAATATTTTCAAAAGACCTTTACTGCATAAGTAAATTAAAAGCAATTAACATGTCAAACAGATTTAATAAAGATTGTAATCATTTTGACAAGAGAAAACTTTGCTTATGAGGAGAATATTCCCACTTTTGCACAATGAATTCAATATTTGTCTTAAGATAAGCTACTCGAATCATTTCTTAAATGAATACCAGACTGGTTTTTAGGTGTAAACATTAAAGTCATTGTAACAAAAAGAACATTTGCTCACATGCTCAAAATGAGAAAAATCAGGGTTTTTTACATACTTCTGTCATTTAGGAGTCTTTAACAGCCATTTTTAGATGTATATTCCTGTGACAAAACGATCAAATCACCACATCCCTCCCTCCTAGAGCCTTGTACAGCCAGTAGGATCCGTCTTTAAACATCAACATAGAATACAGATTGTCTCCGTTGTTGTAAAATCCATGGAGACGTTTCTGCCACGATACCAGGCTGTCCGCAAACCCGTGAACGTTCATACAACACCAGGGTAACTGTTTGTTGGCCATCAAAGTTCTGAAATAAACAGTTTGAATTACATAACCATTTTGTTTTTGACTTATTTATATATTGACAAACATTACTGATGAATAAAAAAACTAAATGTTGGATGATAAACAGAGTTTAACCTAATTATTCCTTAGCAATATGATTATAAAGACAAGACAACTTTTTAAATGCTTCTGCCAAGAGAGTCAACATTAAAGCAAATAATAGCATTTTTAAAAAAAGTTTTCGCATGAATGGGTTTGAAAGTTATTGCTTGAAAAAGGAGAAATTGCTGATGGTAGCAATGCTCCATATCAGATTTTGTCAACAAATTCAATTTATATGTCTGCTTTCATTGACTTCACAAGTACTAGGCTATGGCTCTGTAATGTCATGCCCAAGTACACTCCCAAGAAAACCTCAGTGATTTTGCTGCTTTTCTGAGCACACTTAAGAATCACAAGTGCCTTTTGGGTGGATTGAACTCAGGACCCAGATGTCAAAACTCCTACACTTTATGCAATGAGCCAGGTAGGACCACAGTCTACCAGTCAGTATTCTCAATAAGAACAGGCCGCTGGCCAAACTGACCAGTTCAAATTACGTTTTGGCCAATTTAAATCTGAGGAGATGCTAAGAACCCACATGAACCCCCCTCAAAGTGGCCTGTTCAAACTTTGTTTTAGCCTGTTCAACCAATTCTTATTGAGAACACTGCAACTATAAGGCAAGCAAATACTGCCTTATTTTATGGTATTCCACAATGAATAATCAGCTAAACATTTTCCTGCCTTATCGCCCCTTACCCATAGTGTTATATATACCTCATGTAGTCGACAACTGCCTGCACCTTATGTGGGGTGATCAGGCCTCGATATTCTACTAAGGTTCCATAGTCGACAGTTTTATTAGGACTGGGACACGAGAAACTTGACACATAGCCTTCTTTGTCACCCGCAGAATTATCTCTGAAATAAAGAATAAATAAACAATTTAGGAATACAATCATGCTGGATTGACTTTATAAATGTTCTTAATTAGCAAATAATTTCAGATTTCATTTATCATTCAACAAAATAAGCTATTTATTATGGACAATCAATAATCTGCAAATCCCTAAAAATTCCTTTTCCTATTTTTTTTTTCTTTTCTTTCAGAAATAGTCTTCATTCTTTTCATGCACATATCTGATGAATACAAATCTCAAACTGGCAATATTAAAATTTTACAATTTGTCTCCTGATGCCAAGCCTATATCTTTCTATGCAAATCGAAAAAGATAGTTGTGAGAGGAAAGTAACAGGGGCCCGTTTTACTAAACAGTTTACGCTTAAGATTTGCGTAAGTCTAAAACAACAAGTCCTTTTATTTCAATATTTGGCAAAGCAATATTGTAAAGTAACACATCATTGGAATCGTCTCTCCGAGACGCTTCCAATGACGTGTTACATTGCAATATTGTACTTTCATTGAAGATATTATCCATGTTAATCAATTACTTGACTACCGCAGAAACATTTTCCGTAAGTTGTTTGTAAAAGCAGACTAGAAGCTTCTTTAGAGGGAATTAATAATCTACATGTATTACATACCTTAACCCATTACTAAACAATAACAACATTTGATCAGTTTTTGCAGAAGACTCTGGAAAACATTGTGAAAAAATGAGAAATTGATCTTAACAGGCAATTTCTCCTTTTCCCACAATGTTTTCTGCCCTATTAGAAGGTTTTTTTTTAAAATTCCATCGCATTTTGAAATGCCGTACAAACTCTTTCAATTTGGAAGTCGAAAATCTTACTTTTGATAAAGGGTTAACTAATATGACAAACTGACAATTTGCTTTTATTAAAAATAGAACACAATCAATTTACATGTATATTGAAAACCTATCTGTCACCATGTGTAACTAATCAAACATAACCACACATGACTCTTGCCTCTAATGGAAGATTTTTATCAATTCAAGCAGATCACATATCTTTAAAGGTTATATAATCAAGTTAAGTAGTTGGTTTAGTTATACTGGTTTGATTTCACTTTAATTGCAAGTATTCATCAATCTGTGTTGATATTTCACTTTCAACTAATTTTAACAAATTACAATTTTCAAAAAAAGAATAGACTTACAACTCTATACCAGCAGCACAAGCTCCCAACCAATCAAAAACCTCCAAATAACCACATGCCGTCTCTGATTGGTCAATAAAATCACCAGATGGAACTACTTTTTCTGGCCCCTTCACATTTATCCTCTTTTTGTCTTCATACACATTGAACAGATCTGGTGATATGACTGGCACTTTAAACTGTTCATATTTTATAGTTCTCTTGGGAACTTTCAGTCTATTGCACACATACTGGTTACTCTGGAAATAGTTCTGTATTGATGAAGGGCACACTTTGGGATCTGTAATAGAAATGCAAGCAAAATAATATCATAACTAACCCAAGACAAGCCTTCAGCAAGAGACAGGGTGCATATGCTCTAACCAAGCAATTTCTCCTTTTTTACAATAGTTTCTACACAACACTATAAATAACATTCATTTTTCATACTTCATCATTGTTGTTTGCAGTTGATTTAAATTAAAAGAAAAAAGTCGTCTGCTACTCCAACAATCCATGGAAAATTCCTTCAGATATCAAAAGAATAATGTTTTTTCCTTTCAAATAAATACGTTCCCATGACAGTGTCTTACTTATTGCCATCACAATAAGGGTTCTTGTTCCCAGTTGACTTGATTCCAGGGCCCATTGAAACATTTTCTTTCATCTCATTAACCCTTTCCCAAACAACAAATTTTCAACTGTTCCAAATTGAAAGAGTTTGCAGACGACATTTCAAAATGTGATGAAATTGGAAAATAATCTTCTGATAGGCAGAAAACATTGTGGGAAAAGGCTAAATTGCTCTTTACGCGCAATTTCTTCTTTTCCCACAATGTTTTCTTAAGTTGTCAGCAACAAATTGGTCAAATGCCGTTATTGTTTGGGAAAGGATTAATCCCTATACAGCAATAACCTAGCACTAGATGGTCTAAAATTCGCAACAAAATTATAGATCAGTTCCAACTATTTCACACACCTCTGTTGGTAATGTAGATTAATGTAACGACAAAACTGACCGCCTATAAGGGCTGATCAAGTTTGGGAAGAACCATCAACATATTGTTTGTCAGCCAGAGGACTACCTTTACATGAAAATTCAAACGCTTTTTCTTGGATTTGGATCTTAGGTAAATGAATACTATACCAGATGGTTTCCATGACAGCAAAAAGTCAAAGTTGAGATCTAGTCTGTCAGTGAAACACCATCTAACTCTCTCATAGTGCTTCATATCTGGGAAGAAGGTCTTGTTGAGCAGGTCAATCTCCACAACTAGAAAATACATGGGAATTTGTCATGTGATTCAGTGTAGCCTTCAAGAGTCTGCTGATAACACTTTGAAATTTATTGTAGGGAAAAGGAAAGAAATTGCTCACTTGAGCAATTTTTCCCTTTTCAAGCAGTAAAAACATGAATGTTTGTAAAGAATGTGATTAAGTCAAGCCATCAAAGTCTACCGGTATCGTTACATGAAATAGGAAAAAATGCCAAAATAAGCAATTTCTCCTTTTAAAACAAAATTTTCAAATCTTTATAAGAGTTTGATTTATTTTATTTCAGAATAGATTAAAAAAAATATCTAAGAGCCATGTAATGATTTCTCTGAAAAGAACCAAAAACAGAGAATATCGTAACTCTTACATTGAAAAAAATCAATACATAATTGTGACTTATAACAACTGTCATAGTGAAAACTCCTTTTTTGAACTTTTGGCACAATTTCATTTCTTATATATAGGGTTTAATGCCATGTAAACAAGTGTTCAGTTAAATTACAGCTTTCTTGGGATTTACCAGTACTAGCCTAGCGATCTTCTATTATATTCAATATCACAAGATGAAGCTTTCAATTTACATAAATCACAAAATACTTTGATGAAACAACAGGGTTACACAACTAACCATATTTGTCATGGCCAATGTAGGTTTTTCCGTATTTTGCCAATTTACCCTCTAGTCCCAGCTGTTGGAAAGTATCTTTGGTTAAATCAAGAATCAGCAAACCTAGAAGGAGATAAGTAAAGTGAAATGACAAAATGTATTGTCTGTTTGATGTACAATTGTGTTAACTGAATTATGCATTTTGTAGTCAAAGTACACATCATCAAAAACAATAAAAGAATTTAAGAAATTTTCCACAAATCCTCCTTTCATGAATTACACTGCTGAGCCTTGCAAACTCAGTCAGTTAGTCTGTAGCATGTCTGACTAGGAATATAAAGGTCCAGAGTTGGAGACTCAGTTTTCCCCGCATTCTTTCCAATGTTTAATGAAGCCTTTGTGACGTGGTTTATTTGTCTCCAATCAATGATCAATAATGGTCATGAAGGAAAGCAGCCAGCTACTTGAAAAGAAATATTGTACAATATTGGTGTGGTAACACCAGCAGCATAGATAGTTGAGCTAACCGCCTTGATTATGATATGACTGAAATACTAATGAAAACAGCATTAAACCACCATTCAAACAATGATTTTCAATGGGTCTAAAGTCTCTAACAGACAGCAGACAACATTAATGGTCTTACCTTTCTGTAAAAATTCAAGACAAAACAAATGTAGGTCATCATGCCCATGTCCATTTGTCACTTAAGTCACTCTAGCTACATTCATCCAGATTTGTTAATATGGAGATTCGCCAGTACTAGGAAAGGGCTCTGAAATGTCTTACCAAATGACACTCCCATGAATCTAGAGGTACCTACGGTGCTTAAACCTAGGACCCCAAAGTCCAAATACCGCAGCTTTTAGCACTGGGCCACGTGGAACCCTATATTCATAAAAAGTCCACAGCATGCTGCATTTATTCATTAATTTATATAAGTTTTTACATCATATCAACCCAACTTTAATTATGTTTCAATGCCCAACTCTTTACGATGGATGAAGATCCCATACTCAACTGCCAATAAGGGCTGGTCAAAACAATAGAACCATTGGCATTCTGTACGTCAGGCAGGAGACTAACTCTTATGACAGAATATTACAAAGAGTAAGAAAATGTACACAATACCTGTTGGAAGAAGTGCCACACAGTCATCGGCATCTATACATGTACCATATGACAGTATGTAAACATCTCCTACAATACACAACATAAGAAATAACCATGATTAAATATAAACCAAGGAATCAATTGTTAACTGCAGATACTACTTTAAAGAAAAATCTATTTTGAAAAGGGTTACATCATTTAAATCATTTTTTCTTACCTTGCCAGTAATAATTTCTTTTACAGAAAAATATTTTCAGGATATTTATTTCTGTGTAACATTATCTATTGTAAAAAGTCTTTCAATTGGTTGGAAATGATGACCATTTTGTTAAAAAAGTTAACTGATAAAAATAAAACATTCTTCAATGGTAATACGAGAGATTAATCTTATTCTCTTTTGTACATTGTATTACCAAACACAATCATAGCCCTTGTTACTTCTGCTTCAGGCATCTTTAAGACTCCATTGTGGCAAAATATGCATGCATGTCCATTTGCGAGAACTTTCTCCTTTAGGTTGCAAGGCTTTCAACAATGAAAAAGTTTTGGAAGATATTTGATTTGTATGCATTTCCACACACTAGTATGCAAAATTTGCTGTAACGTGTTTATTTTTTAACTACTTGGACCATTATGAAACAGATATAGGACTTTGTTTATCCCTAACTCTCAATATGCCATAACGAGGGTTCAATGCAAGACTACAGTAAGTGCTTCACAAACGTGAAGCACTTACTATAGTATTGCATTGAACCCTTGATAATTACTGCGGCAATTGTAAGAATCATCTCAACAAGTATATAACCCTTTTGTCATAATGGTTTCTAATATCATTTTGAAGAAAATTGATCTGTTCTTGCTTCTGTCTTTAACTAGTTGGTTTAGATTAAGACCTGTCACAACTTTCCCTATGTGAGAACCCCTCTTCACATACCCTTCTATAAACTTAATGTAAATAAGTATATAATCCTATTGTCAAAATGGTTTCTATCCCATCTTGAGGAAATGTATAATTTCTTGCTTCTTAGATCGTTTACCATTGGCTTATATAAAAAAGTCACAAATTTCCTTATGGGAGAATGACTGAATGAGTCTACCCACCCCTCTTCACAAATCCTTCTATAAACTCCATGGTGAGTAGAGACTCGAGTGACACGCCTTTAGCAAGAAATGACATCTGACTGGATAGTATCGAATCGATCTCTTCAGGCATGACACTCAAATTTGGGCATAACACTTGGACCTGTTGAATATATAGGGGTAAATGTAAATGTTGGAATCTATGGGAGAGTGAATAACATCATAACATTGTTCACCATTTAAGACAAAACATACAGAGTAGGTACTTTGTTTGTTTTTATATTGGTTTTAAGTATTATCTGACACCATTATTTCACCATTATGTTGGAAACACATATTGCTCGACTTATAATGATAAAGGAAGACCCCACAATTAACTTCCCTCAAGAGCTGGCCAAGCTAGGTAGAGCCATCGGCATTCTTTAAGTCATTTGGGAGACGGTCTTTAAGTAAAATTTAAATGCTGTCATCAGGATTTGAACCAAAGCAGAGAGGGGTGGCCATGTGATATCAAGTATTGATTCAGACAAACATCAGCATCAAAAGAAAGTAGGATGATGAACAACATAGCATACGAAAAAAAACAACAAAAAAAACAATGCCAAAGAGATGTTTAGCAGCACTAGACATTATGTATTTAGGCAGTGCCTAGAATTTCAAGCACATCTTGATGTCTATCAACGGTATTTAAAATAAGGGCTTAATTTTTATTACAAAAAAGAAAAAAATCATACAGAACACATACACTTGATATTGTTTGTGCTTTGTAATGAAACAAGTCACCTGGTTTGATAACCAAAGTTGCATGAAGCTACCAGTCATTTCAAGGTCTTTTAGTGGGCGACATTGGTGCAGGGGAAGAGCGTGGGGCTCTTGTACCTTGGGTCCCGGGTTCGAATCCCTGTGGTGAAAATTCCCGGGACTAACCCACAAAACCAGCGCGATAACTGGTTAAGTATGCAGGAAGCGGTCATTGTGAGTGGCTTTGAACAAGCTTTAAGCTTCCTTCACAATCGATGTAAAACAAATATGTTGAATACAAAAAGGTAGACGAATATTAGTCCCATCCGAAAATACTGACACTTTTAAGAAACTGGTTTTTTGGCAACATACAGTTAGGCAGACATTGACAGTGATTGAAAATTTACCGCAGAATTAAAATAATGATCTGCAATGCAAGCTTCATGTTTTTCATTTTCTGTTTGAAATGTTGACCTCTCAAACACCAATCTTCCAGGAGGTGCATGTTTATTCATTTTTTTCGAGGAGGCCGCCATTTTGAAAAGTGCTGCGTGAGAATTACAAATAGAATGAAATCTACTTAAAGTACGTCGCGTGACGTATTGGAAACGACGTTGACGTCGTTGCCAAACAACGTCGGGTCGTCAACATAACAACCACAGAAAAAATGGCGTATGGCAATTGTTATTCCAAGCAGTTGTAAAACAGTAAGTAAAATTGTAATTGTGTTTTTTTGTATGATATATTCAATTGAAAAAAGTTTATGTACTGGTACTAGTATCATTTTAGTATAAAAAATAAGCTTTGTAGGGATTTATTTTAAAAAATAAGCTACTTATTTGGCTTTGTGATAAATAGTGACTATCATTTTCCAATGCAAACTGCAATTAAACATTCAAAAACTGTCAACTTAATTTATTTTTAATTGAAGTTGTCTCTACTGCGAAAAAGTGTATCACAAAATCACATCATCAATTGTTTTCTTTCATTATCAATCTTCAGTATGTATTGTTGCTTTTTTCTGAAATGTTTTTGAAATTGTTTTCAAATACATTCAAGTTACTTAACATTTATTTATGAAAAAGATGAGCTCAACAAAAATATAAAAAATATTCATTTCAAGATTGAAATAATGAGGGGTCCAAATAATGATTCATAAGAAAAAGAAGATAAGATTTGGAAATACAAGTTCGTAAAACATACATAAATCGAACAGTCTAGCAAATGGCTCCGCCTCAGGTCGATATTTCTATCTTAATAATCAATCTAATCATTTTTGTATTCAATGATGGGTTCATCTGCCATGTAAACAAGCCTACCAAATTGCATTTAAAATAACTGAAATACAAGTGATGTCATGTGAAGTTTATCTTGTGTAGATGTTGATTGAAAATGATATGCATGCAATATCACGACTGTAAGAGGATACAATTTAAAAATCATTTTGATCATTTATACAAAAAATGAGATCATAAGCATTGTTACAGAGCATATGCAGAGGGTTTATGGTATTAAAAAAAAGAAGGAAACAGAGGAAAGAAACACACCCGGAAAAAACCTCAGATGCAGATGGCGGTTTTCTTTATATTTGTGTTCCTTTTATAAATATAAATGATATACATGGCGAGAACATATTTTATCCAAGTAAAAACATGGAAGAGGGTATGTGGGTTGGACTGGGGAGGAAAGCAAGCAACACACACAACGCTCTTGTGTTTTAGAGAACATATATGTGCTTCACGTATACAGTGATGTCTCGTTAATCCGAACACGTCCGTTCCCAACAAAATGTCCGGATGACCGAATCATCCGGACTATTGAAGCAGAGCATTGAAAGAGTTTGCAGACGCCATTTCAAAACGTGATGAAATTCAAAAATAATCTTCTGATATGGCAGAAAATATTGTGGGAAAAGGAGAAATTGCTCGTCACGAGCAATTTCTCCTTTTCCCACAATGTTTTCAAAAGTCGTCTGCAACAAACTGGTCAAATGATTCCGTTGCCTCACAATTTCGTTCGGATTGCGAGACATCCGGATAATCGGGGTCCGGTTAAACGAGGCTTCACTGTATAGACATCAAAACTGATCAGTGAACGACCGTGTTTTTGAGTAATCGTTGGTGGTCGTGGTTTAGTAAAGCTCCTTTGTTCGGTTTGTTACATTGGCGGCAGCAATGCGATGATGTTACATTCTTCTACTCGAATTGCGTTGTAAGCGTATTTTTGAACGAACCAAGATATGTTTATACTGATCGAATTTGACTGTGTCTTTTAAAAGTTCATTTGCCCGTTTGCTATAATATGTTTCTTCTTCCATTATAGGTCAGACAAATGTTTACTCGTATTAACGTTACGCGTTGCAAGAAATCATATTTACATGTGTTTTTAAAACATATTTATAATGCAATCAAAAACGTTCATTATCAGATCGTGGAAGGGTCGCTGAAAGCAAGTAACCACTTATTGCATTGAATACGAGCACATGTGCTAAATTTTGAGCTAAACGTATAGAACGTACCAAACCTCTCTGATATGCCTATTTCACATGACGTTATAGCCGTCATTAACATCATGTGTAATGTTACCACAATACATTTAATCGAACAACCTCTATTTTCTTCGCCAGGCTAGTTACACAATGCCGTCTACTGGTACCCAGGCGGATATTTCCGACGCAGAAGGCGTAATGGGAACCATCCAATCGTTCCAGGACCAACTAAAGGAGCTGCAAGACACGGCGTCGACGTTAAATGCGCTGCGGGCGGAGAGGGCCGACGGAATACAGCGTTCAGCCGACAGGATCGAAGAACTGGGAAGGAAGCTCAACACCTTGATGGGAAACGTAAAAACAATGGAAGATAAGCTGACATTCAAACGCGAATCCACAACGGAGACGGACCAAGAGCTGGAAGATCTTACGAACGAAAAAGGTAAACCATCGATTAACCCTTTACCAAACGCGAAATTTTCGACTGTTCAAAATTGAAAGAGTTTGCAATCGATATTTCAAAATGTGATGAAATTGGAAAATAATCTGCTGATAGGACAGAAAATATTGTGGGAAAAGGAAAAATTGCTCTTCACGAGCAAACTTTTCTTTTTCCACAATATTTTCCAGGGTCATCTGCAACAAAGTGGTTAAATATCGCAATTTTATCCCAGACCGATGTTTACCAAGAATGACCGAAGAAATACGAAGTAAGAATGAAATTCAAAATGACGGATCATGGATATTCTACCTTAAGATTTCCGTCTCATAGGCATGTTATTTCTTAATATTTAACCTTACCCTGATTCTAAATACCAAAGCCTTTTTTTATTCTTCAGAACGTTTGGATAGAGAGGCTAAAGAGATGCAAAATCTGGATGAAGAAATCGACGATGCAGATTTGGATAACGAACAAAGACTTCTAGGTATTGAAACAAACCTAGATAAACCACCCGAGATAAACAGTTTCGATCTACCTAAATAGATGGTAGCGAGTCCAAAATTGCTATATATATATTGAATCCGAACTTCGGTCTGATACATATTCCCTATGGCGCTTAAACTTTACGATGCTAATTACAACAAAACAAAACAAAGCAAAAATACATTACGAAAGTAACACCAATGAAATTGCAATATGAGTGTTTGATCTTTTGATCAAATACACGCATGATGCATACTATATGATATTGACCATTTCGAGTCAAAATATCGAGGCAGTATGGTGTTTTAAGAGTCGGTTGTGTGGTTATATGTTCATGGGATTCACAATCAAACAAACAACTTTTTAGGGTCAAACTGGAACAGGAAGAAACAAATATAAACGATACTTAAAGAAATTGCAAAGTCGCATGACTCATTATTCCTCCACGTTAGCATAGTTGTGTCCGTAATGCTGTAACAATACCCCAGTCGTTGATAGATATAATTACTAATTTATGGGTTTTACATCACATCAACATTATTTCAGTTATGTAGCGATGCCCGACTCTTAATGATGGAGGAAGACCCCACACTCAACTGCCCATAAGGGCAGGTCAAGGCGGGTAGAATCATCGACATTCCGTAAGTCAGTCGGGAGACTGCCTCTCATGAAAATCCATATCCCTCTCACGATTTGAACCCACGCGGAGAGGGGCCATGTGATTTGAAGTTCTGTACTCTAATCACTAGGCCACGGAGTCCCCCCGTTGATAGATATGCTTCAATTGATATGTTACTGTTTAAAAACATGTATTATAAGGAAAGACAGATAGAAAGAAGAGGAATATAAGATAACATGTAGCCTCTTGACCCTTATAGTGCTGGAACCGACTTCATGCTTATGCAAACAGGTTGTATTAAGGCAAGCCGCCAAGAAAATTGGCGGCTGGCCTGCGATCTAACCTATTTGCTACTCTGAGTATTATTCCCCAAAACAAAATTAAGCAGATATTTAATATTTTGGAAAGCAGACGACACCAAAATCTATTTTAAGAAAATTATCCAGCATTCTAAGGATTAATCTTTATGCAATACTGTGATTCTGGGACTAACATGTTGTCCGACAATAACCAGATGCCTGCTTAGTTTAGTTTAAACTTATTTATTTTAAATCAAGCAGATATATAAGGTTTTTGAAAACAGACGACATAAAGATCTATTTTTAGAAAATTACCCATCATTCTAAGGGTTAATCTAAGATTGTTTCCTTTAAAGGGTTTGTACAAGAAGAGGTTCTCCGGAAGACGACCGAGTTGAACCATTTACAACACCGACTGGGGGAGACCAATCAGGAATACGTAAAAGAATGGGTAATGGACATTTCCATTAATTATACCATAATTTTCTACAATGAACGTATTAAAGCCATATTTGTGCTCATTTTCACTTAATTATTCTAGAATAATTGACAATTAACTTAAAAGTACTTCAGAGGAACTGAGACGGTAACACGTTCATATGATGCTTTTAAAAGAGCGAATAATATAAGGTTTGTTTGCAATAAGTGATAAAACAAGGACAGCCGAGAAACGTCGGGAACTAATGAAACCCGAGAAATTCTCCATTTTGAACATTCCTGTTCTTGGTATTTGATAAATAACAGTTTTGGATAAATAACAGTATTTCTATGTGTTGTTCATGATATTTCTAACCAGGCGATCACCACTCATTAATCCGAGCACTCGTTGCTATTCCTGTAAGAATTGGTAGGTACAAACCTAAAGAAAAACACTTTGAAACATAGATAATTAATAGTGCTAGAGCATCACATATTTTTTCCATACTCACAGAATGAGTACAAGAATGAACTTCAGGCCAACGAGGAAGAGAAAAGGCCGTATCTTGAAACACTGGATCATCTAAACGAACTGACCTTAGCTAGACACGTTGGCATGCAGTCAGGTAAAGGTACGTAATCAACAATGTGCTTTAACTGATTCAATGGCTAAGCCTCATTAGCGAAGTCGTAATTAGTCTGGCTTGTAGTAACAGAGCTCCTAAGTTCAAGTTTATGTACTCAACATTGTGTCAATAATAATTCAGTTTTGTTTCAACTTTCCTTGATTCAAGTGTACAAGGCTTGGATTCTGAAGTGTCTTGCCAAAGGACATTTATGTTCATGAGACCAGATGTATCAGTTCGCAGCGAACCCGGGACATCCGAGTGTTAGGACCGATACCTTAAACACACGGGACCCTTCTCGAGTTCAAGACACTGAATTTGAAGGATTTCAGACATTCAATTGCGCTGGTGTCCCATTATTTGTTACATCATCACCATAAGCGTTTGTTGATGTTTGACCTCGCCACAATCCACGTTCACTATACGAAAATTCATTTATGAATTCAACTGCATTCAGTTGTGTTTAAATTTAAGCATTTCCCCGATATACGATTCCGTTGCAGGTAATGCTAACAGTTTGGAGAAGATACACATCCGAAACCATGCCTTATCCGAAAAGCCGATTTCGGATAATCGGAGTTCGAGTGTATATTAAACGAGTAACACAATCACATGACGAAAACCTACTTCATCCCACATGACATTCTCCACAGACTCACGATAATTACGATGTACTTGACAAGGATCGGATCACCGACACAATGAATTTCCTCACTATAACCGACATTCGGGCTAGAAGCCGTACAAATTCTAATGCGTTGTCTTGTTTCAGAGACCGACCCTTCCTCCAAAGACCTTACAGAGCGCCTGATTGCGCATCACTTTGATAAGATCCAGCACAGAGAGGCACAGCGTCAGGTAAGGTCTTAACCCTTAGAATGCTGGGTAATTTTCTAAAAATAGATTGTTTGTGTCGTCTGCTTTCCAAAATTGTATATATCTGCTTAATTTTGATCGGGAAAGATACTCAGAGTAGCAAAGATGTTAGATCACATGCAAGTCGCCGATTTACTTGGCGGCTGGCCTGGATCTAACCTATTTTCATAAGCATGAAGTCGGTTCCAGCGCTATAAGGGTTAAAGGTGCTTGTTCACAGATGTGAAGAAATTTGGAAGTTATAACAATTTCTTTAAAACTGCATAACAGCTGTGCTGTTATATGAAACACACTGAAGAATAGTCATTTAATTCAAAATTATAACGTTAGCTTGAAGCTAATTAAATTCACTCTCGTTGACTGCTTCCTAGATACTTCACCAGTACTTGCGATGATCTGTGGGTTAGTCCTAACTCGGATTAGTCCAAGCTGTAACTGTGTGCACAGTAGAATGAAATATCTACGTCTGGATCATTCGGACTAGGTTAGTCCCGGCTTCACCTCGCCTAACGGGATACGAACCCGGGACCCTCGGTAGAAGGGGACGGCACTCTACCACTGTACAAATGTCGCACACTGTATTAATATGTTGTGTCGTGCCTCTCAACGGTGTCGGTATAAATGGCAAGATGTTTATTTTAATAGCACAATTATGCATATACCTCGCAAGAATTCAAGGTGATGGGAAAAACAATAACTTGTCAACAGATATTGCGTTACAAATTGAGAAATTGGGAATTACGACATTTTAATTCCTTTCTGGAAATTGAATCCGTTCGTAATTATAGAACCGAGTGCAGAAAGCCCCAGAGGCTTGCTATTGCGGTTTTCTTTTTCTATATTTCCGAGTTGAATTAAATCCATTGTAACAAGATCGGATTAAAAAAAAAATAGTTACGTAATTGAAATGCTCTCACTTAAAATCCTCCACATAACACTATGCTTAAATGTTCAACGTTGGCTGGAAAAGAAATTGATATAATCTCATGAAAATGTGTATGATCTTTAAAAAGTCTAAAGTCATATTTGGTTCATCATATTCCACACAGTATCAGTAACGAAATATGTCTTTTGAATGTTTTTAGCTGATGACCTCGCAAATTCGTCAAAAAGAACTTGAAGACGACATTGGTGGTTTGATGAACCAGAAGAAAGAACTGTGGAAACGTTGTTTAGATCTGGAAAAATGTCTTGATGACTTAAAAGGTTTGAGAGGGCTGCTATCTTTTCTATAGTTTCAATAGACATGTCATGCCGTTAGGACCGATCCATTTAATATGTCCGTCCGTCCGTCCGTCCGTCCGTCCCTCTGTCCCTGTCTTTGTCTCTTTTGTAAAATCCTTCCATTGCTGAGTTTATGGAATACATTTACTACTTTCATGCAAAAGGAGCACACGGGTAAATTGTAAATCTATGTAACCAAAGTGTTCATCACACGACTTTCCGAAAAGTATTTAAGATTTTTTGCTTTTAAGTCAAACGGTCACATCTTCTGTTATGATACAAAATGATGAAGATATACTCGTTTTGCTTTCAGCGACGAGTTAACCCAATTAAAAAAGTATGTTCAGAAAAAAGAAAAAAAAACTAGTAATCAAAACTCTCCTGGGAAAACGAAAATTGCTTACAATGACAAGAAGGACAATATGCTACTTTTGTTTCACATAATGGTGTGTGTAACTCAGTATTTCTTTGATTCCTAGTAGAGGGGATGTTCGGTTATAGACAAGAAGCAAAATACACTCTCCCGTTTTAAAAAGTCTTCATTAGATGTTTCTCAGATAATTTCTTAAAATTCTATAAAAAAATAAAGATCATAATGTAGTAGGGCTTTAGATATTCAAGGTAGTGCTAAATGTACAAGCGGAACGGATATGTCAATCTCACAATATACAGAGATCCCGAGTTCGGGACCCAGTCTGGCTGCACGATTGTCATATCTTTGAATTTACCCAACATACACATGCTCTAACTCAATCTGGATAATTCTCTCACTATATACTGAGAGAATACGAAACCATTACAATCTTTAACTAAATCCAGATAATCCATTCTCTCCAGATACCCGCGAAGAGTCGAACCTCCTCCGCCCGACGTCGGCTTACTCGAACCTTCCGGACCTCGTGGAGGGTGTCATGCCTCAACACAGTGTTAGTAGCGAGGAACTTGGTCAGAGAGAGCCACAAGCGCATCATGGGTTTATGCTTCACAGGTATAGTTATAGTTACAGTGAGTCTCTGACATAGGTCCCATATGGGTCATCTTCGTCGGTACCGTACCAACAATTGTTTAGTTTTGTAATAGCTTTCCTGGATGCACCAATATTAGGCTAGGGCTCTGAAGTGACTAGCCAGAGGTCTCGGTTGGGCTCGAACCCAGGAATTCCGAGTTCTGAGTTCAACACTGAGCTACACAGGGTATGTTGTTGTCTTAGTTAGAGCTTGGACCGTCTGGACGTCTCTCCTCCGTACGTCCTTCTGTTTATACGTCCGTCCCAGTCTTGTAATATTTTATAACACGTTTCTAATGTTTCTTTTTTGCTAATGATAAAAGCGTAATTTGTGTTGTTGTCCAGGTTAGTTATTTGACCGTATGTCCATCCTTCTGCCGTGCGTCCGCGCCTTCTGCTATTTTGTTATTCCTTTCCTTTGACGCTTTCTGCAATATAGATTCTTCTTTCACGTAAAAGTAACTTTATTTATTTTCGACCATTTTATCTTGAAATGTGTTTGTTCATGTAGAGAAATCTTTGTTTTGTGCCTGCATAGTTTGAATATGTTAACACAATGTGTAGACATAATTATTAAGCACATATACACGGTTCCTGGCGGCCCAATTCAATTTATTAATACCAGTAACACCAGACAGACAAAAAGACTCATTGACGTCATATTTAACCCTGAGAATGCAGAGAATTTTTTCTAAAAAAATGTTTTTTGTGTCGTCTGCTTTCAGAAACCTTAGATATCTGCTTTATTTTGATTAGGAAAGAAGCTCAGAGTAACAAAGAGGTTAGATCACAGGCCAGCCGCCAATTTACTTGGCGGCTGGCCTGCAATCTAACCTGTTTGCACATCATAAAGTTGGTTCCAGGACTATGAAGTTTAATTTCGTTGTTTCATCCAGGTGTCACAAGCAGATCAACATCTCGATAGCTGGCTCTATAAGCGAAGATAATCTAGTGTCAACAACGGCGCAGCTAGACAGCGGTGCGATGGATGTAGACCCGGAGAATATAGAACTGGAACTGGAAAAACCTGACACCATGACAACACCGGATGACCAAGGTCAAGGTCAATCAGAACCGGAAGTGGAAACCGAAGATGGGTCTAGTGCTCAACCGGAGGTAGGCATTAATGTAAATCGGTCATCAATGATTCGTTGGAATAATTTTGTTTGGTCAGCAGTTTTGTAGAGTCGGAAATTACTTAATGCCAAGGAAATTTCCAGGGCGTAAACGTTATGTTAACGTTTCCATGACACCGACGTTATATATACGTTGCCGTTTAGTTTACTTAGCGTTTGAAACATCATGTTTGACAAGCGAAACCATTCAATCGAACCTGTCCATAACACACGGGTTCTAAAAAGAACAACACCAAATAATGTCGACAAAACGTTGTCCCTATGAAAATACGTCACGAATACGAGGTTAATTGTAAGTCTTGCTGAAATCGTCTCTATGAACGTTATTGAACGTTTCTCTCAATGTAGATGACGTTAACGTCTAAATGGTAAAGGATGTTGACAGAGAAGCAATGACTTTATTGACGAAACGTTGTCTCCATGACAACACATCATGGATACGAGGACGTAGGTTTGTTGAACATGTTGTTGAAATCGTCTTTATGAACGTTGTTGAACGTCCTCTAAATGTTGATGACGTTAACTTCAGGCAGAGGCTACGGCGGAGAAGCAGTGATGGCTGGTTTACGATAATTCATTTAGGAAAATAAACGTAAAATAACCAGTCATTCATAAATGTCGTTTTAATTGTACAATCTTCTTTGGTTATTTTTTTTAAATTGTTTAACTTTTGTTTCCTTTATTCAAGTCATTTGAGCAGCGTACATATTTTTGTTTTGAATCTAGAATAAGATAATAACCATGAAAATAAATTCCCACACAAACATATAATTGTACGGAGAGGGACAGTGTAAATGATGTTGATCATTAAAGAACAGTTTCGTCCTCTTTCCCATCGATCTATTTACAAATATACATGCGGATTGTGCCAAATTTCTACAGAGGAAAATTGTGTTCTCTCTTTAATATTTGGGATAGTTCAAATTCTATTTACTTTTTTCCACCCAGGTTCCGGAAACCGACACTGATCAGACAACGACCATCAAACCCCCAACACAACAAGTAGCAAGTGATGCAGGTATGGTATTTTTTTGTCAAAGTCTATCCCTAAAGATACAATCGTGGATAAGCATCGTGATTCGGACACGATTTATTTGACTTATCATGCAACATCTTGTTCCATTTTACCTCGATATTCTACATCGTACGCAGAAGTCTTCCGAAACCACTATGACAATTAAAAGTCTTTAAAGGGACTATCTCTCATATTTTGTTCTTTGATCATCAGATGTTATGAAGGTTATTCAAACAACATTTGTCACCCGAAAAAATGCCGATTTTCAATTGCTTGATTTTAAAGTAACAATTAAAACTTACTAAAAACCTGTGTTTTTATTTCAAGGAAAGTGAACCACGATTTCATGCGTTTCAGCGCTTTTGTGGAATACTCGCTATGCAAATAGTCGCAGGGCTTCTCTCAAACACACATTGCTTTCGTCACGTGTTGGTGTTTCAATGTCTCATTCCTAATGCGTGTACCTTTTTCAAAGACTTTGCAGAAAAGATACAGTAGATCATTATATGCAAATGAAATCGTTTAGATACTTAACTATCTCTGCTAGAGAATTGTTCTATATCTTTACCCTGCAGTTATGAACGGGGTTTTGGAGCAAACCAATGATCTTGCATGGCTTTTTTCCTTGGATTGGGAAAAGGTCATGGTCTGTTTAATTTTGGAAGTTTTACTTCTAAAATTACTGAATTGAGGAAAAATATCAGGTATGTTTTTGAGCTTTTGGGAAGAATGCACAATTTTAAAAGGAATTTACTATTGGGAAGTTTCCTTTAATAGGCCCCTTATCATATAACACAAAAAAACCTGTCATGGTGTATTTAATTGAATATGTATCCCTGTCGTCATTGTAAAGATATAAGACAATAACTTATTCAGAAAATATCAACATATCAATCTATGATATAGCCTCTTAAAAGCATTGCATATAACGGACTCTGTTTATCTTATGCGACATTAAAGGAACAGCCTCCATCCTTTCAGGACGCCCGAAAGATCTGCAGGATAATGGTAACCAGTAGTCGTCCTTTTTCTACGAGCATACATTTGTAAGATAATCACACACTCCGTTTTTTTTTATTTTCAGACCGAATCCAGAGCGGACTCTCCATGTTCGCCAAGATGAGACAGAGGGTTTCAGGTCTCTCTAACTCGATCCGACGAAGGACGCATGCGCCAATAATGACTTCCGGAAGCACAAAACGCCCGGACCAAAATGCTGGAAGCGGCGGGAGACGAAGACGTTAGCGATGGTTTCTGAAGAACAGCAATTTTGTATTTGTTAAATTAGTTTTTATTTTGAATCCCATCCATTTTCCTTTCACTTAAAAGTCTAAATTAATTATCTTATTTTTTGCAGTACGTTAATTGTACTACTTGACATTCGGTAGCGTATAACAAGTTTGCTTCTTGTATTTTCTTAGGCTCGTTGTTTTAAATATATACATTGAAATTGAAATTTTCGTTCCGACTTATTTTATTATGCCACCACCATCAAATATAAAACAAAAGAATGGAAGCACTTTAGATAAGCAGTTACTTGTCAATATTTTCGCTGATAGATGCAAGCATAAAAGCAATTCATTTTCAATAACTATACAATTATAATTACCTAGTAGAGACAAGCACAAGCGCAGATTGAATATATTGTCAAAGGATAATTCTTCTCCAAAAGATGCCGACAGCTACATTTCTCGTTCCCCGCATCTTTGAAGATTGGTAAAGTGAATCACTAAATTATTAAACCAAGAGACGTTTATCATAAGGCAATATCCTGTTGTTATTATGATGAGATCTAGCGGGGAACCATGGTCATTTATTTCGCGGAGGAATACACTATTACGATCGCTTAGTGATAGACCGGGAACCGGTCCATCATCTATCGAATGTAGAGACCGGTATGGTACAAATCTTCCAGGCAAAAATCTGGCTGGTAACGGTAGGAAGGGAAACATCATACTGTCCTTAGAAATGAACGTTTCCCGATTCAAACGAACGGTTGGCCGTGTCGCCCTCACGCACGGATATAGTGTTCAAAATGATTTGAAATTAGAAGTTTGACAAACATTTGATAAAATCAGTGGATAATTCAAGTCTGATAAAGGGCTGTCTGCTTTTTAAATCACAAAACATCGATTCGGGGAAAAACCGTGTGCCACTTGTTGTTGTCGTCGTATTTCGAAACGTTGTAATCTGACCAATCAAATCGCTCATAATTTGTAGGCTGCGCTTTGTCAATATTGTGGAACATAGTGGAGCCAGTAGACAGCAGGAAACCAGTTAATTACTTAGTGAACCGCAGAACACATATCCTGTTAGTAATCCGCAGCTCAAAACAGTTTACCGCTTTGCTCACGTCACAAAAGAAATAGTAACGTCTGGTAAAAAGTAAATAACTGATAACTTCCACAATGGATTTGACACCAGTGTGTCTACATATGATCTCCGTGATTATAGTATCCAGGTTATATATTATTCTATATCTGACAGTTGAATTAGAAAAGTTATCCGGCTTTAACCCTTTCCCAAACAACACATTTTCGACTGTCCCAAATTGAAAGAGTTTGCAGACGACATTTCAAAATATGATGAAATTGGAAAACAACCTTCTGATAGGCTAGAAAACATTGAGGGAAAAGGAGAAATTGCTCGTCACGAGCAATTTCTCCTTTTCCCTCAATGATGTCTAAAGTCGTCTGCAACAAAGTGGTCAAATGTCGTTCTTGTTTGGGAAAGGGTTAAGGCCATCATGATTGGTCAAGCACAAAGCGTGATTTTTACTTCAAACAAATTGTATTTAAAGCAACTATTTACCAATACAGATGAACAAAAAATTGACAAAAACAACATGTAGTGGTTATATTAAATATTATTATTCAATTCCAACGCGGTCTGCCTTCTTCAAAGAATATGCATGTAAACAATAACATGGGACGTCATATCAACCGACGGAAAAACATAACAATAATTTTCCCCCAACACAAAAAGAAGCGTTCTCAATTACGCATACAAATAAACAAAACGTAAACAAATGCGAAATTAAGCATAGTTTGTAGAGGAATAGCTAAATCATTCTTTCTTTCTCAATACCTAGCTCACAACCAATCTTCATCACTCGACTCACATGTACTGAATCAAGCATCGTTGTAAAATCGTCGACGTCCGAGTTTTCATCGGAAAACGTCACGTTTGGTACTAATACAAATCCGTCACATAAATAGGACTGTCTGTACAGATTATTGTTTTCCTCGTCAGGCATTAACGATAATCTATTTCTTTATGGCATCACGCAAAACTGATATATACATATATATAGAGTCGGTCATTATTTCCTCAACGGTCACGTGACAATTTCTTGATCGACTTTCGACATCATTTTCCCAAAGAAAACCAATAATCCGCCATTTTGAAACTATTTCTTTCGTCGGAATACTTCGGTCGCTCGTGGTATACATCGGTGTAGGTCGGAACTCCAATGCGATTAATTCCGACCCGACCGAAAAATACCGTGAACGACCGGAAATAATGAGTTTTAACGTCGCGGATTGTGGGGATTCTACCTTAGTGAAGAAAATACCAAACACACATTTAGTAGCTGAAGTAAACTACGAAAAACGGTACAAAAGTACAAAGCGTTCCGGTGGTGACACAATGATTGAGAACATTAGCTAAAATAACCCACTTCTGGCGTTTTGAGTAAGTACCCAATCGGTCACCCCGCTACAGCTGTCGGCGAGGATTATTCTATCATTCGTCCAGCGCTGCGAACATATAAACACTGTGCCAATACAAATACTGGCATCGATAATCATCAACCCGTAGAATGCTGGGTAATTTTCTAAATATAGATATTTGTGTCGCATGCTTTCCAAAAGTTTAAATATCTGCTTGATTTTGAGGAGGAAAGGTATTACGAATAGCAAACAAGTTAGATCACAGGCCAGCCGCCAATTAACTTTTTTTACAATTCGCGTTTAGAACTCAGATATTTAATTTACTGTTTGTTGGTCCGATCAGTCACATAACAAAGTTCATCTGCGATGGTCATATTTGTCCTTTGTCATTGACTATGAGGTAAGACTCGCTCTTGAAACTCGAGACTGTCCCATTATTTTTTCTTGGAAATTACCAATTTGTCCAGGAGATACGCTTGTCAACAATGGTTATCTATAACGTACGTACGTCAGACCTCGTGAACATTTCCTCGACTTCTATTCAATTTCTTAACAACGTAATTTCTAAATAATGCCATTGTGCTTCGGACAGACACATTGAAGTACAGTTCTTGTAGAGCAGGGGGGGGGGGGTTTACAGCATTGGTATCACTATAAAGCACCGCATCAACATATAACCTATCGAATGAGCAGACGTCATTCCCCTTCAAACGCTTATGGTGCGTCATACACTGACGCCATCTTGGACGGATGTCCGTACATGTATGAATCGTGCATAACCCATTGCCAAACAATAACACCATTTGGCCAGTTTGTTGCAGACAACTCTGCAAAAGATTGTTGGAAATGGAGTAATTGCTCTTAACGAGCAATTCTCCTTTTCCCACAATGTTTTCTGTCCTATCAGAAGATTATTTGTCATTTTCATTACACTTTGGTTTCGTCTGCGAACTCTTTAGATTTGGGAAAGTAATAAATTTAGCGTTTGGTAAAGTGATAAACGATATTCGGGATTGGATAAATTGTCAACCTAGACTTATATAGAAGGGAATTTTATATCCTTATTAGCTACCCTACGTCTTAAATAAAAGCTTCCAAGGAAGAAGACATAGTACCACCCGCTAATGATCATTATCGGACATGTTATATTTATTAATTGACACCATTAAAGCAGCTTTTAGACTGAAATTATCATTTGGAAAATAATTTCTGGTAAAAAAGCTCTGATCATCCTGAACGAAGAAGAATACATTATTAGCGATTTTTCGTTTCCACAGAATTTAAAACACCATCCACATAAAACAAAATAATTTCTGATAGAATGACTTTAATCGATTCGAACGAAGAAGTATTAATAATGATCATTTACATTTTCCAAGAACATTTAAAAAACAACATCAGTATCATATACTTTGACTAATCGACTTATTGATTTTTCATTGAGGATTAATGGTACAGTCTCATGGGACGCCCTGAATAACTCTTCTTTCTAAATCGTTCTTCGGTCTGAGTTATGTTTATGGTTCCAGCAAAGCGTTCTGGAGACAAGTTAATTGCCATCTAGCAATGTGATCGTAGATAACACAAACACACTCAATGTATGGATTAATCTACGAACCCCCTTGGCGATCAATTGTTCTAACAATATCCTTGCTTAACCTATTACCAAACAATAACGACATTTGACACACGAGGTTGCAGACGACTCTAGAAAACATTGTGGGAAAAGGAGAAATTGCTCTTATCGAGCAATTTCTCCTTTTCTTACAATGCTTTTTTGCCCTATCAGAAGATTATTATTCAATTTCGTCACGTTTTGAAATGTTGTCTGCAACCTCTTTCAATGTATGACAGGCGAAAAATTGTCGTTTAGTAAAGGGTTAAACTGTTTTGAAACAACTTATGTTAATTCCCAACTGCGCCATATTAAGAATTAAGTCCCTACCCCTTTTGAAACAACGCCACGATTCCACAAACAAGCAGAATGATAAAACTATCATGATAAAAGAAGAAATTTCTTTTGACATGCAATTTCTCCTTTTTAGCTCACCTGAGCACAAAGTGCTCAATGTGAGCTTTTGTGATCGCACAATGTCCGTCGTCCGTCGTGCGTCGTCCGTCGTCAACAATTTCTTTAAACATCTTCTCCTCCTAAACCATTGAGCCAATCTTCACAGGAATGTCCGTTGGGTGATGCTCTTCAAAAGTTGTTCAAAGAAATTGATTCCATGCAGAACTTTGGTTGCCGTGGCATGAAAAAGGGGGAATTTCTGCAATTTTTAAAAAATCTTCTTGTCTGAAACCACTGGTCGGAATTCAAAATAATTTCACAGGAATGTTCTTTCAAAAGTTGTTCAAAGAGTTTTGATATATTGAAAAACATGGCCTCCAGACTGCGTTGAACATTGAACGCGTTTTTGTTTTCACTATATACATGTATGCTAAAATTTATAACATTACAAATATTTTTTTTTTTCAAACCTCTGGGCCAATTTCAATAAGATATCATGTGAAGCATCCCTTGTTGGAAGGGAGAAAGATTTGTCAAAAAAAATAAGTCATATGGCCAAAATGGCTGCCATGCACATATTTGGTAAAAACCTTAAAAAAATCTTCTTGTCACAAACCACCGGTCAGATTTCAAAGTAATTGCACATCACTGTTCTTTGGGGGCCCTTCTATTATGATTGTTCAAATTTATAAGATATCTCGAAAAACATGGCCGCCAGGGTGCGCTGAACTTTGAACTTTATACATGTATGGTAAAATTATCAAAATAATTGCACAGGAATGTTCTTTAGGGACCCTTCTATAAAGATTGTTAAAAAGAATTAGATATCTTGAAAATTTCCACCATATACATGTATGATAGAATTTTTAACAAAGTAAATCAATATCCATTTGGGTGTCCAAATATGCGTAAATGACAACCATAAAATGGCAACAATAGATCATACTGGACAAAAGTGCAGGCTGATCTTCGTACATACAATCTGTAAAAGTAAAATATTCAGTTTCCGCATTATAAGAATTATGAATCATTTTAATGTCCCAATTCAAGCATAAAGTGTCAAACTTGTAAAATGGGAATAAAAAAAGGTCAATGCATAGAAGCACAAGAAACTATGTGTAAAAGTTAAAAGCAATGTTTCTTACTATTCTTCAAATAGTTGGTAATCTCAGGTGAGCGTTTAAAGGGCCATTATGGCCCTCTTGTTTCACAATAGTTTCTATCCATTCTCGTTTAATCTATTTTGGTCGTGCTATTCTGTTGTATTTTGTATGTTGTCTGTTGTTGCTTTCAATTTTGTCCTTTTACACACTTTGAAACCTGTCCCTACTCTTGTTGCACTTAAAAGGATTTATTGATTTTTTTACATTCGAAACAACCAGGAAAACTCGGTTTAAGCCAACTGTAAATAAAACTTTGTTTAACAACAGCTCTTGTTTCAAGAATATAACGAGTTTAATCAGTTAATGTTTAGATTATTAAACGCACCCCTATGTCCTTTATATGTCAATATAATTCGTTCCCAATTATGATAAAGGCCATCATTTAAGCCAATTAACAAATTTATGACAAAATCACAAAACACCCGCATCTCGGTTCTGCAACATTTGAAATGATTATGACAAAAATGAGTTTCCTTTCATGAAGAAAGTTTTTTCCCCACATTCACTTCAAACGCCGTCTACTTCTAGGGCGCAAATGATCAACTTTACAAGAAAGGAACGTTAATTACAGACTATCGTTGCGCCGAAAGCACTTGGTTACCGTCATTATATCCACTTACGTCAATCGGCCGATCTCGGCTATTTCCGTAATACGGAAACAGATTTTGGATGTATCGGGCGGATGGATACGTCAGTGTTATAACAACCGAGAGAAATGAGCTAGACGAAGTACATACATATAAAATGTAGTCCTTATAAAAAACACCCCCAAAGAACAGCTCATTAGAGAAATATGAAACGAATGAAATACGCCACTACTTCAAAGACATAGACTGGTGAACCGAAATGATAATGCGTACAAAAGTAGTCCTGATGTACAAAATAAAAACAATATCTCAAATGTATGAAGCGTATGAATACGTCAATAGTACAGAAATCAAGAAAGGTGAACCGAACAAAAAAAAGTTACGAACACAAAATAAAGTTCCTTAAGATGGAGTCAAATATCGTCTTTGCTCGCGGTTATAAAAACTGTTAACCTTTGCTCGTGGTTACAAAAGTCTGTTTATAAGAATTAATTGTTGAGTGACAATACTTCCATATATCAGCTGCTTCAATATGATATCTGTCGACGGCATGTGACGATATCTTTATTCCCCAAACCACCCAAAGGTAGAACATATAACTTGATATTAGCCATATAAAGAACATATCATCATCTCCCTAGGAGCCAATACCGGTAATTACATTCACAATTGTTTAGAAATGGAAAAAGAATGAGTATGTATTGGTATATGCGTATGAATCTTGCCAAATAAAAGTAAAAAAAACAAAAAAAACAAAAAACAAAAGAATTGCACCTGCCATGCCTTGTTACAAACCTAGATATTACATTCGTCCATTTTTAATGGTTGTATCGATCTTAAAATATATAAGAATATATTAACCTTAACTGTGGCTGCGAGAGATTACTATTATTACTAGTACTGAATACAGAAGCACATCTTGATCGTTCTATATGATAGCAGAATAAGTATGTCGTCATCCAATAAACCAACGCTTTGTTTAAAAAAAAAGCATACAGGGCGACGGAAAAGTATGATCGAAAATATTTTTAAGATATTGATACGTTGAAAAAGGCCTTTGTGATTTAAGAAGAACTTGTTTATCGAAAGCATTGATAATTCCCAACGCATGCATGCCAACAATTTGATTTTTTTTAATTTTTTTTTTTAAACATCATCATGAGCGCATCTTGTTTACCAATGCTTACTGATATATACCTCTCCAAAAATAGAATTACTTGTGTATACCTAGACGAACTAAAAACAGAATAAAAAGATAATTGGCTCACGATATTTCAAATAGCATCCATTCTAAGCCACCAGTACTCGTTAAGAGTCGATTAACATTTAAAAGCGACAGATTCATTAATTCAATCCGGGGAAATCATCAATTTTCGTTCATCGGGGGTGTAATTTTCTCCGAAACTCATTTAGAAATAATTGAGTCAGTTTAATGCAGTAACAATAAAGAATGGAGGCACAACTGTCGGTTATAATTAACCATGCACGAGTATCGAAATCGCGGAAGTTTTGGAAATTTGTTTAAGAATAGAATATCTATGCCTGGGTCATCCAGACCTACGGAAACTATGAGCATTATATCAGTATGGTAAAGTCTTTTGTATCATAGTGTCACCCCTAGTGAAAGGGTCAGCCAGTGTGGCTTATGAGACACCTTTTACTGATTATACCAAGTGCCCTTCAACTTCTATCAGTATGCCTGGCGTCCAGTCGGTAACCGTTTATTAAAAGAAAAAGCAGAAAAAAGGAAACAAGCAAAACATATTTTTTTTGTGATAATGGGTAGAAACGATTGTGACAAAAGAATAATGTTTAAGGAGCAATTCAGTTTATTCTTTTGTCACAATGTTTCTTCAATACCTCTGCAACGGCTTGTTGTGAGCAATTTATTATATTTTCACAATGTTTTCTCAATACATCTGCAGTGGACCCATCAACGTTAGGTACGCATCATAGAATACAGGGTTACTGGTCAATACCCAACTTGACGATGTAGTCAGTCGGCCATATGTCTACTAATGGTCTATATCAATAACTATTTCTCGCACATCACTCAGCGTCTCTTCTTGTTAACCTTTATAGTGCTGGAACCGACTTCATGCTTATGCAAACAGGTAAGATCCAGACCAGCCGCCAAGTAAATTGGCGGCTGGCCTGTGATCTAACATGTTTGCTACTTTGAGTATCGTTCCTCATCAATATTAAGCAGGTATTTAAAGTTTTGGAAAGCAGACGACACATAAATCTAATTTTTAGAAAATCACCTAGCTTTCTAAGGCTGAAAGAGTCTGTCGGCAAATGAAATGAAGATGGGTTGACTGGTAATAATAAAACGTCGACTAAATGCACCGTCAAAGACGAGTCCCTTTGCATAGGCGGTTCCAAGGATGCTTATTTTCTAATATGTTATTAAAGGTCTCTCTTGGCTAGTGGTTAGAGTGAATGACTTCGGACCAAGAAGTCTTTCCCCGTTCGGGTTTAAAACACAGTACCAGCATATTTGGGTTTTCATGTGGGATAGTCTCCCGACTGACCCATGGAATGCCTTTGGTTCTACATGGCTTTACCATTCTTCCAATCGGAACTACTCGGGTATTTCCGTGAGCTGTGAAATACACCTCGGATATAAGTGTAGGGTTACAATTTTTCGGGTAAATCGGCATCCGCCAATTAACACATTTTCTAAGCGTGCACGTTAAGTAGTTCAATTGTGTATGGAAGTGTTGGACATCCTTTTTCATCACTTTTGATCAGTAACTCATACCAAATGGCGAACTTGTTGTTGTGACATGTATACTTGTTTCCTCAATCAAATTTAACGACTTTTTTGATTTTACATTCAAGATCTATTTTTAGAAACGAAAGAAAGTGACGTCATTCTCGCGGGAAACAATATGGCGTCATCCCTATTATTTCAGAGGTGTTTTCTTATTGGATAAACCCGATGTGTTCAGATTGCCATTCTTCACGTACAGTAAAGCCTTTATAACTTTCTCCTTCGATTATGAGGCTGTTATCACAATACAACTGGTAAAATATTGACGTATTGTAATTTCAATATAAGATTAATAAAGTAAAACAAAAATTTAATGCTTATCTGACCATTTAGGATGCGTAATATGTCTTTTATCTGGACTAATAAGGAACAAAACCATTGCAATTATGTTTTTTCCCTTTACACGTCTTCTTAAAATACGTGTTTATCTGGTGTCTGTCTATCTTAACTTGAACAAATAAATATTTCAGTTAATTTTCTCCTTGCCTCATTGATAAAAACATTTCTAAACAAGACAAACCAAATGCGATCTATTTGCAACAACTGCTTCTTAAGACTTCAGTTGTAGATAGGTCAGAATTAGTGTATTTAGACAGAAGAAAGGACAGAAGAAAAACAGGAACAAAGGATAGAAACAATTGTAAATAACTGGAAATGAAGAAAGAAAAAGATAGAAAGAAAGAAAAGAAACAAACAAAGATAGAAAGAAAAAAGAAAATGAAGGAAAGAGAAATGAACGAAAGGAAAGAAAGTTGACAAAATGCAGAGAAAGAACCAAAAAGGGAAAAAAGGAAAGAAAGTGGACAAATCGGAGAGAAAGAACCCAAAAGGAAAATATGGAAACTTTCATATATAGACATCCTGTTCATCTCTCCGACTATAGTGTTCTGTAGGGCGTGTGAAAGGCGGTTGGAGATCAAATACATTAGTCGATGCGCTAATTTGTAAACAGTGCCAAGTCAATTGGTCCTCTGAGACTTCAATACGCTAATAAACTATTAACCTCACCAAGGAAAGCTTAGAATGTCGTGACGAGTGGAGGGCCCTTATAATATAGCGGGATTTCTTTTATTCTCATGTGCTTTGTTTTGTTTTAACCATTTGAATGCTTGGTAATTTTCTTAAAATATATGTTTGTGCCGTCTGCATTCGAAAACATTAATATCTGCCCAATTTTGATCATGAAAGATACTAAGAGTAGCAAACAGGTTATAGATCACAGACCAGTCGTCAGTTTACAGTTACCAGCCAGAATTCTGCCTGATAGATTTGTATAGTAACAATCTCTATATTCGATAGATGAGAGACCGGTTCCCAGTCGTCTTCAGCATATGACATATTTGCATTCTGGGTAAAAAAAGGAGAGGGGACAACAGGAGAATCAGATCTAAGACTGATCAAACCGTCGGCATTCCGTTTGTCATTCAGAAGACTTCCTCATGGAATTCCAAATGCCGTCGCCGGGATTTGAACCCATGCTGAGAACACAGACAAATACATGGCCACGTTTCGTAATGGGATGATGTAAGATACTGTACAACCCGGGGTCCCAGGTGCTTATGTCAGCTAATTAAAAACATGAAACATGCGCCTAATGATGATAAACGACATTCTCGACTGTAAGAAGATCCATTGGAAAACAACAACAACTTCAAACAGGCTCATTTGTCTGCAGACGACACTCCAAAGACTATAGAAAACCCATCACAAAAGTAAAGGAGTTGCTGTATTGTTGCATTGAGACATTGACTTGTATTATTAATTAAGGTAGAATACCCGTAATCCGCCTTAATGAATTTCTTTTCATCATTGGATTACTTCGGTTATTCTAGGTAAACATCGGTCGGGGCAGGAAGTATTCGCCTAACACCGAATAGTCCTTCGGCACCGGAAAACGTTCGTTTTAATCATAAAAAGTATTAAGTTGCCTGCCTAAGTTTCATATAAAAGCATATCAAAAGCGAGTTCGTATTGAAATTCACTCAGGATAATCGGTCGAACATATCTTGATAAAGGGGGGAAATTGCACTGTTGAGAATTTTTTCCATATGGGTTTTACAAAGCGTCAATATTACTTCAGTGTTATTGCGATATCAGCATCAAAACGATGGAGAAAGATCGGTTAATAAACTGCCCATTAGTCCTTATAGTGCTGGAACCGAATTCGTGCTTATGCAAACAGGTTGGATCCAGGCCAGCCGCCAATTAACTTGGCGGCTGGTCTGTGATCTAACCTGTTTGCTACTCAGGTATCTTTCCTGGAAAGCAGACTACACAAAAATTTATCTTTAGAAATTACTCAGTAGTCTAAGGGTCAAGTATGGTCAAGGCGGATAGAACCATCAGCATTCTGTAAGTCAGCAGTGAGACTGTCTATATGGAAACAAAAAATGCCGTAACCGAGACTTTAACCCACACAGATAGGGACATTGTGATTTCAAGTTATGTTCTCTAACCAATAGACCCTATCGTGTCGAATAATCCCCCCTCTAGCAACAATGAGTTGTCTAGTCGTCTGGTTCAGTTGTGTTAACGAGAAAATAATAAAAGTCCTTTATCAAAGGAATACCGTACAGCTTTATTTGAGAGGATAAACGAAACAATTCGTCTTAGAACCACTTTCATTGGTCTTAAGGAACTAAAGCAGACAACAGGAAGGCTAGACTTTTCAACATTTAAAGCAATCTCTTGTTTGATAAGTTTTGTCGATGATTGCCACTAAAGGAAATGCAATGTTAAAGTTGATAGATGTCGTTTTCAATCGAATTTCAATCGTACGGTATTTATTCAAGATTCCAGGTACAGCTGTAATCATGTTCATTATACCATCTCACATGTACATGCGCCATTCTTGAGCAGCAATTAAAAGAAGAAGAAAGCACATTTGATAAAAAAAAGATAATTAAGATAAAAAATTGATAAAGAAAATGAAAATCAATATGAAATAAGACGAGAAAATATATTCCAGGTTCAAAAGAATAAAACAATAGATACGTTCACTTTAAGCGCTCTTCATCCGTTCTCTTCTTTATCGCCCGGTATTTACAAATAGACGTAATTTCCCAAGGGGGTTGCCATACTCGCTTATCACCATGACCCAAGCTTTGGTGGATTTCGGAAATGTCAATTGTGCTACGTTCATAACATTAATCAACCCGAAAGCAATGGGGAAATGATACTACTGGCCCTTGAAAACGATGAGCCGCAAGTCGAAATTGCTCATTGTGAGCAATTTCGACTTGTATCCCATCGTTTTCAATGACACAATAAGAAAGAAGTGGTTTAGTAATCGGTATGACATTCAAGAGATGTTGCTAACGGGAAAATACTTAATTGCATCCACTGTATTTTCGTTAACCATTTCTACATCGGAATATTACTTGAAAGATCTATTTCGCCGCAAACAAGATAAACATGACATATAGTGAGGATTTTCCCCCTGATATCACAAACCCTCTCTCTCAATGTAAAATCAAACTGCTTTATATAACATGTTTGTCACAGTAACGGGCTATGACTGAGTAATTCTTGACTTTTCTGTTTTACTTTTCGCGAAGGTATTAGTCCGCACAGAACTTATTTTGATGAGGATGAACACATGGGTAAATGTGTGACGATGAACATTGTTATCGATACACTAGTCGGCCTCAAAATGCTATATGTATGGGTCCAATTGACTATGATGCAAGCGCATCCAGTCCAAAAAGATAAACTCCAATTACTATGTTATTACCTTGGCTACTACTGGTACATGTACATGTATATCCAGTTTGGAATGACCAAGGCATTTTCTTATAAAGGAAAAGGTTACGAGCAATTCATTAGATGGCGAAGAAAAAAGAAGAAAGAAAACAAAACATTATCGAAGGCACGGGGGTCGTATGCTTCATTTAACAGCGTGTTGAGCTTTACAACAAAGGCAATTTTCCGATTGGAAGAGACGATAAACAACTCGGGCCAGTAGATGTAGCGAGCTTTTAAAACAAGGGCATCGTTTCTCGTCAAACGTGCCATTCCGGTAACCCGTCCTTGCGCATGTACATGTATGCCTTGAAACTAAGGATGTGTGTCACCTACTGTAACTATCTATATCAAGTTTGTATACCAACATTTTTGTTATGGTCGAGTATTCCTAATAAATTTGATCGTTTTCTTCTCTTAAGCATTTCTCCTTTTTCCACAATGTTTTCTGCCCTATCAGAAGATTATTTTCCAATTTCATCACATTTTGAAATGTCATCTGCAAGCTCTTCTAATTTGTGAGTCGAAAATTCGGCGTTTGGTAAAAGGTTAAGAAAGTTCAAGAATCATTGAATTGATATTGAATGTATCGCCAGGTTGTTGTTAAGGTAGGCTGTCCTCCACTTACATGTTCTATGATGAAATGTCTGTTTTTTTGCGATAGGGTAGTCTTTTCATGTTGGCTAAACTATGTTCTAATTCTGCAAGTCTTGGTATAAAGGTTGTCAATCCCTTATGAAAATGCTGTTTTTAAACCAACCATAAACATTTCTGTGCATTGGGCAGGATGAACCTAAGGAGGAAACATTATATGGTCACAAGTATAAATTCATTGCTGTAAATAAAGTAATCGGACAGAATAGACAGTTGGAAGAAATAACTTTTTTTTTCGTTAAAACTCCATGCTTGGTCACATAGAAATCTTTACAAAAATCCAAGTGCTCCATTAGATATTCCATACAATTTTCATTTTATCAGTCCTAAGGCCTCTTATACAATTACGCGAAAACTAATTATATTGTCCCCCAAGCCTTTGGTCGCAAGAGTGATCGATTCAGTATACAGTAATGTCTCGTTAGTCCGAACACGTCCGTTCCCAACAAAATGTCCGGATTACCGATTCATCCGGACTATTGAAGTAGAGCATGTTCTTATACACATTAAGACATAATTGGTCTGTATGCACGTGCATGCTTATAACAATTTAGCAAACGCCAAATTGTCGACCGTCCTAAATTGAAAGAGTTTGCAGACGACATTTCAAAACGTGATGAAATTCAAAAATAATCTTCTGATATGGCAGAAAACATTGTGGGAAAAGGAGAAACTGCTCGTCACGAGCAATTTCTCCTTTACCAACAATGTTTTCAAAAGTCGTCTGCAACTGGTCAAATAATTCCGTTCCCTTACAATTTCGTTCGGATTGCGAGAGATCCGGATTATCGGGGTCCGGATAAACGAGGCTTCACTGTATTGCCTTTAAGTTGTCCTGTGACGCCAGTGCTCTTTATAAAGTAGAATAAAAACACACACAATACATCAAAGGCCTCGTTTCTCAATGTGTCTTAAGATAAGATGTGACCATGGTGATTGCTTTACATAAAACCTACTGATCGTTTATCTGTTATGAGTACAGCAGCCTTTGTCAACGATCATTCATCGAGCCAGCCAACACGTCAGACATACACACACATAAACATACAGACACCAAAATAGCCACACAGACAGGCACCACGACATACACCACAACAGAAAGAGATCAGAGCAGACAGAAAGACAGACAGACACTAATAGAAACGGACACTAATACAGTCACACAGGATGGCATAAAAACGGCAAGACAGTCAGGCAGAAATATAGGAAAATTATTTGGCTGGCAGGCAAAAAAATGACAGAAAATACACAAGATATTGAAAGCTTATCATGACCGATAAAAACAAGACAGACGGACACTGAGACAAACCTACGCCTAGATAGACACGTAGCAACACAGACATGTAGAAAATACACAAATATATAGACTGACAGACATACACATAGTATAACGGAATATACAACACATAATGACAAGTTGCCCTGCGTTATTGCTTAATTATCTTGACCCGCTTTGAATCGAGAATTCCCAATCTTATCATAAACATCACAGCACCCCATTGTAAAATCCTTTGATGGGGGAGAACACAGGGCAAAGAAGTCAGCTGGGAATGAACATATTGTTTTATTGAGAAAACTTGCAACAAAGCATATGGCATTGGGGAGAGGAGGCTGCTATTTAAAGTAGTTATGTATACTTCGATCTGTACTTGGTGCATATTTCAGTATTTCTAGGAATTATGTGTTCAGTTTGTTTATATATGGACATACAGTGTGATCGATATATGATTTTTAACAAGCTAAAGCGTAATGTTTCTAGCAGCCACAACAATAACCACAACAACAAATAAAACAAAGGAAGATTTTTATCTGAAAAATGATATATCTATTGGCATTTTGAATGAATTTTTGAATGATTGTTGAATAATGCACGTTTGACCAACGTATCAGTTGAAAGACGAAGTCAGTTTTAAATGAAAATACGACAACTCAAACTGACTAAGGTTTAAACTAGCTAGCATTATTGTAAAATATGAGCAGAGGATTGTTCTCATATTCGAGATTCAATGCAAACGTGAAGGACTAACCATGCTTTTGTACTGAACCTGCATATTGTGAAATACCGACACACACTTGAGTCGGGGTTTTAGCGACTTGTCTGTTAAGACAGATAATCAAAATTGGGTGATCCGATTGTTTTTTATGAACACGATCAGATATTTATACAGTAGTTGAGAAAGGCCTCAGTGGTGAATGCATGGCAAAGTATAAGTACAACAAACTTACCTTTTAATGATCATGTTGTATATCCAAATCCAAAAACAACGACACTTTACAAATTCAGCAAGCACTTGGTTTGATAATCCAAAGGGAACAAAAACAAAATGCAAACTTAACAATTTTAAGATATCTTAAGATAGTTAAGACTTCTTGTTTTGTGTTGATTAATCTCAAACACGCTATGGACGTTATGTTTTGTTTTGGAAAACCATCTCTTATAATCAAAAGTAGGTCACGCATGCTCTTCATGCAATGTATCGTTGTTCTATCGAAACTACGGCCACTGTACACTTCTGTATATATCGCAGAAAGAGGAGTTCACCATACTTTAATTTGGGATCGCATCCCGTCCAAATAACCGACTTGGTACAAACGGATTCCGTTCTGTTACTTTTATTGGGGTTTTACATCGCGTCAACGATTTCTCAGTTATATTTGGAACCGAACAAAACAGAAGTTTACTTCATGACTTAAACACTTAAGTTTCATCGTCATAACAAAATATACACCTACATGAAATAATGGACAATGTATGTTAATACATACTTACAAACATACAAAAAGTAATGCGAACATAGTTCTTAATATGTATACATCAGAGATAACAATATTACACACTATTGGGCAAAACAAATTTGTCTCTTTACATTTGACAAACAAAATCTGATTATCAAGTTGGCTTTTTCTCTTCTCATTGTTTTTTTTGGTGATAAATTCATCTAGATTGATATTCATCTAGAATAGAGGAGGACAACACTGGATAAGTGCAAGCTAGATTTGAACATCAGCAATCTGCACCCGTTAAGTAGGTCTGGGGACTAACTCGAACTTATAGCGTACAGAGGTATTATTAATTGATTTTCGGTATCAACCAACCACTAGACCACGCATTCGCCTCTATGAAACAAACAAACGTCCTACTTAATGGGTTAATCTATGATGATGAATAGAAACTCTTGTGACAAAAGGATGAATTGCTTACAAGGAACATTTCATTATTAAGTCACAAGTGTTTAACCCTTTACCAAACGCCAAATGTTCGACTGTCCTAAATTAAAGGAGTTTGAAGACGGCATTTCGAATTTGATGAAATTGGCAAATAATCTTCTGAAAGGGTAGAAAGCATTGCAGGAAAAGGAGAAATTGCTCGTGACAAGCAATTTCTCCCCTTCCCACAATGTTTCCAGAGTCATCTCAACAAAGTAGTACAATGTTGTCATTGTTTGGTAATGGGTTAAAGTCTTCAGCAGCACACATATCAGAGAGAAGCATAATCAAGCAATGGGCTAGAATTTCACTTCCATCACCTCTGAAAGCGCCGCAGAATAACACCGCTAGATCGCAATTCGATTCCTTCCCGTGTGAAATTTATTACGACCGGGATAGATCCTGTCAGATGCGTGGTGAGCTCAAGTGACCAGCGCAGCGGGTTTAACGATGTTTTTTATTGGCTTCTCGCGTCTTTTTCTCTTTGGCCTATTCTAGTATATTATGCTTATGGTTCTTGTTCTCTTTCCCGACTTTTATGATCTTCTTCTTGTTCTTGTTTTCCTTGTTCTTGTTTTCCTTCTTGTTCTTCTTCTTGTTCTTCTTCTTGTTATTCTTAATGTATTCGTTGTTGTTGTTCTCTTTGTTCTTCTTCTTGGTGTTTGTTCTTGTTGTAGTTCCTTTTTGTTTTTATTATTGTTCTTCTTCTTGTTCTCTTTCCCGACTTTTATGATCTTCTTCTTGTTCTTGTTCTCTTTCCCGACTTTTATGATCTTCTTCTTCTTCTTGTTTTCCTTGTTCTTGTTTTCCTTCTTGTTCTTCTTCTTGTTATTCTTATTGCATTTGTCCTTGATGTTGTTCTTCTTCTACTTCTTCCTTGTACTTCCCTCCTCCTCCTCCCCTTCTTCCTCCTCCTCCTCATCATCTTACTATTCCTTTTCCTTCTCCTCTTCCTCCTCCTCCTCCTCCACACCACATCTCCTCTCCTTTTTCTTCTTCTTTCCACCTTCTTCTCTTCCTAATTCTGCATCTTTTTCCACCTTCTTCTCCTTCTTCAAAACGCTGCATGAACGCTGTACTGAACCAATTTTTCAGCACACAGTTAAGTAACACTAACCCTCGATTTCAGTATAAGGAAAGGCTTGTATGAAGTTCAAACGATGTTATTACAGTCAATTAAACATAGATCGACCATAACGCTACATTTTCTTCAAAACTTCAAAAGCCATGTACGATATGATGGACCTAATGAATGTGATGATGTAAGCTGACATTGTCCCATCAATTCTCATATCGATTTCTCGCTGAACTCTGCACACCCTTACCATGATCATGTGGTGTTTCGATTTGTTTCAACTGATTCTATCATAATTCATAACTCATTTTAGCCAGATTTTGCAGTTTTTCTGAGCACAAGTAAGCTTTTAAATACTCAATCATTTAGTAAGTTATTTGTATGATGCAGACACATTTAGAAGTATTGTTTGGAAGGTTGTTGATTAATTGCTCAAGTTAGCATTTTACTTTGCTCAACAGTAATTTTTATCCTATTACAGAAACTTGACGTAGATTCAATGTGTCGTCTGCAAGCAATGAAACTCTTGAGATCTAATATTTAATACACAAAAAAATAGCAATTGCTCAAATAAGTAATGTATCCTTTCAACATCGGTAAGAAATTCAAAGACATACTTTTTAATACAGTTTCAAGTTCATTGCCGGCTTTCTAAAATTCCAGACGTTTACATTTTGTGTGCGGTAGAATGACAAATGACATACGGACAATCTTTTGCCCGCTGTTACATCATTTAACTGAACAGCCCTTTTTTAATCCTTTACCAAACAATAACGACATTTCACAAGTTGAAGACGACACCGGAGAACATTTTGGAAAAGGAACGTAACGAGCTTTTCTCACAATGATTTCTACCCTACCAAAAAGTTATTTAACGATTTCATCACATTTGAAATGTCGCCTGCAAACTCTTTCATTTTGGGACAGTCGAACATTTGGCATTTGGTAAAGGGTTAAGCTTATTTTTCATCTCAATTTTAACTGACAACCGAGTAACAACAGACCAGTTTACATAACTTGATCAAATTCTCCTATGGGGATTTGTGTGTAAGATAACGTCTGCTTCAAATATAAAAATAAAAGAGAATCGTCTGCTGATAATAAAGATGTAATACCGACTGGTCCTAATATGAGCTAGTTGGCCAGACAATCAAATTGTCTTATCTCTTTTAGTACTAATGGCTTTTCTCTATGGTATTCTGGTAAATTGTGGATGCCAAAACTGACCTTAGATAAAATACAGGATCCGGTGAGTCAGTGCAGGATCCGGATAGTCATTTTAGGATCAGAAGAGCCGGAACGTGATCCGGATAGCTAGTATAGGGCCATGGAGAGCGAGTGTTCGACCCGGAAAGTAGGCATAGGATCTGGAGAGGTGAAATAGGATCTGGTATGTCGATTTAAGATCCGGAGTGGCTGTAAAGGATCCGGAATGGTAGTAAAGGATCTGAAATGCGGTATAGGATCCAGACAGGCGGTATAGGAACATGAATGGCGGTATAGGAACCGGAATGGCGGTAGAGGATACGAAATGGCGTTATATGATCCGAAATGGCGGTTTAAGATCCGAAATGGCGGTATAGGATCCGGAGTGGTGGTTAAGGATCCGGAATGGCGGTATAGGATCAGGAATGGCGAAATAGGATCCGAAAAGGCGGTAAAGGATCTGGAATGGCGGCATAGGATCCGGAATGACTGTATAAGATCCGGAATGACAGTATAGGATCTGAAAAGCCAGTATAGGATCCGAAAAGCCAGTACAGGATCCGAAAAGCCAGCACTGGACATGATTCTGACTTTGCTTGGTGTAATAATTTCTATACATTCACGTGATCAGCCACAAAACAAGACCTCAATGAAGCAAATAATTCTCAGCGATTGAAAACGAACATATGAGGAATTCACATCCGTCTTTATTAGTTTAAGGCGATTTATCAACATCGATTGCGAAGTTTCATTTCACGCATGAGGCGTTGGCTCTAGGAATGGTATTTTATCCATCCAACCGTGTTAATATCTATCTCGTTAGAATCTACCACCATTAAGGGGACATTGGCATACGATTGGTTATAATAATATATTAATGTCAATGTTGGGTTTGTTTTTGGAATTATGCGCATCTAGTTTTGACTAAGTAGTCCGTTATTTCCTATTTCTTCTTGACATATTTTAGGCTTATATACAGGTTGCCATTTGTATCCTGGGTCCTGCTAGGCCTGGTGATTATAGTTGCACCCTCGGGGTTCCGGGTTTGAGTCCTACAAAACCGTTAATTCTATTGAAATGTCCTTCGGTTCTAACCACTAGAAAACATATGAACATTTGCTTCAACAGTTCTTTGGAGTATTGCAGAGGTCTAAAGATCAATCCAAATTACATGTTAGACTACCGGTATATTGCTAAAACACGGTAATATTGTCGTTAATGTTTCTTTTGAGAACTGAATCTAAACATATTTTGTGAGACCTAACCAAGTCAACCTCTTATCCTACAAAACCCAATTGCAACGCATCTGTTGTTAAGATCTTTGTAAACCACGGTGACAAATGAACCATTGCTCATTATAAACAGTGAGTTCTCGTTAATCCGAACACGCCCGTTCCCAACAAAATGTCCGGATTACCGATTCATCCGGACTATTGAAGTAGAGCATGTTCTTATACACATTAAAACATAAACGGTCTGTATGCACGTGTATGCTTATAACAATTAAGCAAACGCCAAATTGTCGACCGTCCCAAATTGAAAGAGTTTGCAGACGACATTTCAAAACGTGATGAAATTCAAAAATAATCTTCTGATATGGCAGAAAGCATTGTGGTAAAAGGAGAAATTGCTCGTCACGAGCAATTTCTCCTTTTCCCACAATGTTTTCAAAAGTCGTCTGCAACAAACTGGTCAAATAATTCCGTTCCCTTACAATTTCGTTCGGATTGCGAGACATTCGGATAATCGGGGTCCGGATAAACGAGGCTTCACTATACATTTAATCTTATTGTCACAAGGGATTTCACCTCAAAGGACAAAGAAAATGCATTTTTACTTGATGCTTTTTAGTGCATGCAGTTGCTTTGAATTTGGACTAGCCAAAACTAACTTTTCAATGTGAGGGAAAAGGTTAAATCGGTGCATTCATAAAGCTGAGAACAGGGTGTTGAAATTGAATTCGACCTCCCAATTTGTTTGTCGTTACCTAATGATTGCATTCGATCGGAAATGCCAAGCTGCGACCGGGCGTGATGAATCGCACCAACAAACTCGCAAGATTAAGATAAATGGACTTGGACGTTTCTCGATTGCAGAATCGTTGCCGCTTTCCCTTGCTCCATGCTGGCTTAGACGCTTTAATTAAACCATTATCAAACAATAACGACATTTGAACAGTATGTTGCAGACGGCTCTGGAAAACATCGTGGGAAAAGGAGAAATTGCTCTTACCGAGCAATTTCTCCATTTCCCACAATGTTTCTGCCCTATTAGAAGATCATTTTTCAATTTCATCACATTTTGAAATGTCGTCTGCAAACTCTTTCAATTTTGGACAGTCGAAAATTTGGCGTTTGGTAATGGGTTAAGGGAAACGTATTGTGTCATACCGAACAGGAATGGTAGAAATGTTATTATCCATGTTTTTTTTTTATAATAATATAAAGAATTATACAGTCAAACTTGTGTTAAGCAGCCACCCTTCTAATCAGCCTACCTGCCTTAAACAACCACTACAGAAAGTCCCATTGTAAGATTTATAGAGTACATCAATTTGTGTTAAGCAGCCAAACTGTCTTAAACAACCAATTTACTCTGTCCCATCGGCTGGCCTCTTAACACAAGTCTGACTGTATATAAACACCATTTCTGTCTGTTTGTTTGTCTGTGTGTGACTTTGTGTGATGTTTGTGGGGGGCACTGTGGGTCATAGAGTTGCTTTCAGTGATATAACGCCTTTCCTGGATTAACTTGCACGAGGCAAGGGCCCTGTAGTGTCTTGCCAAAGGAGATCCCTTCCAAACTAGAGGTACCTGAGGGGTTCGAACCCGGGACCTCCGAGTTTTAAGGCGTCCATCTTAACCACTCTATTACGCCGAACACTTCACCGCTACTGCATTGTGGTTGAGCATGCATGCGTGTAAATTCACCAATTGGATAACAAAAGGCCATTGCTTGGTTATAAAGATATGGAGAAACATCAAAAAACAAAATCCATGTAAACCATCATAAATATTTAATTAATAACCTTATTACTTAAAATCGTGACATATGACGATTGTCATAACGAACGAACATAAACATAAATATTTTTGGCGAACTTATAAAAATCTGGCAATCAACTTGGATTCAAAACTGACGAATATACATGTACCGTAAGAATGATGAAATGAGAAATAATGAATATTAATCAATGATTAAGACTAATACAATGGAATCTGTCGCTATCAGAGTCATTGGTACTTATCGGATACATTATTCTTTAACCTCAACAATCACTCTCTTAGAATGTCTTCCTAGAAAATATCATTAGGAATTATTACGAGAAACAAACAATATCTGTGTGCGTAAATTTCTCCATTTTCTGTAATTGTTTCAGTCTAAAAAGAAATATGTCATCCAATTCTTTTCAAAAACACAGCATTACATCTTGACATTGACTGCAGTTCTTACCTTGAACACATGTTCTTTTGTAGCAAAGAAATAATGAAAAAGGAGAAAAAACACATACGGGTGCGGATATCATAAAGATGTGTTTGAACATTTGACAAGCTTTTAGGACAAAATTAACACTAATTGGATCTACACAAAAACAGGGAACAAGTTGAAAAAGCAGCCGATGATGATAACCGATTTAAAAGCACCATCGAAAGAAAACATATCTTCCGGAAACAACATGGCTCGCTATGCTTGACACCTTAAATAAACCACATATTGTCAATCCTCAACGACAGACTCGTCGCGGCATCAGTTCTATGCTGCTATGATATTCACTGCTACGAACATTGATAGTCCCGCGTCCAACACCAATACACGCGTAGAACCGATTAAAACCCAACGCACTCCAAGCACCCTTCAGAAACTCTGTCTTATGCACTTAGACTATGCGCGACACCAGTTTTAAGAACTGCTACGAACATTGATAGTCCCGCGTCCAACACCATAACACGCGTAGAACCGATAAAAACCCAACGCACTCCAAGCACCCTTCGGAAACTCTGTCTTATGCATTAAGAATGTGCCTGGAACCAGTCTTAAGAAGTGCTGTGGCCATTGGTAACCACGCATTCAGCGACATAACAACCGTAGAGTCGATTAAACTCAACGAGCTCCAAGCACCCTTTCGGAAACTCTGTCTTTAGCACTATGAATGTGCGTGGAACCAGTTTATTGACCCATGAGCAATTGGATCATACTGGTTCCGCCTTCATTGACAACCATGGATTTGGCTTCTACTGGAAAATGTCTTCTATCACATACACATCATCAAAGGAATATGTATTCCTTCAGTCCATGCTTTAAAAGGTCCTTGCACACCTTCTCGGAATGTTCCATCTTGAAGATCAGCGCCGCCATGATGGAATGTTCGGTGTCGGCGAGGCTGATTTTCTCTATAAACGGCTTTAGCGACATCAGGCCTTTCAGGGCTATATTAACGTCTAGACCTGTAATTAATGGAAACAATAGGGTGATGGTGCACTCCTTGGCTGATGCCACGATATGATAGAAAATGCTTTTAACTTTTATTAATTTTAATAGACATCTATTAATGTAGCCATTGTATGATTATTAATGTATATTCCAATATTACAGAAATATGAAATAGTTTACCCAAACAGCAAGCAATAAGGCTATTTTATGTTAATTTGAGTTGGGCTGTTTTTTTAGTTTTTTATTCAACAACAAAAAATTTGGTCCCTCTTTGACGAATGTCCTGACATCATAGGAAAAGCTTTTTTTCTAATTTATTGACATTTATCAATGACGTTTTGGTAGTAACATTGGTGTATGTCCTGTTATTACAGAAACAGCAATGATTCTTTTCATGACGGCAAACATTTAGGATAGTCTATGTTATTTGAGTTATGTTTAATCTTTTCATATGGTGCAATTATTGTTCACAAAACTATCTACAAAAGATGGTGATACATGCAATTACCGAAAACAGTGCCTTGGTAGATTTTACAATTCATACATGAAGATGGGATATATCGATCTGCAAATGATTTGAATAATATGATACTTGTGAGATCTTTGATTTTATGCATTGTCAGGAGTGAAAAAGCCTATATTATTTAAAAAAAAAAAATACAGTCATTTTTATGTATCACATTTCGTTTCATTTTGCCAAGAGAAGTGGTAAAAAATGTCATTGTACATTTTTACAAACAGGCAAAACAATTCAAAAGGGTCAATTTCAAGTATTTTATGTTTGTGTTATAGCATCGGTCTTTTTATTATCAATAATGCTTTCATTTTTATCATTATTATATCAATTATTACTTTAGTGGTAAAGAATGAAATTACTTCTATCATTATCAAATTTGGTTGATTATAAAAGTCATCATCTACATGTTCAAAACCACCCTATGGTCAAACATTATTCGTTTAATCTAGATAAATGCATGCGACTGGTCCAGTTGTAAACATGAACAGGTGGTCCTCAAAGTATAAACAAGCTAGGATTGTTAATGGCTATTGAGCTTAGGTACAAATGGGATTTCCCCATAACGAACCATGTATCCACTTGTCAAAAACGACATCTCCTAGGATTCAATTTTACACGATATGGACTCAAAGGCACACAGACTACATAGCAACAGCTTGAAATATGTATTGAACACTCAATCAACGCTATATCTCTTCTCAAGAAGTGAGTGAGAATTTATGAACCATTAATCCACTTGTCAAAAAATCCGGCATTCTCCCATATTCAATTTCACATGATAGAGTCTTCAGAACAATTCAACCATGTAACAATCACACAACCACATGTAAATCGTATATTTTCAAGTATCGAGAGAAAATTCAACGAACCATATATCCATTGAGATAGACAGAGAGAGAAAGTCGATGGACAATACATCCAATTGTCAAAAACAACATCCTACAAGATTCAATATCCCATGGTCGAGTCCTTAGAACAACACAACAAAATTGAAATTGTACAACCCGAACTGAGTATTGAGATATAATTCGATTGGAGGTTCATACACACGGGTTTACAAATTATGCTAGAGATTCGTGAAAGAGAACAACACCAATGGCTGATCCTAAAAGACAGTCTGGAGAAGCGCCTTAGTCAGAAGGAACTGCATAGCATGAAGAGCAAAATTAGCCCCACTGAGATTTGAACCCAAGCAAAGAGAGACCGCACGGTTTCAAGTTCTGTACCCTAACCACTAGGCCTGTCAAGATGAAGGAAGGTATTTGAATAATGAATTTCGAAATCATTGCAATAGAAATTAAGGAAAACACTTCCCCTCATGCAAAATCAAACGTCAAAACGTTAACCCTTAAAGTGCTGAAACCGACTTCATGCTTATGCAAGTAGGTTGGATCCAGGCCAGCCGCCAAGTAAATTGGCGACTGGCCTGTAATCTTACCTGTTTGCTACTCAGAGTATCTTTCGTCAGAAACTTTTACCTTAATAGTACTAGAACCGACTTTGTGCATATGCAAACAGGATGGATCCAGGACAGTCGCAAAGTTAATTGGCGGCTGGCCTGTGATCTAACCTGTCTGTAAACTCAGAGTATCTTTTCTCAACAAAATTTAGTCGATATATCAGGTTTTGGAAAGCAGACGAAACAAAAATCTCTTTTTTTAAAAGAAAAAAAATCAATAACACAGCACTCTAAGGGTTAAAGGAAGCTCAAGCTAGAATTGTAAATGGTACTTTTGTTTTTGGGAAGCAAACGACACAAAAATCCTACTTTAGAAAATTACCCAGCATTTTAAGGGACAAGTCAAATCTATTTTGATCCGTTTTCATTCAGGCCTGGGCAATTAGACTTTTGATGATCGAGGTGAAGGAACAAACAGCACGTATACGTCGCATACATCAAAGCTTACTAATAGAAAACCATTCAAAACACTTAAGGCACGTTCTGCACTGAATGCATCCTCTCGTTAAAATCCAATCAATCAGGATATATTTGAATATCTTTTCTCAAGTATACGAAATGTCAATAATTGCGAAACGACGGGTCTTATCTAATACAATCAAACGGTGAGAATGGCTTCGATCTTTTGATTTCTCACGTTTTGTTTGTTTGTATGGTGTTTCACACCATATAAACAGTTTTTCAGTTAGTTTAAACATATCTTATTCAATGAAAAAAACACCATTATATACATTACAAACAATTTTGTGAAGCGGATCGGAACGAAAGCTAAAAGCTTATAAAGTTCCTCTCCTTAATGGCGACACGCAGGTCGTTTACAATATAATCATGTTAATTATTATTTGCGTATTGATGTAATACAGTGAAGAAATAAAGCATTATAATAGTAATGATAATCAAAACAACAAATAAACATTTGGAGTGACGAGAAATTGTTGGAACCAATACATGAGGCTGTTGATAGATAATGCAATAGTATCTAACAAAAAAACAACTAATGCAAGATCTTGGCTTGCTGTTGAGTATCTTTAAACATACTCTAAAGGATTATGCTAATGATAGTTCAAACATATTCATCAGAATCTCTTACTATCACGAATATAAATATGAACAGCACTAAAGATGGTTTCATTTTCTGTTACGGAGAGATCTGGATTACCGAAAAGTATAGAGTTAAGGTTGAACAAAGTTTTTCAGTTATGTTAAGTTCTTCTTAGATCCACCAGTACTATCAGGCTATGGAATTACGTGACATGCCAAGGGTCAATCTCACGAAACCAGATGTGTTGGTTGGCTCGAACACGGGACCCTCGAGTTCTAAGTCCACCACCTTAACCACTGGGCAACCCAGTCCCCTTTCTTTAAAGCATTTGGTCGTTTGTTTGGGATATAACGCCGGGTTAACAATTTTTCAGTTAATGTTGCGGCTTTCTTCGATTCAACAGAACTAGGCTAGGGCTCTGAAGTGTCCTGTCAGAGGACATTATCACGATTTCTTCTGTTCTCTATTTGTGTTTTCGGTCAGAAATTCAATCAGCAAAGGATGTATTTCATAACTAATTGTTCTCTGATGATTCCAAAAACATCTAGATTAACGAATATATTATGTCATCGTTTTGTGTATTCGAGAAAACACCACTAGCATAAGGTATTGATTGTATTAAAGGAGAAATTCATACCAAATACAACGAATAAGAACGCGAAAAAAATGTTTTCTTTGATTACTGCCAGTATGTATGTAAGTATGTTATGTGCCAGTAATATTGTAAATCTTTGCAATATGGGCCAGAGGCCTTAATCCCTTAACCCTTTCCCAAACAATAACGACATTTGACCACTTTGTTGCAGACGACTTTTGAAAACATTGAGGGAAAAGGAGAAATTGCTTTGCTCGTGACGAGCAATTTTTCCTTTTCCCACAATGTTTTCTGGCCTATCAGAAGATTATTTTCCAATTTCATTACATTTTGAAATGTCGTCTGCAAACTCTTTCAATTTGGGACAGTCAAAGATTTGTTGTTTGGGAAATGGTTAAGTATCTCATAAACGTGTGTTAGTGTCATTATTCACTTACCTGTATCGAAGTTATAGGAGCGCGCAGCTTCGCCTTCTGTTATTACGAACACATCACAGTCGTCTATATAGGCCACGCTTTCGAGTCGTTGCGATACTTTGATTTCGAAGAGGCGCGGGCTAAACTTCATGTTATTGAGGCAGTATGAATCGCTAATACTGGCCTCGTCCGATATCTTATACGTGTTGAAACATTTGAGGAAAATATTTCGCATCATCTGAAAATAGATGGACGAATCGATGGTTTATGAAGTGAACAGAATACGAATTAATTGATTAAAGTTAATAAATTGAAACATAAACAAATGATTTAATTTTCTTTAAAAAATGATGAAATACTTTAAACACAAATAAAGAGTTGTAGACCACGTCAACATTATTCCAGTCAAGTTGCACTGCCTGACTCATACTGATGGCGGAAGACTCTAAATATAATGACTGGTCAAGCCGGGTAAAATCAGCGGCATTTCGTACGCCAGTTGGGAGACTGCCTCTCATGTAAATTTAAATAAACTTGTGTTTGAACAAACACAGCGAGAGACCATATTGGTTTCAGGTTTTTAAACCACAGGGGCCACACATAAATAAATTATAGATTGATAAGAAACGAAGAACCAATTGTCTTGTAGGAAAAATTCAGACTTCTATTGAATTAATCGAAAAACAAAATCGCAAAAAAAGGATTATTTTCTTTGAGTATAGCCAGCATTCGACATTGGTGAATCAAAATTTGATTTATTCTGTATACAAAGTCAAATAATTTTGTGTTTCCGTTTTGCCTATAACAAGATATTGAAGAATAGTCTGAATGACATCGATTGTACATGAAACATCCTGATTACTTTAAGACTTTATGTGGTAAAAGGAGAAATTGCTCCTCACAGCCAAATTTTGTTTTTGTTTACTTCACAAAGTTTCAGAAGTTGTCTTTCCAAGAGGTACCATCATGTTCTGTTTAAGCCACATACGTTAATATTTTGAACAAACAATGTAAGTTTATGTCAATGCACTTGTTTAACAAATTATGTTCTGCTCTGTTCAGTCAAAAGACCACGGATAACCTTGGTGAAAAAAAAAATCCGAAAACAGATTTCCACAAAAATCTCTAAAGTGTTAGGAAGAGTGAACTATATAACCAAACGACTAACTCAAACTACATCTTTACATACACCATGTCCATACGAATATTCCGAGGGAAATGTCGTCGCAAACTTAATTATAGAACTTGTTGAATCAATCTCGTTAGCGCGATTTTTTTCTGTACTACGCCATTAGGAAACACTAATTTCTATTTGGCCCCAGTCCCTCATACAGTCCCTGAAATCGAAATCTTCTCGGAGACACAGAGCTATCGTTTCCAAGGACCACAATGTGGTATAGAAGGTAACGAGTTCGAATCTGTGCAAGGTAATTCAAGACAAGCACAAACGCTTAATCGTAGCAACAGCTTCTCTAAGTTCTTACAGCATAGGTTAATAACACTCGGTTTAGTCCATTCAACCAGATGTAGACATTTAATTATATGTGTAACACAAAAACAGATTGGATCATCAAAGTCACACTCGATTCTGCTTCCTAGATGCATGTCCAGTTCTCGCACTGACTATGAAAGAGCTTCCCTTTATTTAGAGTTTCTTTCAATATTCGTCAGTAAACTCTGTTTCATCACAATGAATTGGATATTCCATAGCTTAACAATCATGTGTTTCCTAAAAGATCATTTCACCTAACTGAAGTAGACTTTTCTCATTCAAAGCAAATACCAATTTTGTCACAATGAATCTAAAACTAATCAACACAATACCTCATAGTTCCTGGGACATTTATTTTGTCAATTAACCGTTGATTTGAATAACATCTGCGGCGAATTACTCGGAAAGCGTGTCAATGAATGTAGATGGCTGCAAATGCTCGGAGGGACGTCACCACCCGCAAACAATTATGCAAATACGACTTCGCGACAAACGAGCGAGAGAGTCTCTAGGCATTTCCCTAGACAGACTACATCCTTACAGCTCCTCAATTTCTCCGGTATGTTATTATCGACTCGTCCAATTTCGGATAGATAGCAACCGATTATCATTGGAATTGTAAACTATTACTTTCCTGCCATTTTGGGGGATGGGGAGGGTTGAAGAAAGACCAACAGCCGAAACGTGAAAAAAGCTTGTAACGAGCAAATTGTTCATTTGTTAAAGTGTTTTAAACTGTAAACATGTTGGAAGCCCCAATAGGTTGTTAAAGAGCGTTTTCAAAAGTTGCTGATGCAACTGACATCTGATGGTGATAGGGGAGGTTATGATTAACTACGGATATATTTTTTCAATGGTCAACCATTTTCCTTCTTCTCGGTTTCTAAATCAATTCCACCTCCATTTGACTTTGTAACTGGTTACAAAGTTTGTTAAATATCTTTTTTATATCTGTAAATTTTCTATGAGATGAGGCGGTTGGCTTTTGAATCAATTGACCATTTTAAGCCTTTTTAGGGCGGGGACTTTTTGATAGTGGATGCTTTTTAGTGTGCCCCCAATAAATACATCTACTCACGGATTTATCTAGAATCGTCTTTAGCGCCTTCACAACATTCGACTCGGATTTATTGACGGCAAGCGCCAGGTAGCGGCATCTGGAATTCCCGAATATCTTTAGACTGAACCTTGACCTTCCGTCCTCGTCATAGGCGCCGGAACTGTACGCCGAGAGGTCAAATGTCAGATTGTGAACCCGTTTCTCTGGAGTGGGAACCAGCGTGGTGTTTGGGCGCTCGATGGCCGCCACGGCGCCGTAGATGCCGCTTGCGTGTTGTGTGTACTCGTCACTGATGCCGAAGTGCCGGGACGCCTGTCCCTTGCTCCCATCACAGCAGATGACGAGCTTGCGTCCCCGGATGTTGTCTAGGTCCTTGTTGGTGTCTTTGGTGAACTGGAAATAGAGAGAGATCATTGGATATGTGTATTTAACTCATTACCAAACAATGTATATTGTGGTATATGTTGCCCTGAATGTTGACAAGTCCTTGTTCGTGTCATTGGTGAACTGGTATAGAGAGATGGACCGTGAGATATGTGTATTTGTTAATTGGAAACGGAGAGAGAGTGAGAGAACATAGAACATATTAAAACTATGCTGTGTGTAATTGTTTGACTGTTTTTTATGAGTTGGTTTTATATAGTTGTTTTATGGCATTTCAAATAAAATGCCCGCTTCCAAACTAATATCAGTTTCTTTTTTAATATTCTCCATACATAATTTCTTATACGTGCAGTTTTTGTTCCTTAGAGGAACATGCATGCTTAATCAAGTGTATGCGTTCATGTTAAACATAGAAACATAAAGTACGATATGGATGTGTATTTCTTGAACTTGAAATAGAAGTAGTTCAGCAATATTGCAGCACACAGTGCACCTATTCATGTCCCTGGTGTTTCATCACAACATCATTTCCAGACAGCTGACTGCTTTTCCACATGGACACAATCGATCAGTGGAAACTAATGTACCATGTTGGTTCATAAAACGTCGGGAGGGAGAGTTATAGATAATGTCAGAAAGAATGTTTGGAAAATAAATCTAAAATAATAATCTATCAACGAATATTCAAGACCCTCGAAAGTACAATCAAGTATGCTATCGACTAATTTAAAGCAACTGATATCAGTTGCGATACGTTTGTTAATAAGAAACCCCTATAAAACCGGACCGTAACTGATTTATAACTAATAATCGATGGGACAAGTCCATCTAAATCTTGACAATGAGACGGCCAAGGGCCTCTTAATGATCGGACAAACATTGCCATATGGTGGTATTGATACTTTCGGCCTGTCTTATCCCATTTCCCCCACATATTGAAATGTGACTGGTCCAAATTGAAAGAAACATCAGACGACAAGGAATAACGTTGATTACTTATATATACAATGTACCGTTAGTGAAATTGAATTATATTTTCTTGAACATTGGATTAAAACCAATTCTTGGTGTTGGATTGAAACCACTGTGATAAAAGGATAAATTGCTCATGATGAGCAATTTATCCTTTTATCACAGTGGTCTCCATTGACGCCTGCAAGAGATGCGTCAAAATGAGTTTTATTCGGTTAAGATGGTAACAAACGACACATAGCGATGGCCAAGAACATTTGCAATCTGAGAATATTTACCACGGATAACATTACAAGGTGATGAATGTCACAATAAGTCAAACGTGCAATCTGAACTCATCAGGTTCCAATTAAAACGCCTCTGTTATAATATAAAAGACGCCATTTTGCTTCTTTCAATAACACTTTCGTTGTTCAAAGTATACTTTTGTTTTCAAATGAAAATGTCGAAAGCAGTATGTAAACTATGTTCTAATTAGATTAAGGAAACACAATAAGTTATATCTAATGATTTCACTATTTCGTATGGGTTACCGAACGAAGATAATGGTTTTTAAAGATATTCAACACTTCGATATGGATTAAACTACTCAACGTGGGTTGCATTAGAAAAAGATACGATGGATTCGAATATGGACAACAAACATTATGTGTCCGATTGATACGTTCGATTTAAAGTCTTATGGCGCTTTCTACAATATTGCATTCATATCTCAGCAGTAAGCGCACATATCAATGCTGTTTGTTCTCACCATAATTGCAAGATATTCTTTCCAAGTAATTGACTGTTCTCAAAGGTGAACGAAATGGATCAATATTAATGCGCGGAATAATGCGCTCCCTTTTCCTACTATAAAAACGGACTATTTTTCTTAATGAGAGTCACGTGACTGGTACTTTGGCTTGGTTTTATAACAAAGAGTCGGATATCAGAGACAAGGAGGCACCGATAAAATATGCGAACGTGTTACCAATACCTAAACAACGTCACAGAAAACAACATTGCGAAACATTGTTACACAAGCGTATGAAAATGCTTATCAAAAAGTGTTGAATACATCGGACAAACGAAGAATTTGCTCCACATGAGCAAATTCTTCGTTTGTCAGAATGTATTTAACGTCTTTATTCCTTTGCATTTCTTATTATAATTATCATTTATCAAAATAGCGAGGGTTTTCTGTAATGAACCAGCCTTAAACAGCAATGCCAACATACGAGCACCAAACATCTCCGATCCTTTCGAAACCATTGTTTAAACAACTAAGACCCTATCCAAAACATTGCTCAAACAACTCAGATCGTTTCGAAAATATTGCTCAAAGAACTCAGATCATTTCAAAAACATTGCTTAAAAGAAGGATTATCACAATAACCTTTTTTATTCTAATTACGATTAATTGTCTGAGAGAAACCTATGGACCAAAATACGCTAAATAAACTAAGGTGGATATAGAACTAACAGGCTAATACATTAATAGTTCATGGCATGAATTGTTGTAGATGTCTATCTCTCCATGTTGAAATGAATGTAATCGCTCTCAAATAGAAATCAACACAGTGCGTGCTTGTTTCCAGGAATAGACGATGCCACAAGTAAATGTAGATTTTTATTCTACAACAATAGACCGATGGTTGCTTGGATGAATGATCGAATTGGATTGGAAATTAACGGTCGTTTTATCAGTATTCCGGCTATGTATGAATTTGCGGTCAATAACATTTGAACCCTTATAGTCATTGAACCGACTATATGTTTATGCAAACAGGTTGGATCCAGGCCAGCCTGCAGGTGAATTGGCGGCTGGCCTGTGATCTAACCTGTTTGCGACTCTAAATGTCTTTCTTCATCAAAATCAGACAGCTACTTACGGTTTGGGAAAGTAAAAATCTATTTTTAGAAAATAATTCAGTATACAAAGGGATATTGATTTGGTATTTCCAAAATTCTGATGCGCACTATTCTTACAACAACCTTTCCAAAAAAGTATCAAATCACACGAAGCGTTTTGCTTCCAGCTGAAAGACGATCAAACACTATGGCAATCCAATTAATGAAATAATTCAAAGAATTAAAGCCAAACAGGGTTTATCCGAGCATTTTCACTATTTCAATCAATTTATTTTGAAAATGGTCGATTCAATTAATCATTGAAAAGAGAAAATTGAAACATTGAAACAGGAAAAGACTTCTCAAAGAAACCCATTATATGACCCAACCTCATTAAAAAATCTACTTGTTAAATGCATATGTTTGGAACAACTTTACTAAAAGTGAGACAGGACACAAGCGTCCTTGCTCCCGCTTGCGAATTCAAATGTTAACACGTCTCAGTATTCTACAAAGAAACTAACAAAGAAATCATATACAAACAAACCATTACGTACTTTCGTCGAAAACTTAAACTCCACCTCGACAGCACAGAGCGGCAGCACACTGATGATATACTCCAGATAGATCCCTACTCTCGTGTAGAAACAACCCTCACTCCAGATCCCCTCAAGGTTGTCAAAGTCGATACCATAGTAACGCAGAGAGGACGCCATCGGTGGCGTAATGGCGATCTGATACATCCGGTTCTCAACCGTGCATCGTGACTGCTCCTCGAATATGACCACCTTGTCAACCTTTTTACAGTGCACGGCAATGAGGGCCGAGGTCAATCCGACTGGTCCTGAGCCGATCACGACAACGGTCACGTGGGCGAGATCGCGCCGAATCTTGTTGACGACGGTCTTGGTGCCCACGAAGACTGCAACCGCTGAGAGCGTCAGCAGGATCTGGCAGGATACTTGTGATGACGTCACGGACATGCGCGCCAGGTCTTCCGGTTCGCAGGTCATGGTGACGTCACTAGAGGTAGCGTTGTGGATGGCCGAGAGGGTTCCTACCATGCTGTATGGTTCGTTCTTTGTTGCTTTTCGTTTTTTGTCACGTGGTGTGTTGCGTCATCATCTCATGTAAAGGGACACTGGAATGATACAATGGATACGACTGTTAAAGGTCCTTGTTTACAGTTCTTTTAAATCGTATAATAGTTGTACTTGTATGTGATACACACTAAAATATAGCCTGTAAGCAAATTTATATCGTTTTTATTTTTTCAAAGTGTGTATACAATGAACAAACATGTATTTCAACCCAAAAGCGTGACATCGCTTTTTAAAACGAACGCTACTAAGATAAATTTGCGCTACCTGCAATACTCATACTCTGAATAGCCAGTTTTATTTGTATATCAAACACCAATACAAAAACTGTATTGTCTCAACGCCATTTCAGTTTGACTTTTAAATGTTTTCTTCTTTGAACAAGCAACTTTAAGTAAAAGAGTGACTCTCATGTATCCGTCAATTCAAACGATCAACATTTAGTAGCTTAGTAGGTATGTCGCTTGATCGGGAACTACACTGTCGTTAATTATCCATACTTTTGATCACATTGGGGTTCTGCATGGCCTAGTGCTTATGATATTTGACTTGTATCTCCAGGTTCTCTGTTTAAGCCAAACCAGCGCACTTGGCCTTATGGGAGTTTCCTTTGGCAAGACACTTTAACAACATCCTAGTCAATACATTGTGAATACCCCGTAAGCTGTGAAATTACTGAAACATTGTTGAAGCGGCGTTAAACCAATTAAAATAACATGTTTTAACATGAATTGAAAATTAACTTCTTTCACTCAATTACCAGTCAAAGCACCATTATTTGGAGAGCCTATGTACTAGCAATTAATAAACTGATTGGAACTAATAAACATATTGCATGGTTACATTCGAACAGTGGTAAAGACATGATAACAGGAAAACGAAATTAACAAATCACAATGAAATTTAATAAAAATAAAAATGGCAACTGATAGAATATCTTTTACTTAAAATGAAAGATTTTATTTATATGAAGGAAGTCCAACAGTCTGTTTTTAAACAAATATTTCGCCATAGAATTGACAAGACACGAACTGACAAAAAGCGAATCTTGTCTGGAAATCCAATCTAAATGTCATATGGCCACCGACGAAACCATAGAAAACGTAAGAAAACAGACGTCTATAATTTGGCTAAAAAGTGGCGGTACGAGAAGGTATTTGCATGGAGCGTTTTCTATTATTCACACCCTGAATATTGTCTGACCCCATCGGTCTTTGACCACAGGCTCTGTCATTAGACGCATAGCTTTTTAGGATGTCATGGAAGGCGTATGATCTAAAGATTAACATCCAAGTTCTATGGCGTTGTTATTGGTGTGTGTAGATGTAAGCAAACGACAATTCAAGATTGTTCACTTTATTTATAATTATTTTTGTATGGAGTTTATCGCTCAGTTATGTAACGGCTTTCTTGGATCCACCAGTACAAGGCTAGGGCTCTAATGTGACTTGCCAAAGACACTCCCACGAAACATCTTGGCTCGAACCTTGAACCCCCGAGTTCTAAGTTCGCCATATCAGCCACTGGGTCACAAAGTACCCCGCTTAATTTATTAATTTGAGTGACAACACTTAAACAATTTTGACAAAGGAAGAAATTTCTCCTTAAACGTGTGTCTAAATTCATCTCTTGTACGAGAAAAAACAAAATAAGGCTCGAATATATCGGCGTTTCTTAACCGATACCAGATTTATTTACGAATGATTCAACATTCAACGTATGTTTCCTTGTAAATGATCTTGACAAAAGTAGAAATTTCTCCTTAAACGTGTGTCTAAATTCATCTCTTGTACGAGAAATAAAAAAAAATTTAAAAAATAAATAGGGCTCGAATATATCAGCGTATTCTAAACGATACCAGATCTAACTACGAATGATTCAACATTCAACGTATGTTTCCTTGTAAATAATTGTCCGCTTTATTTACTTAACAGCCAAAACATCGTTGTCCAACGTATAATTATATCCGTTGAGTGGTGCCATTCTCAAAATGTTTATAAATACGTAACAGAAAACAGCCGCTCTACCTTGAAGATATTTACATAGTCAGTCTAATAAAGAACATCGTATTCTATACACAAGTCTTAACCCTTTACCAAAGAGAATAAGTTATTGCTCTAATATAATTTCAGTTGCCATTGTCCGACCAATTCAATGTTGGAAATCATCTCATTCGCTTATCTAAATAGATAGACGCTGTCAAAAGTCAAGAAGTAAACACAAAAACGAGAATAAAAACCCAAGCAAGCACTAGACATAACGTTTTTATCAAATTGTGCTATACCGCCCAATAAGGTTTCCGTCTTATACCCATGTCTAATAATATACCAGATAAAGGCCAGTTAACAGGGATACGAGGGTCGTGGGTTCGGTTGGCGAGGTTTACTTAGAGATTTTTCATTAATCCACATTCGGTGCGAGTGTATGTAAAATCAATTAGTTAACCGAAAGATGAAGTTATTTGCCGCGTCAAGATGATACACCAAATATTATAACAACGATAGGAAAACTCATCATTGCTCAACTAGAATACATTGTATAGTATCTGATCGGTTCTTAACGTAGACGTTAAGGTGTTTTTGTTGGACGGCGCTCTTGTTCTGATAATCCTACGAAGTTATCTGCCGCGCTTAGCTTGTTATTGTGATTAAAATAGTATAACAACGAAAGGAAAAAAACCATCATTGCAAATCTAGAATACAATATTATATATGGTATCTGCTCGGATTTAAACGTCGGAGTTGCGGTATTGTTGTTAAACGGCGCCGAAAGAACTCGTATGAACAGTAATCAAGTGAAATCCCGAGTATGTAATAACCAGTTAGGGAAACAATAACAATGCACCGCATGCTACAATATGCAATTAAAGGAAAATTGACAACATCTGCTGTCTGTGGATTACATATATACGAGACATTACGTATAGACTGGTATAGATCGTCATGACGTAGATGTTGCACAGTGTTTTCACTTTACATATACAGATGTAAACATTTATCAACAGTTTGGTTTATCTTAAAGGCACATGAAAGGAGAGGAGTACAAATACATTAATGAAAAAATATATGGAGTTCTTTTATTATGTTCATAAAAGTCATGAGAATTAGTTTAGGAATGCATTGAGACCCTATCAAATAGACTCATTTGGAATAAGTTATTTTGTGCTTGAAATATAGTTGTCTCCAATTCAATCATGTTTATCAACAACCTGTTTGTTTACATATTCAAAATAACGAATTCTGATTGGTCGGTCAAAAATGTGTGTATCAACTGTGAGGTCAGAGGTGAAGAATCAGAAAATCTGAATTATAAAAACTTGCTAATCTGGGTTATTTCTGGTTTACTTTCACATTTAAGTTGTGCTGATGGTGTTTTCTGGTGATAACTTTTTGAATCTGTTCAAAAGTTTACCAAATAATATACTTTGATATAGCATTAATCTCCTTTAATGGGCCTTTAATAACGTTAAAGGTGCTTGTTCACAGATGCGAGGGAATTTGGAAGCTAAAATTCAATTTCTTTAGAACTGCTGCTATATGTTATATGATACGCATTGATGAATAGTTATTGGAAGCAAAATCCGATCTGTTTGCATTCTTTTGACCAATTACCAATCAATATTGACATTTGACCAGTTTGTTGCAACGACTCTGGAAAACATTGTGGGAAAAGGAGAAATTCCTCTTAACGATGAATTTCTCTTTTTCCCACAGTGTTTTCTGCCCTATCAGAAGATAATTTTTTAATTTCATCCCATTTTGAAATGTCGTGTGCAAACTCGTCCTATTTGGGACAGTCAAACAATTGGCGTTTGGTAAAGGTTTAAATGTGAATACATTGGAGTGACATGTATTTCGATCAAATCGCTGACATCGCTTTTGAGACCTACAGCATATGAACCGACCGACCTTACAAACCAACAAACCATCCAACAAACCATCAACAAACCATCAACAAATGACCAACAAAGCGATTGACCCAGCCCAGCCCAGCCCAGCCCAGCCCAGCCCAACCCAACCCAACCCACCCCACCCCACCCCACCCCACCCAACCCAACCCAACCCAACCCAACCCAACCCAACCCCAACCAACCAACCAACCAACCAACCAACCAACCAACCAACCAACCAACCAACCAACCAACCAACCAACCAACCAACCAACCAACCAACCAACCAACCAACCAACCAACCAATCAACCAACCAACCAACCAACCAACCAACCAACCAACCAACCAACCAACCAACCAACCAACCAACCAACCAACCAACCAACCAACCAATTAATCAATCAATCAATCAATCAATCAATCATGTCAATCAATCAATCATGTCAATCAATCAATCAATCAATCAATCAATCAATCAATCAATCAATCAATCAATCAATCAATCAATCAATCAATCAATCAATCATGTCAATCAATCAATCAATCAATCAATCAATCAATCAATCAATCAATCAATCAATCAATCAATCAATCATATCAATCAATCGATCACCCAAACAGTTCAACCAATAAGCCAGTCAACCAACTAGTCACCAAATCAACGACGAACTCAATAAACTGACCAACCTACCTCAAACCAAATATCCAACAAAACAAACATACCTCCATGTGTTTGTGCAATAAGCTACCATTAATGCATCCCCTTTTATAACCAGACGTACTTAGGCATTTACGTTGAATCAAATAATGCGCTGAAATTGCAGGGATTGCCAGATTTACGAGCAAATTATACCTTTACCGCGAATATCCTTGGATTTTATGAGTCTGGCGCTGAGGGTTTAGGTAATTATTGTTCGAACAAAGGATAGCGCAAGTTTTCTTTTGTTCCAATATTATTACCTTACCAAAGAATTGTTTTATTTTTCATTGCTGTATAAGAGCAAGTTTTCCGTTGTTCACGCAATAACTTGTACCCTTTCAATTAATTATTTGTTCTCGTTGACATATAATTGCAATATCTTCCTTATTTTATCAGGAACATCTTCCTTAAAAAAGGAAAAGTTTCTTATTTACTTATATACAACCCAAGATTCACACAAACAATCAATTGTAAACTGTACAGACACCGATCATTAGGTAAAGGGTTGCTGATTTGCGAGGCGTTTTTACGAGCAATTTACATCGTTCTTACATCAAATTCCCATTGTATCCCATTAGTTTTCGAGGAGAATAAGTAAGAAAGTTGATGTTTTATTAATGTACTGCTCCGATTATACAATAAACACAGTATATACAACATGCATTCATTAGAACCCGTCGATAAAGGTTATAGATGTTGAGAAAAATATACATAAAATACCCTCGCCCGTAGGTTTTTCAGGGCCTTGCAAAACTTTGTGAAAAGTCTGTATCAAGATCGTATTTGAATACAGGGGTGCTAAACTCGAAACTCAGACTAGGTCACAAATAAATGAGAAGTTTGATGAAGCTATCGTTATACACTTCATTCGATTACACAAATGTCGAGGGTTCAGTGCATGACTACAGTAAGTGCTGCATAAACATGAAGCACTTACTATAGTCTTGCAATAAACCCTTGATGTGAAGTATACAGTTAAACTTGTGTTAAGAGGCCAGCCTATGGGACAGAGTAAATTGGCTGTTTAACAAAGGTTGGCTGCTTAACACAAATTGATTTACACTATAAATCTAACAATGGGACTTTCTGTAGTGGCTGTTTAAGGCAGGTTGGCTGCTTAAAAGGGTGGCTGCTTAACACAAGTTAGACTGTAGTTGTATCTTTGCGTCGGATCACTTTCTCACAACTCTTGCTTAGAAACATGAAGAGGTTATAATATCAACACATTGTATCGATTTACGATGACGCAGATGGGCATTAGGAGGAAGCTTTGACAGCCATTCATCCTTTTTAAGAGACACCGGAAGTGATTTATCACTCTGCGCATGCGCAGAACTCGTTATCTAGGCAGGATCTATTTAACGACGCCATTTTACTGGCCGTTGGTTATAAAGTCCCGGTTTCAAACTGGTGTGATGACAACATTTACTGATTAAAAGGAAACCGGTTAATTGATATTTCATGTCTGTGATGTCTGTGAAAAACGTCTTTTGTAATTAAGAAACAAATAACGAGCATGCTGATCGTGACTATGAAAGAGTAGTGGAGAAGACCTGCAAGTTTCTTATTGCATGTATCTTTTTGAAAGTGCGCTGTTTTGCTAAATATAAGCATGACGTCATTGGTGGCTGATAATTATACTTTGTATTTTATGATGGAACTGTTCTGTTACTTTTCAGAAGCGATAATGGCTCGTGAAAACATTCTTTTCATTGAGGAACGATTATACTCATGAAAAAACGAAAATGGGAAGAAAAAAACATTGCCGTTTTCAAATTTGAAAACTATATGCAAAAAATGCAAGTCGTTTCATGGTGAAAGGTATAAACGCATGCATACTTTAACCTTTAGAATGCTGGGTAATTTTCTAAAAATAGATTTTTGTGTCGTCTGCTATCCAAAACCATAATTATCTGCGTAATCCTGATGAAGAAATATACTCAGAGTAGCAAACAGGTAAGACCACAGGCCAGTGACCAGTTAACTTGGTGGCTGGCCTGTATCGAATCTGTTTGCATTAGAACAAAGTCGGTACCAGCACTATAAGGGTTAATCTTGATCCTGCACAAATTCAATTAATTTGAACCAATACTATAATGCAAGATAGTAGAATTGTTTCAAACGAATATTATGTATAACTTTCTAAAGCAATCGGTTGTTTAGAATTTTTGCAGTCCCCTCAAGGCTCGTTAAGTTAGGTCCTGTGTGGCTCAGTGGTCAAGGTGATGGACTCGGAACTCGGGGGTCCTGGGTTCGAGCACACCGACACCTTTATTTTCGTGGGAGTGGCATTTGGAAAAACACTTCAGAGAACAAGCCCAGTACTGGTGGGTCCAGGAGAGCCGTAGGAATCACAGGTCTGTGCGAAAACGGTAAACCGTGTATAAAAGGGCCCCAAGTTTTATAGAAGGAGACGAAGATGGGGGTTTGGGCAATATCGGATTTAAAAACGAAATACAAACAAAACCCAATTACACTTTCATGTATACATGCATAGGTCTGCATCGCGGAACCATAAAACCATTTAATTGGTAATACATTTTTCTTATTGTAAAACCGTTTATTCACATTTCCCCATTACCGTAATCCAAATGTCCATTTCGCCCCAATGATAATGTTTCCGGTTCCACTAACAAATTGAGATTGTCGCAAGTATTGTCTGGGGAAAAAACAGCGCCTTTATTGACCATAATCATTTTCGCTAATATAGGAGCATTTATTTGGAAATGGAGCAGATAGCATTTTTGAAAACCGTTGGTGACAACATGAAAATGTTCTCATCTTGAGCAAATTATAATTCTGTCACAACGGTTTCAAAGTTTATTGTTGATATTGTGTTGTTTGCATTGTTTAGCATTTTTTATATTTATTATGTGATAGCATAGCATCTACATCACCGGGAAAAGGACAATTCTTAAGCTGAGGGGACAAAATACTTTTCTTATAGCATAGTGTTGTTGTTACCAATTAAGGAAAAAACAGTGGACAGTATCTATTAAGTTATTAAATAATGCATTTCATTTGTCATAACATGAGATAAGGTAAAACGAATGTGGGATGATGCAATTTCATGTTAGATATTATCCATCATTTGCTCACAATGGTTTCTTTAAAAGTCGTCTTGTATCACAATGCAAGGCGAATAATGTATATAGGGCCTAGCCCTCCTGGCTATTCCGTCTGAATGAGTTCGACCCGTGCGAGAAATTGAATTATGGGATACAGCGCTTCGATTGTGGAAAGCCGTATTGGGACCGAACCTACGTCGAATTAACGGAACGTAGAAGCATTCCGGGAGGTTTGGATGATTAATTCATATGAGGTTTAACGACGTTTCAAAAAAAAATTGATCAGCTACGACTTTCCAAATGTTACCTTTATTTAGTTATGGTTCTAAAGACTCTCGGCAAATGACACTCCATTGAAACCAGATGTACCGGTAAAACTCAAACCAAAGCCCATCAAAATCCAAAACCGACACTTGAGTCCTTAGGGGCATACAGTACCGCTTGTAGTTTGGCTAAATACATCTTATTCGATTGCTGAGGTGGACTTTTACATCGCTCTCAACAGAATATCGATCATGTTGTTGCAGCCAAATCAATGCATCGTTCGCAAAGTTAAAATATACATGTATACGTCCAAGGTGACAACCTAAAATATTAATTGTACTGATTTTGGAAAGCAGCTGGTTTGCTTGGGACTAATTCACATCGTTTTTATCAAGAAAAGGCATACATTTATTTTGCTACTAGACGATCAAAACTCAAAACAACCGACATACCCAACCACCAAGGTGTCAAATCATTGCTATGGAAACTCGAGATACAAATATGGCGTCCTTCACCTATCTATATGGACGGTCAGGGCGAGTTTCGTGTCAATTATGGCGGACATTTGTGTGATTTGCACCTCAGACTGTGTTTCATTATCCATAATCACGGTAATCATATCACGTAGACGCATGATCTCCGTCTAGTGTTACACTGGCGCTTGATTAACCAATTCCAAGCGCCTCCAATCCGCGGATGAATACCGGAGAAATTGCTTCTGAAATGTAGTCCGGTTGATCCAGTCGTTGATATTCCATTCTTATGGCTGATATTCCCTGTCTGTGGACGAATTCTAGAGAAATTATTTCTAAATTGTAGTTCGGTTGATCCAAGCGTTGGAGTTCCATTCATAAGCTAAGTACTGCAATTCCCAATCCGCTGATGAATTCTGGAAATTGCTTAAAAAATGTTGTCCAAATAACCCAAACCTTTGAATTTCATTTTAAGTTTTAAGTTACTTGTAAACTGTAGTCCGAATGATCCAGTCCTTTGAGTTCCATTGTAAATATTAAGTTACTTGTAAACTGTAGTCCAAATGATCCAGTCCTTTGAGTTCCATTGTAAATATTAAGTTACTTGTAAATTGTGATCCGAATAATCCAGTCCTTTGAGTTCCATTTTAAGTATTAAGTTACTTGTAAACTGTGATCCGAATGATCCAGTCCTTTGAATTCCATTTTAAGTATTAAGTTACTTGTAAACTGTGATCCGAATGATCCAGTCCTTTGAGTTCCATTGTAAATATTAAGTTACTTGTAAATTGTAGTCCGAATGATCCAGTCCTTTGAGTTCCATTGTAAATATTAAGTAACTTGTAAACTGTGATCCGAATAATCCAGTCCTTTGAGTTCCATTTTAAGTATTAAGTTACTTGTAAACTGTGATCCGAATGATCCAGTCCTTTGAGTTCCATTGTAAATATTAAGCTACTTGTAAAGTGTAGTCCGAATGATCCAATCCTTTGAATTCCATTTGAAGTATTAAGTTACTTGTAAACTGTGATCCGAATGATCCAGTCCTTTGAGAACCATTGTAAATATTAAGTTACTTGTAAACTGTAGTCCGAATGATCAAGTCCTTTGAGTTCCATTGTAAATATTAAGTTACTTGTAAACTGTAGTCCGAATGATCCAGTCCTTTGAGTTCCATTGTAAATATTAAGTTACTTGTAAATTGTAGTCCGAATGATCCAGTCCTTTGAGTTCCATTGTAAATATTAAGTTACTTGTAAACTGTGATCCGAATAATCCAGTCCTTTGAGTTCCATTTTAAGTATTAAGTTACTTGTAAACTGTGATCCGAATGATCCAGTCCTTTGAGTTCCATTGTAAATATTAAGCTACTTGTAAAGTGTAGTCCGAATGATCCAATCCTTTGAATTCCATTTTAAGTATTAAGTTACTTGTAAACTGTGATCCGAATGATCCAGTCCTTTGAGTTCCATTGTGAATATTAAGTTACTTGTAAACTGTGGTCCGAATGATCCAGTCCTTTGAGTTCCATTGAAAATATTAAGTTACTTGTAAAGTGTAGTCCGAATGATCCAGTCCTTTGATTTCCATTGTAAATATTAAGTTACTTGTAAATTGTAGTCCGAATGATCCAGTCCTTTGAGTTCCATTGTAAATATTAAGTTACTTGTAAATTGTAGTCCGAATGATCCAGTCCTTTGATTTCCATTGTAAATATTAAGTTACTTGTAAACTGTAGTCCGAATGATCCAGTCCTTTGAGTTCCATTGTAAATATTGAGTTACGTGTAAAGTGTTGTCCGAATGATCCAGTCCTTTGATTTCCATTGTAGATATTAAGTTACTTGTAAACTGTAGTCCAAATGATCCAGTCCTTTGTAATTACATGTTATAAATGTATAACAACGATGGCTTAGATCATTTGATTTATCCGAATCTCGTCCATTGTTTGAGATAATCTATGAAACCCGAATAAATAATCTGAGAACGTGTTCGATAAATAGGTAACCAAGGCCATGGCTCGTAGACCAATGCCCCTATTAAACAAATTCTTTGCGAACAATAAATAAACACTTTCGAAGCGTTTCAATAACCAAGGCTTATTATAAGAATGAAAAATATAAACTATAATTAACAAATAAATAAAAATAATAAAAAATATAAATCAAAGAATAAAAAAGAATCCTGATAATTGATAAATATTAATACTATTTAGAACATTTTGTGCTTGTGCTGCGTATTTGGTATTTTCATGTGTCCACAATAGAATGGAAGTAAAACTAGCCCCATATACTTATACGTATAAATACATTTATGTAGATTTTATTATCTCTGACACAGAGACAGAGATATAAAGATAAAGCTACATAAGAGAGGGGAAAAGGCGTAGATAACACCGCCATATATTCCTATGGGAAAAAGAACGGTTGGCTCATTTTGGTAAATCATGCCAACTAGGGACCCTTCGGGCTTGATGATGCCGTTTTAACCCTTTCCCAAACACCAAATTTTCGACTGTCCCAAATTGGAAGAGTTTGCAGACGACATTTCAAAATGTGATGAAATTGAAAACCAATCTTCTGATAGAACAGAAAACCTTGTGGGAAAAGGAAAAATTGCTCTTCGCGAGCAATTTCTCCTTTTTCCACAATGTTTTCCAGAGTCGTCTGCAAGAAAGAGGTAAAATGTCGTTATTGTTTGGGAAAGGGTTAAGATAAGTCGAACAGACTTAAAAGGTCCGAAAAGTGGCGATTAAGCTTTACAGGAAACACTCAAGGGTTTAAATAATGGGCACCCAAGATATTTTCAATACCGGAGCTTTGGACCGCTTGTATAATCTTATTTGTTTTTATTTGTATACCAGCAACATCCTCATGTGGCCCTATTTCTAAACTAATGTTGAAAGAACCAAACCATGGACAGATTTCCTACAGAAGTCCACATGTTACAGGTGAATTCATCCCTTCGCATTCACTTTGTTCATCCAATGCTTCGTGTATTCTGCAGCTTACTATTGAGATATTGTGCCAATCTAAAGGTTTATTATTTTCCTTTTCAATTAAACATCGGAAACACATTGGCTAATCAATGATGTACCATATGTATCACGACATGTATGATTTCACGTTCGTAAATGCTTAATACTGTTACAAATGTTGCACAAGCTTTCGTACAATGCAGAACATCATCTCTAGTTGTATTTTGTCATATAAGGGGACGCTGACAGGCAGCGTTTTATTTCCAGGCAATCAAATATCCTGCATTAAAAAGGTTACTTGTCCCACAATTAAATAGGTCCTGCTTCGGCACCAAAATCGATTTATATTGGCCATAGAATGCGTTCATGCCTTTGATCTTAAAGCATTCACATTCCAATGCATGGTTTATCAATTTATGGATCATTGGGAAAACATTTCAAAAGGTCAAGATAAAACGTGTTTTCCGCTAGATAGCTTCTTTTTGTGCACTCTGGGTAATTGTTATAGCAAAACCACGTGACTGCTGGTTCCAGAAGTCCAAAATCGTAAAAATTGAATAAGCATACATATGTATCATGTAAATGGGAACCACCACTACGGTAAACCAGAATAAAAACATATTTAAGAGTGTTTTCAATTTATATTCTATACAGGTTTTACAATATGTCAACACCATTTCAGTTGTGCTGCGATACTCGGGTCGTTATTATTGCGAAATACCCCAAAACTTGACTGGCCATAAGGGCTGGTCAAACCAGAGAGAACCAAAGACATTCTGTAAGTCAACCGGGCAACAGCCTCTCAGGAAAATCCAAATGGCTTCATCGGGATTTGAACCCATATGAAGAGGAGCAATATGATTTTGAGTTATGAACTCTAACCGCTAGTCCATGAAGGCCTATCGAAATATTGTTTTACGTGGTTCAGACTTCACACATTCAAATGCAACATGTACATGTTAAACATCGCATAAATGAACACCAACCAGAAGAAACCTAGATTAGCCAGTTTGATAATTAGGAATATGCCGCATTCTTCTCCTCTGACCTGGTCACGTGATATACAAGTCTTTGAACCGTTGTTTTTGATATGTAAACAAACAGATTGTTGATAAACATGATTGAGTCAACTATTTTTCAAGCACGAAATAACTTATATTAAAGGAGTTCAATAAAAAGGGTCCCACAACATCCATAAATTAATTTTCATGACTTTTATGAACATAATAAAATAAATCCAAAATATATTTTTTACGTAATTCATTTGTACTCATATCCTTTCATGTGCCTTTAAAGTCCGTGAATTCAAAGCGAGCGGTCCACTTTCTCTGTCTCTGAAACGCAACACCGGGAACATTATTATCCCTTTTCACATCAAATTGATTTTCCCTTCAAATTGTCAATCAAACACGCCACGTGGATCGGAAGTTTCGTACCGCTGACAATTAACAAAGGAAACTTGTCACGTGACTTTTCTACGACATGTCGGAGCAATTTACGCCAGGCGAACGGGAAGGACATATGGCTGGAACGTAAGGGGAATTCCCTGATTCATTTGTCGGAATAATTAAGGTCAATGAAGAAGTCCAAAATGAAAAGAGGTTCACTATAATGCTGCTGCTGCTGACGATGATTTTAATAATGATTGAAGGGAAATGGTCATGATGATGATGATGATGATGACCATGATGCTGACGTTGGTGGAATAAGATGGTGATGATGATGATGATAATTATGATAATGATGTCGATGATGATGGTGGTGTTAATGATGACGAAAAAGGGGATGGAGCAGATTAACAAGAAAAGGAAAAAAAAACAATAAGATATTATATCACTAGTGGTGAGTCAGATAAAGTGGATGATGATGAAGAAAAAGAAGTTAATGCGATAATAAAAAATTTGACGAAAATGATGTTGATGAGAATTGAGATTGTGAAATGCATTTTATCTCTTTTAACTTGTATTATCATACACAATTTGCCGATCAAGCTTTCACAATTGGCTTTGAACTACTTTCTATTCACAACTCGCCTATGTTGAGTTATTATCTAAGATGCGCACTCGAAAGTTAATGAGTCGTAATGATGCACGTATGCAATTTTCTCCCCCCGTGAATTTCGAATTCTCCCCCATCGATAAATTACTAATTGCTTTAACGAATGATCACTGCAAATCCATAGAAAGTCCGACACGAGAAATTGCAAAATTGCGTTGTCGGCAAGTGGTTTTACATTGTTTTCAACAATGGTTTAGATTTATCGCGACATACACTGATCATTTTATGCAATCTTTTAGGGATGTAATCGAAGAATGTTCGATTCCGTCAGCTTAAACATGTTTCACCAAACCCACTTCCCAATGACGTAGATTACTAATCATTCGAAAAACCAACCTTCGTAATAGTTCCACTAGAAGTCTTACAAGGGGCCGAATCCCTGTTAAATAATTGACAGCAATATTTTGGTCGGCAAGAATATTTTTCTTTTCCTTTCACAAAATCAATTTTCACGTACACGGCAGAAATCGTATCCCGTTTGAAGCCAGAAAACAGTAATTAGAGAGAAGAAAGCTTATGATGGATATTGTTTGTATGGCGTTTAATGCCGTATCAACACTTTATCCATTATGTAACGGTTTACCTGGATTCACCAGTACTAGCCTAGGGCTCTGAAGTTACAAGCAAAAGGTCACTCTCTCGATACCAGAGGCGGGGCTCAAACCCGGGACCCCGAGTTCTAAGTTAAGCCAACGTAACCGCAGGACAATGCAGGACCTACCATGGATATGACGTTGCTTGAAGAACGGTGTGGTTAAATACGCAAAGCCAAGAACTCGGAAAAAACCCTCTACCATCCTATACATACACGTATCGGCTTTGATGCCATATAAATCATTGTAATTTTTACTACATCAATTCCAACGTCATATACAATGGTAATCACTAGTTTGAAACTTAAAAACTGTAATCAAATGTACGGAAATGTCTAATTTGGCCAATTATGGTATGGCATTGATTGTTACATGGTAATTATTTTTCTTATCTACTGCCGTAACACATTACCATTTAACGCAACATTGCTTGCGTCTTGAGTCGAATTTTAAAAAAAAACCATTGTGATAAAAGGAGAAATTGCTTGTCACAAGCAATTTCTCCCTTTGTCACAATGCTTTTTCAATCTGTTCACATTTCAAAACAGCAAACCCTGAAGGTCATGAAAACTGAATGCGTCCAAAGCTTTTCAAATTTCGTCTGCTTCAAGTAAAATAAATATCGTCTGCAGGTAGAATAGAGTTAATGATACATCAACAAGGAAGAAGTACGGCCATATTACAACATCAATCAGCAACTACTTTGGAGTATAAGAACAATATACCCGAGACATCCGATTTCCCTACATGTCAGCTTGTGATACTGTAAAATGTTCGTAGAAATGACTATTTGTCTATCGTCTAAACTCTAAACAGATGATTAGCAACACCCCCGCCAATATCATGCTGTGATGCTAAATGTAGTTCTGTCATTTAACTTCATCGACTCGCACGTCAAATTCAGCTGTAAATACCAGTTTGTAGCCGGCAAACAGAACTTGTAGGCGAATTATACGTTGTCATTTCTGATTATGACGTTATTTGTAAACTGGTTGTTGTTTGTTAAAATAACCATAATAATACCAATCCCGTTGTATGGGGTTTTAACACCGTGGTAACAGTTTTTAGTAATATTTTGATTTTACAAATACTACGCTGAAAACCGTCTTGCTAAAGGACACATCCTCGGAATCTGATGTGACGGTAATGCTCGAACACTGGACTACCGAGTTACTAATCAACTAACCTAACTACTAGGCCACACATGACCCCTTATGTTTCAGTTACTTACACAAACGATACAAAAGTGAAAGTAAAGTTTACAATTAAGAACATGTAGCTTATAATTAGTCATAAGAAACTATTGTCCAAAATACTGAAAAGTCCATTGGGATAAAAACGAAATTGGTAAGAGTTTGCCATCAAAGCACTCAATTGCATCAACGATTGTTTTTTTCTTTAATGAAAACACAACCTTTCAGCAACTTCAGAATAGAAAAATTAAAACTGGGCTTTTGTAAAGTGACGAGGATAGATTAGTCCTTAGAATGCTGGGTCATTTTCTAAAAATAGATTTTTATGTCGTCTGCTTTCAAAAACCTTAAATGTCTGCTTAATTGTGATGAGGAAAGATAATCAGAGTAGCATACAGGTAATATCACATACCAGCCGCCATTTAACTAGGCGGCTGGCCTGGATCGAAACTGTTTGGATAGGCATAAAAGTCATTCCAGCACTTTAATGGTTAAAGCACCATTTTAACGTGCGTAACATACATAGCATAATATGTGAAAATGTTCCTATTAAGCATAAACCAAACAAATTGATAGTAAAACATTTCGACTAACCATGTTACAGTATTCCTTATTGCATTTGCCTGGAATACAGCCAGGGGAACAAGTAGTACAACCCGATTCTGGCAGACCAGTTTTCATAGTAAGTGACGCAAACAACGAAACCCAGTGATCCGTCATCTGCGATTTCCATCCGCCGAATAAACGACCGACGCCATTATCTTAATCAAATACTTGAAATAATGGAGTGTGTTTTAACATATGTGACTACTGGTGTTTATCACGTTCTAAACAAATACCACGTTGTGGATTATTTACCGTGGATAAATATCGAGGAACTAATATTTTGAATGGCGCAGTAAACGGAACCGGAATTGAAATAAACACCGATTAAACAACCGGAACAGGAAGGTGGTTTCGATTTCTCGAAGTTATCGAAGAATTTTCGCCGCCATTTTCTTTAACGATTGTTCTATTCAAAGGAGAGATTTTCTTCCTTAATTATTGAATGAGTTATGCATTCACTGAAAGATTAAAAACATCGATAAATGAAAAAGAAACTGATCAACGAAGCGGAAATTGAAACAGGTTTCTCAAGGCATTCCAGACTGTGTTTCACTATCGGTCTTTGAAAAATTGTTCAATTAAAACGATGCAATTTCCGCATGTTTTATGATTAATAAATTCAATCAAAGAAACCGATCACGATTTCGCTTAACCCATTATCAAACAATAATGACATTTGACCAGTTTGTTGCAGACGACTCTTGAAAACATTGTGGGAAAAGGAGAATTGCTCGTTTTCTGCCATATCAGAAGATTATTTTTCCGTGTCATCACATTTTGAAATGTTGTCTGCAAAACTCTTTAAAGATACAGTCGAAAATTTGGCGTTTGGTAAAGGGTTAAGCCATTCTCATACCGCCCGACCGCCCGTGGTTTTGATTACAAATTTACTTGAGTATGGGGACATGTTGATAAAGCGTAATTCATGTTATCTTGTTATCATTTTCTTCTGAGGGTTATCGAAGGGTCAACACACAGTCTATACTGACCGCTCATTAACTTAATCCCATTGCCAAACGATAACGACAATTTACCAGTTTGTTGCAGACGACTATGGAATACACTATGTAAAGGAGAAATTGCTCTTAGAGAGCAATACCTCCCTTTCCCACGATGTTTCTGCCCTATCAGAAGTTTATTTTTCAATTTCACAACATTTTGAAATGTCCTCTGCAAATCTTTTTCAATTTGGGAAAGTCGAAAATTCGGCGTTTGTTAAAGGGTTAACTTATTAAGCCCAAATCCCTAGATAAGATTTTCGTGTTGATCATTGCGCTAGAATTTTTACTCGGGGGCCCGGTTTTATGCCCCATCAACGCAACTGGTTTCGTTCGCTTATTTATTTATCTATTTAAATGGGTTTTACATCGAGTTAACATTATTTCAGTTATGTTTCGATGCCCGACTTTAAAATGATAGAGGAAGACCCAGCACACTACTTCCCAAAAGAACCGGTCAAGCAAGTTAGAACCATATGCAAACTATATGTCAGTCAGGAGACTGTCTCTCATAATAGTCAAAATGCTGTCAACGGGATTTGAACCCATGCGAAGACGGCCATGTGATTTCAAGTTATGTAGTCTTACCATTAGGCCGCGGAGAGTAAGAACCCTTGGAACACAGGAACGAAATATTCAATACAATTAAAAAATAAAATAAAACGATGAAAAAGAGTGAATTCCTTTTAAGCATATACCAAGGAAAGGGCTCACACGTAAAGATTGAAAAGGGCTTTTCTCAAAATAAAGGTAATAATAACTTGTCAATGCCTTGCAGAGATATAACACAAGACCGAGAAGGTTTCCGTGATCACTGGAAACAGGCGTGAGAAGAACCAATTCGTTTCCGACAGTAATAATAGTACTATAAACTAACACGCAAATATTTCACCAAGGGACGCCGGTGCTATTTGATTCAAACACGGAAGTGCATTTCCAAGAGGTTTTCTTCGAATACATGTGTTTATGAAATGCGCATTTGTACTTATTCGCACAAAACAGTCCAAGAATGTTTCTTCGAATATATGAAAAGCGCATTTGAACGTATTCACATAAAGCAGTCAAAATGCTTGTAACAAATTTGGCCCATCCAATCATTTGTATTTCGTTCATAATAGGTTAAACGCCTTGTCAATAGTATTTCAATAACGTTTACGGTTTTCCTGGATTTCAACAGTAAACATGGTCTCTGCAGTGGCTTGTCCAACGGCGAACAAACCAAGTGCCGTTGGTTAGGATTACACCCGGGAACCCTGTGTCACAAGTCTGACCACTGGGCCACGCAGGACTCTTCTGTGTTCATGAAATGGGCATTTAAACTTATACACATGAGGAAGTCCAAGAACATTGGATCCAGAACGGTTCAAACGAATTTGTACCATTCCAACGTAGGAATACATATCATAAATATCAAAGTTCATTTTAACTTTGACTAAAACAGAAAACGTTTGGTTTTACATCGCAGAAAATGATCCTATCTATAGCTTCGAGGCAGTCTTGACCTGAACAGATAGATCGAGCAAGATTCAAACCGTCCTTGTCAGTCAAAACTTACAACAACCACGGTATCGTCTTACTAAACGACTCAACCCTTTACCAAACACCAAATTTTCGACTGTCCCTAATTGAAAGAGTTTGCAGACGACATTTCAAAATGTGATGAAATTGGAAAAAAATCTTCTGATAGGCTAGAAAACATTGTGGGAAAAGGAGAAATTGCTCGTTACGTGCAATTTCTCCTTTTCTCACATTTTTCCCCAGAGTCGTCTGCAACAAAGTGGTTGAATGTCGTTATTGTTTCGTGACGACCTAAAGGAAAGCTTGAACGTAAGTCAAAACCGATACAGATGAGCAGAATCTTAACGGAAAGGTCATAGATGAATCTGATCGTGTTTGTTAAACATAAAGACCGGGAAAGCGTTTTACTAAACGACTTCAGGAAAATGTTTGAGTTTGTCAAAATCGATATAAATGAAAATTATCTTAAAGTTGCTTGTTCACATATGAGAAAATTCGACAGACGAAATCAAATGTCGTTCATCCTGTTCGGGGGCCGACGTCATCAGTAACGACAGACAGTGAGTGTAAGGCGCACCTGTCGAACACAATGAATGTTGTTGAAACAATACAGTTTTGTTTTATTGTCTGTTAAACAATTAACAGGAGCTATTGAAAACAGAATTGATTCCGGAAGCGGATATAAACTGTCTAAATATGAACCATCTTTGCGTACAAGCTCTAGAGATACATCGGTCGGGCCGGAACTATTTGGTGCAAAGGGAATAGTTCCGGCCCTTACCGATGTATGCCGAGAACGACCGAAGTAGTCCGACAAAAGGATAAGTTTCAAAATGGCGGATTATGGGTATTCTACCTTAACTCGTATCTCTATCTCTACGCCATTAATCAAGTTTACTATCGTCGTCAACTTGTCGTTTGCACAACTGTATAATGCAATCTCAAGGTCCAGCAAGTCAGTCCGTATCCTCAAGCCATAAACACTGACTTTTCGAAATACACTGTAAACAAAGTTTTGTTTACATTGCTTTCTGTAGGTAGTCTGTACACATACATATCTGCCCTTAGTACGTGTGTTTCATTGCAAGTTGGCGTCTCCGTGGTTTAGTCATTAGAGCACAGAAGTTGGCCATATGGTTTGTGTTCAAATCGCATTGGCGGCATTTGGATTTTTATGAGTGAAGTCCGATTGACATCCGGAAAGCCAAACATTCTTCCATGTTTTTAGGTTTGACCAGCCCTTCACGATGGGAATGGCTGTTTTCCAATGTTTGGAAGTAAAAGATTCTACAAGGATAGCAAAGACACCCAGCACCTAACAGTGCATCTAAAGATGCACCAACTGCGTGGCTATGGTGCTACCAGGTGACATTCAGTCTACACTTGTAGACTGTTCACTAAAAAACATTAACAAAAAGCCATTTCGAACCCTAACCTTGCCCATAGTGCCTTTAATATGCCACCACGTCCTATCTAATTTGCACTTAATCTCAAGGCCGCATCTACTATCTTTCACATCTTTGGTCATGAATAATCCACGCGTGATAAGTAATATTTGTACATTTGTATATTGCTTTACACGTGCAAAACACGCTACGGTGCATGACTAAATTACGCAGCCTTTATTGTTCTTTGATTCTATGAGTATTACAATTGAGGCGAGGTCAAAAAGTCATGGAACATTACACCCAATTACATAAATAGATATACCGTTAACCATTGAAAAGACCGGTTACAAAGAAATATCTCACCAAATCTTTTTTCCCCAGGTACTTTATACATGGTTGATTTAAGAAACACAAGACACCCAACTAGAATGAATGATCGAACGAACGAACGAACGAACGAACGAACACACGAACGAACGAACGAACGAACGAACGAACACACGAATAAACAAATGAACGAACACACGAATAAACAAATGAACGAACGAACGAACGAACACACGAATAAACAAATGAACGAACACACGAATAAACAAATGAACGAACACACGAATAAACAAATGAACGAACACACGAATAAACAAATGAACCAACACACGAAAAATCAAATGAACCAACACACGAATAAACAAATGAACGAACACACGAATAAACAAATGAACGAACACACGAATAAACAAATGAACGAACACACGAATAAACAAATGAACGAACACACGAATAAACAAATGAACGAACACACGAATAAACTAATGAACGAACACACGAATAAACAAATGAACGAACAAACGAATAAACAAATGAACGAACACACGAATAAACAAATGAACGAACACACGAATAAACAAATGAACGAACACACGAATAAACAAATGAACGAACACACGAATAAACTAATGAACGAACACACGAATAAACAAATGAACGAACAAACGAATAAACAAATGAACGAGCACACGAATAAACAAATGAACGAACACACGAATAAACAAATGAACGAACACACGAATAAACAAATGAACGAACACACGAATAAACAAATGAACGAACACACGAATAAACAAATGAACGAACACACGAATAAACAAATGAACGAACACACGAATAAACAAATGAATAAACAAATGAAACACACGAATAAACAAATGAACGAACACACGAATAAACAAATGAACGAATTAATTTATGAATGAAGGAATGAAGGAAGGAATGGAGTGTTAAGGAGCACCGACATATGAGGCTATTTAGTTCGCATTTTGCTGCTGTAGAAAGTTTCAACTACCAGCCTAAAAGATTGGTTCTTGCTGAAAGAAACTTTAAAGTAAAGTAAGTGGTTGCTATAGCTGCTATTGAGAATCAGTTTTGAAATTTCTGTCGGTTTTTTTCCTCTGAAGTGTCAAACCAAAGGGCACTCCAACGAAACAAGAGGTACCGTTGGGGTTCTTCACCAGTCTTGAATTAAGAAGGAGACTGTACCTAATGGTTGTAATTCCTTATCTTTTGTTCGAGTCCACTGCTGCCTTTTAACCCAAAAATAACAACATTTTATCAGTTTGGTGCAGACGACTCTGGAAAACTAGTACGAACGAGCAATTTCTCCCTTCCCAACGTTTTTTGCCCTGTCAGAAGATTATTTTTCAATTTCATCACATTTTGAAATGTCGTCTGCAAATTCTTTCAGTTAGGAACAGTCGAAAAATCTGGTGTTTGGTAAAGGGTTAATACATTTACGACAATATCAGAAAATACAATATCGATTAAGGGATTAAGATAATGTTTCGATTAGATCTTGTTTATCTAATGAAGTGTTACGAGCTGCATAGATTATTCCCTTTATTACGATATTGTATTCCTCTCCAACGCAAGGTAGCATTTTACCGAACGACTTGAGGTTTTCATTTTCACGTAAGTCATAACCTATATGCATGGTCATTACCTTTGACCCATTACCAAACAATGACTACATTTGACCACTGCGTTGCAGACGACCCTGGAAGACATTTCGGGAAAAGGAAAAATTGCTCATGATGATCAATTGCTCCTTTTCCAACAATGTTTTTTACTCTGTCAGAATATTTCTTTCCAATTTCATCACATTTTGAAATGTTGTCTGCAAATTCATTACAATTGGGGCAGTCGAAAATTTAACGTTTGGTAAAGGGTTAAAACAAGTTCAATATTGTAACGTGACACGTCATTGGAGGCGTCTCGGAGAGTTATGTTACTCGTTATCAACTCGGTAATCTACGGCACACGTCGGCAGATATACCTCGTAGGTAGTTCATGAATACACCAGAAATCCTGGGGTAATTCGGCTGTTTTCCGGCGGATAACACACACATGATTACAACATGCACACAGGCACTTAATATGTATTCAAAATACTCACAAATTGGTTTTATATAACAATTGAATGGTTTTTTTTTACTCTTTGCATTAAAAATTATCATATCAACACATCTTTGCTTCATATTGTGTCAATCGCATATTCTCGGTAATCCCCGGCTTGTTTCGGGGATTGCCGAGTAGATACGATTGCAAACGGGCATGCCCTTCGTTGCTGGCCTACTTTCAAAATGGCTCCCCATTACCCCCGAGGTTATTTTAAGAAATGGCCGAGGTGTTCCGAATGGAATAGTACATGGCTCTTAAGATTTTTGCTCAGGAAACTAACACGAAGCCACATGTATATTGGTGGCTCGAACCCCAAACCCCAGATTTTTACAATTTCTGAGATTGTACAGCTACAGAGTAAAGGGCTACCATGGATTATATCCGATAAATTATGGATAACATTGCATATTCAGGATGCTTATATAATCAATAGATTAATTAGTCCGATTTGGGTCTAACGGCTCTCTACTTACTAGTACGCGAACCATAGGGTTAAAACAGTGCTACAGACCAAAGAATACTTCACCGGAGCACTACACAAACAGACAAACAATTAAACAAACAATAAAACAAACAAATGAATGACTAAATACGCAAATAAATAAATAAATTACAAACAAACAAATGGAAAAAATCGACAGAGAATAAAAAGTACAAAAATAAACTTAAGAATACTTCACCGGAAAACCAAACATAAACAAACAAAAAAATGAAATATAGAAAAAAGAGCTTATTGTAGTTCTAACATAACAGTTCCGCACCGTTTCGGATAAATAATTGCACATGAAGCGTATAAAGGAGTCTGAGAGTCATTCGGACAAGTCAACAAACTTCTTGAGCAAATAGACATCCGAAAACGAGTACGAGAAAGTACGCCCCGAGGGATTTTTTTTTTGTGTGCGACTGCTCAAAAGGGGCGTTTTTAGCATGGTGGATATGGCAGGTAATTAGACCGGGCCAGGTCCCTACGGCAATATCATGTCGGCACCATGTACATGGTTTTGGCGCCCAGAAAGCAGCCAAATGAGCATAACAACAACAACAACATATGCTTACGAGAGACGAATGGTCGAGGTAGCGTTTCAATATACATTTACTAACATTTATCAACATTAACTTAACATTGACTTAACATTTACCAACATTTACTAGGCATTAATAAATATCTACTGACGTTTACCAACATTTACTAAACATGTACCAACATTTACTAAACATTGAGTTGAAAGGATACTTGCGCTCAGAAAAACTGAAAAACTGGATATGTTGAAACGTATCGAAAGCCACAGGATCATGACAATATAACGCCTTTTCTATTTAGTGTTTCAAAGTGCTATTTTCACACATTTGGTGCCCCCCAATTTAACTTCATTGTTTACATTCAGGTAACATCTAAAATAGCAAAACCACGTGATACACATACAAAAACTGTCATTTATATCCAATAGTAACAACGTGAACGTTCAAAATGAAGAATTCCTCAGGCTTTATTGGTTTCTCAAGACTTCTCGGCTGACCTTGTTTTATCGATAATTGTAAAGAAACCTTATAGTATTCACTCTTTTAAAAGCATCACACGAATGTGTTACAGGCTGAATTCCTCTGTTAAAGGAAAGTACTTTTAAGTTAGTTTGCATTTATTCTAGAACTTTCACAATTTAAGTATAAAAGAGCGCAAGTACGAAATGAATTTAAAAACCGACAACCTTCTCCGGTGACTACTTTCCCACATAAACTCAATCTATCAGTTACAAGAGACGAATATCACGTGTCGCATCGATTTCATTTAACGTCGTAAAAAATCTGGCCGAGCCCGAATTCGAACTCACGACCCCGCTATTGCTTCAGAATCGGACATACTAGTATCAAACTAGTTAAGCGTTGACTTCATTTAACCTTGGCGCCAGACCTCGAAGTCAGAACCCTTTGTGTTCCAAGACGAAAGATCAGTTCTATACACTGATGTTTGGTAAATGTATGCTGTATTTATGTATCCACCCATACACTTTAACGATATTGCTGCATTGATTTATAGCCCCAATATCTTAGCGTGTTTACATTGGTATTTTATCGTAAGGTACATTGGGACTGAAGTATTTAGAATCGCGTTTGAACCTTTACAAAACACCACATTTTCGACTGTTCCAAATTGAGAGAGTTTGCAGACGATATTTCAAATCGTGATGTAATTGAAAAATAATCTTCTGGTAGGACAGAAAACATTGTGGGAAAAGGAGAAATTGCTCGGTAAGAGCAATTTCTCCTTTTCCCACGATGTTTTGCAGTCGTCTGCAACGAACTGGTCAAATGTAATTATTGTTTGGTAATGGCTTAAGCAGATTGCTGATTAATGTTTATCTTTTTCTATATATGGTTTAACGCCATGTCAACAACATTTCAGTCATGTTACAGTTCCCTTCACTCAGCATTACTAATGTTTTGCTTTACCGTGTCTTGTAAATTGACACTGTCACAGAACCAGAGGTATCGATGAGACTTGAACCCGGGAAATCCAGGTGCCAACGCATTAACCACTGGGCCACACAGGACCCTAGATGGCTGTCTATATCCTTCGAGTTTGCTTGTTTGCAAATGATTGTTTGCAATAACTAGAATTCCCTTATTTTTCTCATATGCAATAAGTCCATTTTCTTACAGTTTATATATAGTACCAGATTTCAACCAAATTATTCGTTGTTTTTTTTTTACAGATCATTCATAGTGGTAACATGTACAAAACGGTTATTTATGGAAAACCTAAGTAATTTGATCATGGTCTGTGAAAGAGACTTGGTTGTTAAAAATGTATATGCAAAAACAAGTCCGTACAAAACAGAAGTTACTAATATGTATATTAAACTTCATTACGATTCTTTACACGAGTCTTAACATCGCATCAACATTGTTTAAGTTACGTTACGATATCCAACTCACAATGATGGAGAATAACCCCGTACTTATCTGCCCATAAGGTCTGCTCATATCATCGGGATTCCGTAAGTCGAGAATCCGCCTCTAACGAATGTCGAAATGTCGTTCCCGGGATTTGAGCCCATACAGACGGGAATTGCGATTTCAAATTATGCACTCTTACCACTAGGCCATGGAGGTACCTTCGAGGGAAAGGGTCGTAACAATGAAGGAAACATATTACGCTTGTAATAAGATAAAACACGTAACATGTGGTGCATAAGTATGTTTATGTACATGATTTCTGTGTTTTATTACGCGACTCATTCGTAGCTACGAATCCCTGTGTCCTGTTTGTTTTGGCTGAGTTTAACGACGCTTTTAACAGTGGTTTTGTTTCATAGAAGAACGTTTCATTTGAACTGAAACATTTTTAAAGCTTATGATTGACAAAGAATATGAGAATACATTCATCTTCGCATATAGTTTTAGGAATACTATAGGCCTATGTGTTCGTGTTTTTTTACACGAATGTCTATTTTAGTTTAAACCAATTGCGTTTTGTCCATACTAACTTCTTAATTCTTTATTTGAACATTGCATTGTTTGTCGTGTCGAGACACTTCTAAAGGGTGCCAACCAAATAGGATTTATTGAAACGGTTTTACTATGTTACACGTATGTGTCTTCAAATGTATTTTAACTGTACCACTGGCGTATATATCTGATTAAAGTATATAAAACGGATTCCTTAGAATGTGATACACTTAGAATGAGATACCATTTTCTTCGTTATTTGTGAGAAATGCATATTGCACCATTTATCAAGAGCCCGTATTATATATTCATCAAACATTTCACGCCTTATCCATTATAAGTTCTCCCCAATTAACATAAAAGTATGTTAATTCCCACATTATACACAACTACGTTCCTTTTGGGACAATAATATAAAATGTATCATGCTGCAATGAATTAAAACAGTTCCTATAAGTGAACGAGATACAGTCAAATCCCCCTTTTTTAAAAAAGAAAATCAACAAATAATCGATACTGAACAAAATCGATACTCAGAAGAAAGCCGACAGTATCGATAGTATTCAAGGCGGCTTCGGTTCTCTGTATAATATTTACTTACGATGTAAGGAAAACACGTCTATTATTCATGATATACTCATTCATGCTTATAAACTCTTTCAAGACTTTATTCAGTTGAATGAAACCGTATGAAAAGTTTGTAATGTCGTAAATAACGAGTTTTATGATTATTATTTTGTTTTCTTTATGGTATCAATAACTTTATATTCCAACCGCTTGTTAACCCTTTGATAGAATTTGTCATGTCTTGTGAAAAAAGTTAAAGCGTTTAAATATTCGATCTAACGTTTTATATGAGTAACCGTTCATTTACAGGTGAGAAAACCTCGCCTTTACCCTAAGAATGCTGGGTAATTTTCAAAAAGAAAAAGTTGTTTGTGTTGTCTGCATTCCCAAACCTTAATAGCTCTTAAATTTCGACGAGGAAAGATACCCAAAGTAGCAAACAGGTTAGATCACAGGCCAGCCGCTCATTTACTTGGCGCCTGTACTGGATGGATCTAACATGACTGCATAAGCATAAAGTCGGTTCCAGCACTATAAGGGTTTATAGACCATATTCAATCAATACATACAATGTTGTCGTATATACATACATATTATCACTTTTCTTCGAAAAAAAGCCACGTAACAGAAGACTTAATTAACAACTTTGACAAAGGAGAAAATGCTCACGATAATCAAGTTCTCATATTGTCACAATGGTTTCTTTTTTGTTTGGTGTTAACCAATTCCAGTTATTAAACGGCTTTCCTTGGTCCACCAATACTAGGTTTGGTACGATGGTTCCCTATCCAACAGATAAGGATTTATCATTTATACTTGACTAAAGATTTATACATGTAAGTTGTCTCACATACCATACCGTCTTATATAGGACTGCTTTTAATCCTTTCCCAAACAATAACGACTTTTGACCACTTTGTTGCGGACGACTTTAGAAAACATTGTTGGAAAAGGAGAAATTGCTCGTAACGAGCAAGTTTTCCTTTTCCCACAATGATTCTGCCTTATCAGAAGATTATTTCCCAATTTCATCACATTTTGAAATGTCGTCTACAAACTCTTTCAATTTGGGACAGTCGAAAATTTGTTGTTTGGGAAAGGGTAAAATGATACAACATTGAACAATACATTTATCCGAAATACCTTTCAAAGTTATGCATGTACCTGTTAATGCAGAACGAGTTCGTAGCTATCAAACGAAGCAAACCGAATTCAAACGTTTGTGAAACATCTACTAACATCCTTTCCTTCCATGGTTTCCCTTTATAAAGAAATAAGTTCAGGATATCCGGTATCTTACAAACTATATAAGTGCACTTATCCAATCAAATACAAACGTAAATGTACATTCATACGTGTATGATAGTTTCGTTTACATGTAGCATCGACATATATGTTATCTATCTACATGCATGGACCTTTAGCATGGAAAATACGATTTTTTAAGGTTCTTCTAAATTGTGCCTTTTATACGTTTGTCTTTTTTTTTGGCGTTTGAAATCACATGGTAAAAAAACCACAGGTTTTCAAAATTGTTTCTAAATTATGCCTTTAAATAGATACTATAATATACGAATTTGAAAAAACTTTATTCCTGGCGTTGGTTTGTTTGTTACATTTTTTCTCAAGGTCAATACGAATTTAAATGTTTTGTGAAATGTCTACCCACGTTTTTACAATGTACTACTACTTTCCAATAATCTAATAATAGAATGTAATTAAATCTTGGTCGTATTTCCAATAAAATCACAATGGATATATGCAAAAGTGTATTGAAATTTAGTACTCACGTTTTTGTTTCTTGTATTGAGTCCCTTTATAGATATAATTTGATAACAACTATCATAACACTAATACTATCCGATGCGTAACTTTACACCGCGACTTGCACTTGTCGAACTACCCACCTATACTACTTCGGCGTTATCAACGCCTAGCCAAGCTGTGAAGTATGAATACCACCGCGGTGAAACGCTGCGCGATTTTCCAATATTGTACGCGACTTTTTTTCACGCGAGTCCTTTCTTTCATTATCGCTGTGTCCGATTCGATCTCAGCAGGGGAAGTTTTGTTTTCAATTACGCGGTGATGAAAATGCGGGAAAATAGATGCATTGTGTCATGAGGAGAAATTCCTCGTTTACGAGCAAGTTTTACTTTGGGTACTATATGTATATCTTCTAGTGCTGAATTGATTTTGAACGTCTCAAAAAGATGCTGAATATGTTATTGAAAAAAAACATTGATATTGATATTGGATTTAAATTGCATCAACAATTATTCAGTTATGTTGCAATGCCAACCTCATACGAATTGGGGACTCGAAACGAGTTCAAATAAATTACTGATAAAAAAGTTCTTTTTTTATGTTCATAAATATCATGAAAAATAATTTATGAATGCTGTGAGACCATTTTTATTAACTCTTTTTTTTAAAATAAGTTATTTTGTGCATGAAATATAATTGTCTTCAATTCAATTATGCTTATCAACACTCTATTTGTTTACATATTTCCAACAACGAATTCTGATTGGTCTGTTAAAAAAAATGTGTATCACAAGACCAGGTCAGCGTTGAAGAATCAGACAATCTGAATGATTAAACTGGCTGATCTGTGTTATATCTCCTTGCCTTTCACGTTCAATTTGTGCTAATGTTTTTCAGATGATAACTATTGAATCTGACCAAAATTTTACCAAACGAAATAGTTTGGTATAGTATTAATCTCCAATATAGGATGGTCAATCGGGGTAGAACCATTGGCATTCATTCACATGTCAGCCAAAAGACTGCCTTTCATGAAACCACAGTCCCAAGGACCTTGCTGTAAACACTAGGCCACGCAGGCCTCGACAAAAGAACAGTCTTCCCAAATATCAAAATTTACATGTGCGTAAAATGCATTTCGATAATAAGTCGAATATGTCTTTAATTACCGTGTTACAAACACAATGTTACCAAAGGAGCCAAAGTTACATTCAATGAATAAAAGTTTTCTTTGTTTATCACCATGTTCCTTACAGTATCTGGCTGAAGAAAGATATAAACAGTAATTGAAATACATTTCTCAGTATTCGAACTCGAATTTCAAAGAAATCTGTCCACTGCTGGTGAGAAATTCCCAATAATACGAGAGGGAATATCAACCCTTAGAATGCTGGGTAATTTTCTAAAAAATAGATTTTTGTGTCGTCTACTTTTCAAAACCCTAATTATCTGTTTAATTTTTGTGAGGAAGGATAATCAGAGTATCAAACAGGTAAGATCACAGGCCAGCCGCCAATTTACTTGGCGGCTAGCCAGTGATCTCACCTGTTTGCATGAACATGAAATCGGTTCCAGCACTATAAGGGTTAACAATATTGGAAAGAACAATCGACACCATTTTTTCCAACACCTCTGAGGAAACTGACTTTCACTTCTGAATATCGAGTGATTAAATATATCACTGTAATTGTGTGAAACAAGACATAAAGAATAACTACGTGTCTCTAAATCAGATTAAAATGCAATATAGGCAAATATTTCGGGATAATTTCGCAGTATTTGATAGCTTGCACCAAATGCGTTCAGATAAAAACATTTGTACATTCGTGGGAAAAGATTGCTTTTTCATCCCATTAACGATTAGTTTCTAAATAAACTTGAGTCTCGGTTATTCCAACACACGTAATTTGAAAACCATGTCCTATCCGAATAAGCGTCAAAGTCCCTATCTTTATCTTTCTTATCTCAAGATAAATAATAATTTGCTAATCCAAATTCGGATGATTTTAAAACGCCCATATTCGAAAGAGACATTACACTGCACACCGCAGATATAAGACAGTTCACATACACTTTACATCATAGACATTAAACTATTCACCGTACACATTAAACTATTCACCGTACACATTAAACTATTCACCGTACACATTGAACTATTTCACCGTACACATTCAACTATTCACCGTACACATTAAACTATTTCACCGTACACATTCAACTATTCACCGTACACATTAAACTATTCACCGTACACATTAAACTATTTCACCGTACACATTAAACTATTTCACCGTACACATTAAACTATTCACCGTACACATTAAACTATTTCACCGTACACATTAAACTATTCACGGTACACATTAAACTATTCACCGTACACATTAAACTATTTACCGTACACATTAAACTATTCACCGTACACATTAAACTATTTCACCGTACACATTAAACTATTTCACCGTACACATTAAACTATTCACCGTACACATTAAACTATATCACCGTACACATTAAACTTTATCACCGTACACATTAAGCTTTTTCAACATACACATAATACTATTTCAACATACACATTCAACTATTTCATCGTACACTTTAAACTATTCACCGTACACATTAAACTATTCACCGTACACATTAAACGTTTTCAACATACACATAATACTATTTCAACATACAAATTCAACTATTTCACCGTTCACATTAAACTATTCACCGTACACATTAAACTTTTTCAACATACACATAATACCATTTCAACATAGACATTAAACTATTTACCGTACACATTAAACTATTCACCGTACACATTCAACTATTCACCGTACACATTAAACTATTCACCGTACACATTAAACTATTCACCGTACACATTAAACTATTCACCGTACACATTAAACTATTCACCGTATACATTAAACTATTCACCGTACACATTAAACTATTCACCGTACACATTAAACTATTTCACCGAACACATTAAACTATTCACCGTACACATTAAACTATTTCACCGTACACATTAAACTATTCACCATACACATTAAACTATTTCACCGTACACATTAAACTATTCACCATACACATTAAACTATTCACCGTACACATTAACCTATTCACCGTACACATTAAACTATTTCACCGTACACATTAAACTATTTCACCGTACACATTAAACTATTCACCGTACACATTAAACTATATCACCGTACACATTAAACTATATCACCGTACACATTAAACTATTCACCGTACACATTAAACTATATCACCGTACACATTAAACTATATCACTGTACACATTAAACTATTCACCGTACACATTAAACTATTCACCGTACACATTAAACGTTTTCAACATACACATAATACTATTTCAACATACAAATTCAACTATTCACCGTACACATTTGACGTTTTCAACATACACATAATACTATTTCAACATACAAATTCAACTATTTCACCGTTCACATTAAACTATTCACCGTACACATTAAACTTTTTCAACATACACATAATATTATTTCAACATAGACATTAAACTATTTACCGTACACATTAAACTATTCACCGTACACATTCAACTATTCACCGTACACATTCAACTATTCACCGTACACATTCAACTATTCACCGTACACATTAAACTATTCACCGTACACATTAAACTATTCACCGTATACATTAAACTATTCACCGTACACATTAAACTATTCACCGTACACATTCAACTATTTCACCGTACACATTAAACAATTTCACCGTACACATTCAACTATTTCACCGTTCACATAAAACTGTTCACCGTTTTCACCATACCCAAAATAATATAAAAAAATGTGTTTTTGAATCATTTTTTTCCTTTTCTTTAGCCTTTAATTGGGACAATCACACACATGCATGTTTGCGACTTCGCCTATGAAATTCAATCAAAGGAATAGCAAATGCTCTGATACAGAGAAATTGCTCCGTTTGTTATCTCATTATCGATGCTTAGATTGTACATGAAACAGTCCGTCTTTGCGTTTTTTTCTTCTCTTTTTGATTTCAAATGGTTCACGACTGCAAAAAATTACAGGTGCGGTGAAAGCTAACTCTTTCCATTGTGTAAATTGTTGTTTTATAATGCGATTTATACATGTGTATCATTTCTTTCATGAATTCTTTTTTGTATGTACATTTGCATATCCATTCAAACTTTTTTTTCTTCTTCTGTCACTGTTTGTGCCTTACAGCATACAATTGTCATTCAATTTCAGACAAATCACTATAGGTCCAATGGCTCTTTTTGGTACCAATTTTAGGCGAGCACCCCTGCAACATTTGTTGGGGTTTTTCACGTATGGTTCCAGTTACCTTGTATAATGAAAGCGTTCACTTTTAAATTTCTAACCAATCAAATGTTGTTTACCGTATTTTAATCAATTATTCAAGCGTGTAGCTTATACTATTTTCTATTGGTTGTCTCTCCATTTTATAATTCTAAACAACTAATGCATCTATGCCTTTCTTTCTGTCTTTGTCTCTGTCTCTCATGAACTTTCCCCCTCCTCACTTTATTTCAATCATTTGAATTTATGCTTTGTACTCTATTATTGTATAACATGTATACTTGGGAAGATTAAACGATATGTTCTGTTCTGTTCTGTTAATATTATATTTTTCAATTTAGTAAATTTGATCTTGGATGCATATAATTGAAGCCGTAGGCAACGTATGATACTCTTTGAAACTGAAGAAAAACACACTTTTGTTTTTGTCGCCGAATAGTCCGGTATCAGTGCAAGTAATTGAAAGAAATTGAATACAGATGTCTCGATTTTGGTGACAAGTACTTCTGTACGAATGCGTTTCCTCCATATTTCAATTGAGTGTCGCCCACAATATTTTACCCATTGTGCTTTCGTGTTAGATCAGACGCTAAACTAATGTACGATTCTTCAGTCAGCATCATCATATCGTTTTAAGAATACAGAGTAAAATTTGAAACAATAGTTTTATAAGATTGTAGATTTAAACATGTTTATTCTATATCGATTATCAAACAATCTAAAGAACCAATCTCGATTCTGCTTCCTTGAAATGTAACCACTTCTCGCGCTGAATGTGAAATAATGATATGTCACAAATTGGACACCGCTTCTCGCAGGATTCAAACCCATGACCTTCATCGAAGTTTTACCCATGGACCACTGCCCTTTATAATTTTAACACAAGTAATAGATAATGTCATTAATGGTTTAAGTATTAAGCCGTCTGGCGTATTGAACAAATGCTCTCTTTATATAGTCGCATGGTACAAGATAAAAAGTTATCCAATCAGTAGGTCTTTAACGCTGACGATTGAGTAGGTTGTCGTGACAAGCACTTTGCAGCAAATGACTTCTAGTTTATTACAAACGTTTTCCCGTTTTGAAAAGAGTGTGACTGGTTTGTATTGAAACTAACAACTTAAGCAAAACGGTAGTAGGGAAGTATTTTTAACCCATTATAAGCAACTAATATTTTCGTTAAACTTCCTTGAGTCTTATAGGCCAAATGTAGTAAGGTAATGCGTTATGAAGTAAGAGGCAAGTCTATAGATAATGTAATTTTCCACCTCTTCAATTAAAACTAGAAATGAAATACGTTCCATGCTTGATGACTTCGTTTAGAGAACTGTTGGAATTGTCAGACAAATACGATGTCTGCCTTGACGTCAATCAAACGCCAAATAAAGACAAACGACTCTGTTTTTCTTTATCATTTGGGAGATCTTTGACATTTAACACATGTTAGCATCTCTTCCTGTCAGGAGAATTTACATAGAAAACAGTTTTAGTTGTTTTTCCCAGAATCTGATTTCCGCGCAAAATATCTCTTTTTGAATTGATTATGACGACCCGCCTTCCTCTTATCTTTGGGATGAAAAGCTAGTTGTTGGTTCTTTTGTCGTAAAATAAATGAAATGAGCACCAACACAAGATCGTCTTTGTTATAGAAATGTTAAGCTACATGCAGTTTTATCCTTAAAAAAAGTAATTTCCAATTAAACATTTCTAAAAATTACTAGCTAATGAGTGTGAACCTTTGAGTTTATAGTATGGTAGTTCAAAAGAAAGTTAAAGCTTTCGCAAAACAAGCAATTCAGAATAACTTCACCAAGCCTATAAACGTAGATATTTGATAGAATGATATGTATGCTCTTATGCCTGCAAACAACTTACAGAGAAACGTTCAATCTAGTCAAGGGAGAGTCCAAATCCTTACGACTTTTATAATTATAAAACAAAAAGAAGAATTGAGCTCACATAAATGGCATTCCGTTCCAAAATATTCGTAACATACATCGCATAAAGTAAAACAGTAAGTAAGATATTGTAGAATATTTAAGCAGTATTAATGAAAACACTACTTTGATTGACGAACATTGAAGCACTGATTGGAATGATTTGTCGAATCGGAGCAAATTTTAATATAGGTTATTACTAAACTAATTGCATACCACGAATTCGAAGTCGATTTCGTTCCGTTTTGGCCAAACAGACCTCTGAACCGCACTCTCGCCGGATACGAGATTTCGAGAGCATGAAACGAGACCATGATGACGAAGTACTAATACGAATCAATTGGAACACTTCCCTATCTATGCGCATAACCGGAAGTCATGAGATTGAGCGTTTCGAATCGACCGGAAATGACACAGGAAATGGTTTGGATTGAGAAGGAAGTTGTGAGGAGACATGGGAAATCAAAAGTCAAAATCAATTGAATCGTTTCCCTGCTTTTGAAAGGTCAAAACTCAATGTCTGTTAGGAAAGTTTTCTCTTTCTCGGTTAACACAGCAAATTCAAGAATATCTAAAGCTGTCTGAAGATGTCGATCGTATTTGAATTTTAACCATCCGCCATTAAAATGCTCCGTGATGTTGCAACCAATATTCCACTAAGTCATGCTTCCTATGTTATATTCAAGTACAAGACAAATACATCGTATACTATTTAACGCTGCGTTAGCCATAAGAATGCTGGGTAATTTTCTAAAAATAGATTTTCGTGTCGTCTTCTTTCCAGAACATAAAAAACATCTGCTCAATTTTGATGATGAAAGATACTCAGAGTAGAAACAGGTTAGATCATAGACCAGTCGCCAATTAACTTGGCGGCTGGCCTGAATCTAACCTGTTTGAAGGAGCATGAAGTCGGTTCCAGCACTATAAGGGTTAAACTAAAACCAAGTAAAGTGATTATATTACCATTGATACACTGTACATACCTTTTTATCAGAATTAGGTTTTTTCCGATTTACTAGTTTTTTTTCCTGACTAAAATGAGACGTAAATTTAAATCTGAAACGAATTTAGACATTTCCCTCTGGTAGAAAAGAAGCTAACGTTGGTGTAATTAGAAATTTCTAACTTGCATTTAACTCGGTATCAAATGGGCCACGTCACGGGAAAAGGGGCACTCGGATAAAGCAAACAGTGTAGCCCCAGACCAGCCGCCACGTCACTGACGTGGCGGCTGGTCTGGGGTTACACTGTTCGCCATCTTAGAGGACATCCAGTTATACCTTTAGATAAATACAAATGATAACTTTCGTGACTTGATGCTGGAATAATAGCGCTAAGATAGAGCTGAGTCAGCGCTTTTTTTTATATGTCCGAGTGCCCCCTTTCGTGTGACGCGGCCCATTAATGAAAACGAATCCTAAACTTATTCATATCACAAGCGTTTTCCCTTAACTCCTTATAAGCGTAAATAAAAAAGATGAAATCGCTGCCTTCCTTGATCATGATACCATTTGTAACAAATTAAAATTCTTTATTTCAAAGGTATTCTATAAAGGTAAATCAATTCTGTGAATAATTGCGTTATTTGCTGGTGTAAAAGCTATTTATGAGCAAACACAGATTTTCATAAGGGGTTTCCCTTGACCCCTTGGTTTGTGCTTATTCGGGAGATATTCGACCCCTTATATATGGAAAAATGAGTGGAAAAGAAAGAGAGTTAGGTGTCATATCCAGGAATTGGAGGTCATTTACTTTACAAGGTTGGGGAAAACTTTGCCATCATCTCCTCCATTTCAAATGATTAATTAATAGTCAATTATCTATTTTATCGAAGCGACTTACAGTAAAAACGCTTCAAGGATAGCCTTAAAACCTTAATAATGTGGACCTCGATTGCATAGCACTGCTCCGAGAGCACTTTAACGAGACACCTTATACTAATTAAGGGGACAAAACGAACAATTATTATGAATAAAGAACTCTTCATTAAATCTAACGTTGTTTGAAGAGGATATGTGACCTGGTTATCATTTTCTCAAGCATGTTGTAGAAGAATCGACTGATACGAAAATGTCATAGTGTATAAATAATAAAACTGAATTATTAATAACTGATACATGTGGTATATACTATGACCTAAATTATTCTTGAAACGTTAAGTTTCGAATTAATAATCAATTTGTGTTTGCTCATAAATAGCTTTTTCACTAGCCAATAACGCAATTATTCACAAAATTGATTAACCTTAATAGAATACCTTTGAAATAAAGAATTTTAATTTGTTACAAATGGTATAATGATCAAGGAAGGCAGCGATTTCATCTTTTTTATTTACGCTTATAAGCAAATTCACTATGCAACACATAACAAGGTGCGTTTCATAATACACAAACAGGCTGATGTTTGACTTAACCTTTCCTAAGAGTATTAGATCCCGTTTTCTTGCATGACGTCGAAAATTAAGAACTTGAACTTCTCCAGTAGTTAACCCTTAAAGTGCTGAAACCGATTTCATGCTTATGCAAACAGGTTGGTTGCACAAGTTTGCTACTCTGGGTATCTTTCCTCATCAAAATTAAGCAGATATTAAAGGTTTCGGAAAGCACACAACACAAAAATCTATCTTTAGGGAATTACCCAGCATTCTAAGTGTTAACACAAAACAAGGTGCGTTTCATAATGCACAAACAGGCTGATGTTTGTCTTAACTTTTCCTAAGAGTATCAGATCCCATTTTCTTGCAATACGCCGTAAATTAAGAACTTGAACTTCTCCAGTAGTTGAATATAGCGAGAGCGATTAGTAAATGTCGAGATAGGGTGGTGATGTTCTTAGAAGTTTAATTACCGAACTATAACGGAATTCCTCGATGTTATCCGAACCAATATCGCCTAATGACAGAGATGATACACTGTTTAAAAAAGAAAAAAAAAATCTTTCATTCGAATTGGACGTTTTAAATCAAAAGAAGGTATTAATTGGTAGTGCTTTTCTTTTCTATTGCGTCCGATTGTTTTTCTTGAGCGGCGGATTACTTAGTGGTATAGGGTAAAGGGTCTCATGCACATCTCTCGCTGGAATTATTAGAAAATTGTTCACATATTTCGTGTTTCTTCGTGTGAAAGTGATCCAAACTGCACTTAACAGGCACCTCGTTCAGGTAACACAAAGCCTTCTAGTATTCAAAACAAACTAACTTGAAGGGTGGTGAAAGGAAAGCGCGCCCCCGGTTTCGGTCCGTGAAGGTTTCACAGGTACAAAGATCGAAGGCAATCATGCTAAGAATTTGAAAGGTATCTTTTTTTATGGGTTTTTACATCACATCAACATTATTTCAGTTATGCAGCGATGCCCGACTATTAATGATGGAGGAAGACCCCATACTCAACTGCCCATAAGGGCTGGTCATGGCAGGTAGAACCATCGGCGTTCCGTAAGTCAGTCGGGAGACTGCCTCTCATGAAAGTCCATATCCCTCTCAGGATTTGAACCCACGCGGAGAGGGGCCATGTGATTTCAAGTTCTGTACTCTTACCTCTAGGCCACGGAAGCCCCCGAAAGGTATCTTCAGTTCGAAGCCTCACATTCACCGAGGGAAGGGTGGGCGTGTGTACACTATGTTGAATCGCGAGACCCATCGTGAGCGGTCTTATTTTCCCATTTATCATAATAAAAGAAAATCTGCTTTCGGAAAGTTACATACAAATGAGTCGACGAAACGGTTTCAGGCGCGTAGCTTCCTGTACGCAAGAAACACAATTGCGTAGGCATTGTCCAGGAATATGAAAACAAAATAGTCATTTGTTGAAATTCGAATATAATGACCATCACTGGCCAGTCAAAGTAAAATGTATGAGGTAAAACATCTTTTATACCGCAAAACTAGCCCCCCTCCCGATACCACGAGTTGGCCTCTGAAATGGGGCATGCCACCTGACACCCCAAGCAAACTCAAGGCGCTTGTTGAGCCAATGACCGAAAAAAATGCGTATACTTCCTAAATTGTCTAGCTACGCCCCTGGTTTTCGTTTAAAATTAGGATGTGCAGGCTGATTTGGCACAAAATAAATCTCTCACATTCTACAGTTACCTTTGGAAGCCCTTTGTTTGTATGTAGTTGGGGTTTTTATATCTCGTAAATAATAACTCAGTTATATTGTGATGCCCGTCTCTTAATCGATGTAAGAAGGCCTTAAGTTCATCTCCATATACAGGCTAGTCAAACTAGGTTAACAAAGGCAAAGGCTAGTAAAACTTTATGCATACTTAATAAATGATATTCGAAGAATGTCGTGTCTTTTCAGAAGAATTTATTAAATCACAAGCGAACACATCTCATTTGTTGGTATGGTCTTCGAGAGCCAATCATGCCTTACGGAAATAACTCAGAATTTCTCACGGAAATAGCCGAGAATGCCTTACGGAAATTGACGAGAATACCTCACGGAAATAGCCGAGAGAACCACGCCGAAACCTTGACCTTCGTCCAAAGAAAGACCCGCTCGCTTATTACCAATAATTTCGTGCCTACGTACGTAAACGAGGTCGATGGCGAAGCGTTAGGGACTCTTAAAGATACGATTATCCAGAACTAATTGAATGGGAGTACACACTTGACAAGATCATTCGGGATTAATCGGACACCGCAATCAACGTTAAATTGGATATCGGTGACGACATGTGTGCCGCAAGATAAACTAGCGCTGGGAGAAAATGTTGACTGAAATATGTGAACAAATAGTGGATTTGGTAAAGAAAAAAGCAACTCCGGCTCCTTCTCTACAAATGGACGTGTACCAGGAATTTCTGCTCGATGTGTTGTGGTATGAATAAATTGGTTGGCAACGAGATTTGCCAAGCTTAAGTCGCCCATAACCAATAAAGATTGCACCAAAGGCGGGTTATTTACAGCGGTTTAACAATAACAGCATTGGCAATGGCAACACTAACGACAATAATGCCATCGAAAGTAATAACATCGACATCAATAAATACCAAAAAAAAAAAGCAAGAAAACAAAATATTGATATCAACAACGCTAATAATAACAAGAACATCAGCATTAAACTTGATTCGACAGACACGTTGAGAGTTCCGTTAGCTCAGATGTGTTTTTCACGATATATCATGTTGCAACAATTGATACAATAGCAGAAATGGGTCATGATGAACAATTTTTGTGTGAGCTTTTTTTAAATGTGATGTTTCAACAAAGCAACGCAAACGTCGATTTTTGTTTCGCCATATGTTTCAATTCACTAAACTGTTCCAAATAAGACCTATTCATAACGTCTTTATGAAGCTTACAAAAGCATATTCGATATTGAAATAAAAAATGTTCCCAAACATCAATTGGACTTGATATGCGTTTTGGGAGCTTTTCCTAAAAAAGAAAACGCATTAAGGTCGGGAACTGGGATGATATAATACGAAATGTAAAACTCTTAACTTGATAACCGTCACATTATCCGAGATCGTTGAACCATCCCTGTCTGATAGATAGCCCATTGAACATAGACTGTAACAAACTCCTCACAGTGATCTCCCTGTATGGGGATGATCACTGCCATCACAAATGTCACGTGACCACCTACTTAGAAACGAAAATGGCATAACAAGATGGCGGCAAAACTAAAATGTTGTAATCCATTAGTGCTTTATTTATAAACAAAACCATTTTTTTTACAACTTAACTGGTCAGAAATCAATACAACAAGGTATTGTTACTAAATTAACAAAGATATTCGGTAATCTCTAAACAAAACAGCATCATTTGAATTTCATCCAAATATGGACGAAAAAACTTGTGGTGGCAGTGTTCGATGCAGCGTAGCAAGGGGAGATCACTCTGGGGAGTTTGAGACTGTAATACATTCCCTACATTGCCTTATTACTGAATCAACATATCGCAGCTATTTGTCTTCTCTTCTTTTTCAGGGAGTTGGGAATTGGTGTCAAAATTAATTTAATTTACATGATCCCATTGACGTATATTATCAATTTCCAATCATATCTCGCTGAAGAAATATAATTATGTAAGCCGCCATATTGTTTCTCGCGAGACATCTTTCATTGTTTTTTCTCTGCCAGAATAGTGATCCTAAATGTTTGATCTTAATAGTCTTTTGCCTTATCTTTTAAGTGTTCCTTGAACATAAATGGTTTTAATATCTTTAATATACATGGCCATATAAGCAAAATGTTGAACCATTCGACAATAGTGTGGTATATTAACTAAGTTTACAAAACAATCAAGAAACCATCTTAAGATAATGTCAAATTTGAATTTCTGGGACAAATAACGAAGACCTGTTATTTGTCAGGGCGTTATTTGTATCTGATTTCATAGTTCTCCGAGGACAAGAGCAATGCCAATTCCCTTAGAGTGCAAGTTTGAACGATAAAAATTCCTTCATGACCGTCATACAATATCCCTCTTATGTCTACCTTTTATCGTTATATGAGGTAAAAGATGAAAGAACGGAATGTAATCTAATACGAATAAGATTTCAACTAACAATTCATTTCCCCATTTCGTAACCATCTTACCAGTTTCTGTCATTTGCCTATTCATGAAAATAATTTCGAAATGAATAAAGTACGAATGCCAATACTTGGCTTTTCAATTTAAAAACTGTACATAAAATCACTACAATGGAGGGTAAGGGATTCCGAACGGATTACCTCGCAAGATTTGACGAGACCCATTTAAACCGGAAGTTAAGACGGATGTGTTTTGGGTGACTTTAATTAAATCTCGACCCTAGCAGCGTCAATAAGCCAATCTATTCGTCCCAGGATATTAACCCTTATAGTGCTGGAAACGACTTCATGCTTATGCAAACAGGTTAGATCCTGGCCAGCCGCGAAGTAAATTGGTGGCTGGCCTGTGATATAACCAGTTTGCTACCTTGAGTATCTTTCCTAAAACAATTGGACAGATATAAATAGTTTGGGCAAGCAGATGACATAAAAATTTATTTCTAGAAAATTACCCAGCATTCTTAGGGTAAATCTCGACCCTGGCATCAATAAGCCAATCTATTTGTCCCCGCATATCGAACGGATGTCTTCACTACGTTAGTAGTAAAGGAGACCTGCAATGGGTCAAAATATCCTGCGGTAAATCAATCTGAACTCATCGGGTAAATACAATGAAAACAACTCTGAAGTAATATGGAAGCTGCCATGCTGTTTCTCGCGAGACTTCTGTCCTTGTGTTTTCGTTTCCAAATATAGATCTTATAAGTTAAATCTATATAGTCATTTAATTTGATTAACAAAGACCTACTTTAATGCGTCTTCCACCCACTCTTTTTCTCGGAACACATGTGTGTCGTCATCTTCATCTCTTGATAGTAATTTTCTCGATATGACTATTCAATAACTCTCAAGCATTTTCCTCAGCTATTACGATGAACAATTTCATAAAAATGGGAGCGTTTGTACTCGGAATCGCGTAATAATTTATTCCCTTGGGAATACCTAAATGATACTTTTTGAAGACCATGATATGCATTTTATTGGCGGCTAGTTAAATTTATGAGCTCTTTTTGGTTCTTTTGAACAGTAAAATGTGGACTTTAAACACTTTTCGCTTAACCCATGGCATGAGCATTAATGAGTCGTCTTTCTTATTGTCTTTTAATCATTAAATAAGTGAAGAACAAATGGATTTGAATCCCTGTAGAACAAAACAATACAAGCACATTTAACAATCTATGTCAGTGAAAATGAACACGAAAAGGTTGGTAGAAAGAAGGCGCCGTTTCCGGTGTTTCTATTCATAGACAATATTCGATGTCCTCGGAACTGTTCGTTGTGCATTGTAGCAATTCCACGTGGGACTCGCGCGCTGATTCCAGCTATTTGTCAATATCATTTTTCTGACAGCTTACATTGTGTTATGTAACCCAGCCAATATCTGCGAGCACGACAGCATATTGTTGTTTATTAGCAATGGGAATGGTGCTTCGAGAGGAAAATAATTACATTTGGTTGACATTGTTTGGACTAGATGGCCTTAGTTGACCAAACACAAATTCAACCACTAAAGCACACTTTTTTTTGGTTAACATTTCTATATAATTGGAAGGGGCCTCCGTGGCCTAGTGGTTAGAGTACAGAACTTGAAATCACATGGCCCCTCTCCGCGTGGGTTCAAATCCTGAGAGGGATATGGATTTTCATGAGAGGCAGTCTCTCGACTGACTTACGGAATGCCGATGGTTCTACCTGCCTTGACCAGCCCTTATGGGCAGTTGAGTATTGGGTCTTCCTCCATCATTAAGAGTCGGGCATCGCTACATAACTGAAATAATGTTGATGTGATGTAAAACCCTTATAAAAAAAACAAAAAAAAAAACAAAAAAAAAAACGATTTTTTAACAGACATCGAAGATGAACAATGTATCGACCATGTCTGATTGGTAAGCATTCGACTCGATCATCATTTTGACTGATTCCAACTAACTTCAACATGATAGTGAAACAAACACTTATTAACAGATATTAACAGAAGTACACCCATCAAGCACAATATTAAACCCATTGAAATATACAAAATGCGAAAAGAAAAAAACTTTACAATCCTTGTCATGAATGAATTCTCCTTTTGTTACCATATATTTGAGTGATATCTCTTGCAAGACCGGTCAAAATCGCCAGGTAAATAATGAAAGGGTTACTGTTGCTATAATTATGACACCATTACAATGTTTATCGCCTTTCCCGCCTTGTATTATCCGCCATTATTGCTTTCACACCGGAAACACATCAATCGTAAATCATTTCGATCCAATAAAACGTAATGCACAATGCATTAACCCGTACTCTCACGTTCTTCCAACCGTATATTCGAATCGATATAATCACAACATTACATTATACTTAAGGTAGAATACCCATAATCCTCCGTTTTGAAACATATTCTCTCGTCGGATCACTTCGGTCGTTCTCGGTATACATCGGTCTGGATCGGAACTATTCGTATTATACCGAATAGCTCCGGTCCCGACCGACGTGCCGAGAGCGACCGAAGTAATCCGATGAAAGAATATGTTTCAAAATTGCGGATAATGGGAATTCTACCTTAAGAAGCACAGCCTGAATATCTACTATAATACAGTTAGATTCAAAACGTAAAAGTAGTCCCAATGGACCAGATATGCATAAATACCAGAGATAAAATACGACCGCTTTGTTGGTTTAATGGCGAATTAACACATTAACACTCAGTTTGAATCTCGGTCGGAACTACTTTCGCTCTAAAAATGTACCCTCAACACTTGGAAGGAAAGGAAATCCACATCATTTCAGTTTCTGTGCACTACTTTGCGTCTCGTCATCTGTTCATTTGAACTATTTTTAACGAATAGTTGGCGCTGAACTGGTGTATCCAATAAAGAGGTGAATACTTGAACTAATTTTCTTAAGTTTAAATATTCATTGGAACTATTTTCTCTACAACATACCGCCATTCAATACCATCTTTAAATCACTGTTTAAAAGAAATATCGGTTATCGAGAAATAAAGCGATATTTGAAAGAAATATGACAAGATCACTTTACAACAATTTTTATTTTCAGGTCCGATTTCGAATACAGAAGAATCGCTTACAATTCGGCGTATGATTATTTGTTAAAATTAGAAGACGAAAAAGTCCATAACATGCGCAAGAATATGTACTTGGTCGCTTATTCCATTTCGACCGATTTTCTCAGCGATCGGTTAACATCATTGACGGCGTAGTAATTCATGTTGTTGGTGACGTGGACTTATTTTTCTCTCGAGAGCCATTATTAAGAGTGTTATAAAAATCAGGGGATTTAAAGTATGAACTTGAAAATTAATTTAAAAACTGAAATAAAAATGCAAATGAGCTAAGAATTCTTCGAAAACAATTGATGTCTCAAACAGACTGGTTTGGTTTAAGTGTATCACCAATGAGAAGCCTGGGCGGTTTTCGATTGATTACTTTCATTTTTATCTCATTCATAAACCCTCTTTCACCACGGGACTTTGTTGTTGTTTAAAAATCAAAAGCAATCTTAGACAACATCGAGCACAATAATGAACATGATTTGAAAAAAAGTCTGCAATAATATTTTTGTTTTGAAATGTAAAGTGCTTAACGCGATATAAACATTTTTTATGTTATATTACGGATTTTTTCAGTAATGTCTTGATTGTATAGTTTAATTCACAATATGAAATGTGATTAATTGTATTGCGTTTTTATAGCTCTACCAGTACCACAAAAACAGTCATGTGAAAAAAGAAAACAAATAAAATGAAGAAAAAACAACATATGACAAAACGAAGAAAAACAATTCAATGCAGGATGTGAGACGGATTCTGGGCTTTTTTGATAGCTGAATGAAAACGGAAAAGATTTCTCTTCATTTGTACAAAATAATCACTTTGTCCCATGAGCTTTTGATGGCTCAGAAAGAAAACATCAATTCATGAATTAAAAAACCCCGACAGACAAAAACAACAACAGCATTATCATATCTGATATGAGACAACCTTTGAGTATTTGCATAGATGGACTTAAAAAGAATTCATCTTCATTTCTTAAATGCAAAAAATATCCCACCCAGTTGTCCCGTGAGATGTTCATGTCTTCGAATAACATCCGTGAATGAATTATAGGATACTTTGTTAAAAATAATATTGATGGGACGGCGTTTCGCAGATTTGATGAAAACTGATTGTTGTTTTCGCGCAGTGTAACGATATTTCGTCTCCAAGGGTGTCGTGAATTATCAGACTGAATTTTTCTACCAATCATAACAACTCAATTATTTCTGTAACCTGAGGAATATACCTCGTACGTAAGTATAGGGTTACAATATTTCGGGTATTCGTCCCGACTGATAACACATAGGCGTCCACGTTGAGTAGTTCAATGTTTCTCAAGGTGCTGAACATCAATTTAAATCATAATACTTGATCGATAACTCACATAAAACAGAGAAATTATAAATTGTGATATATATTTGTTTCCTTAAAGGCACATAAAAGGAGATAATTACAAATAAATTACTAAAAAAATATATGGAGTTCTTTTATTATTTTCATAAAAGTCATGACAATTAATTTACGAATGCATTGATACCCTATTAAATAGACACCTTTAACATAAGTTATTTTGTGCTTGAAATATAGTAGTCTCCAATTCAATCATGTTTATCAACAACCTGTTTGTTTACATATTCAAAATATCGATTTCTGATTGGTCGGTTCAAACATTTGTGTATCAACTGTCAAGGTCAGGGGCAATCGTATCTACTCGGCAATCCCCGTAACAAGTCGGTACATATACCTCGTAAGCAGTACATGAATACACCAGAAATCCTGGGGTAATTCGCCTTATTTCTGGCGGATAACGCAAAATGCACACAGGCACTAAATATGTATTTAGATACACACAAATTGGTTATATATCACAAGTGAAGGTTTTATTACCCTTTTCATTAAAGATGATCATATCAACACATCTTTGTTTCATATTTTGTCAATCGGCTCTTTTCGGCAATCCCCGACTAGTGACGGGGATTGCCGAGTTAATACGATTGGCCCTTCGTTGCTGACCTACTTTCAAAAATGGCTCCCCATTACCTCCGAGGTTATTTTAAGAAATGGCCGAGGTGTTCCGAATGGGTCAGGGGTGCAGAATTACACAGTTAAACTGGTTAATCTGGGTTAGTTCTTGTTGGTTTTCACGTTGAAGTTGTGCTGATGGTTTTTTTTGGTGATAACTATTTGAATCTGACTAACAGTTTACCAATTAATATAGTTTTATATATTAATCTCCTTTTATGTGCCTTTGATTAAATTGAATGATTATTTAGATTTTACACTTACGATCTTTATTTGGAAATCAAAGTACAGAGAAATAAGTCTCACGAAAAACAATATGGTGACTTCTACACTATTTTAGGTGTTTTCATTGGATAAACCCGATGAGTCCAGATTTCAACATTATATACGGAAACACAAGAGAGTAGAACTGTGTGGAAGGTGTTTGACCAGTTTTGGGAAGGTCGTATGTGTGATACCGAGCAAGGTCGTAACGAAAGACAAACTAAAGTGATGGCACAGGGGCTTCCCCTCCCTCTAACGGGGATTTTGTAAACAAGGGATGCACTTGCGACTTGATTTCCCATTATGAAGTTGTACAGGAATTGTAAAGTTTCGTGACCTGAGACATGCACAATGTATATAAGTATAGGTTAGAACTTTTTTGTTAAATTTCCCGGCTAATAGCACATTGCTTATGAGCGTCCAAGATGAGTAGTTCAATGTTCATGGAAGTGTTAAACATCATTTAAAGCCATTACTTTTGGCCGTTAATCATTACGTATTATAGGCGAAATTACAAAGACAACTATTTGTATATTGCATTAGACATCTCCATATGAAAACGAAAGTACAACTAACATAGTCTTGCGAGAAGTAATGTGGCGACTTCCATTTTATATCAGATTTGTTTTCATTGGCTAAAACCAAAGTTCAGTTTGAAGCAAATCCTTTAATCACTACGCCTCACAGTACCCTGATTGGCTTTAAACAACTTATTAATGAAACTAATTAAACAATTCGCTATAACAAACACTTTTGAAAAACGACATTAGGTACTGCAAGGACAGTCCTTTACAAATTACAAAAGCGACTAGAACTCTAGTCTGGCGATTTTGTTTCCACAACCCAGTCGGTCAATTCGGCTAGGTCAAGTTAATTATGGGGGCGTACACACATGATTACAATCGTAACAGCTGCTCATTAATTACCAATCAAAGGTAATTAGTGGGAATTCGTCGATTGGTCATTACTGACATTAGGATCTAAATAGGTCCGTTAGTGTCACGTGTTTATATCATTTGGGTGACTTATAAGCCCATTGGGCTGGGCATGATTCATTTATTCGTATATACAATGTTACTCTGTACTTTTTGTATGTTTAAAAGTATTTTACATATACTGTCTATTAGTTCACGTATATGTATATGTTGTAATGCCGATGAACCTAAAAAGTGTTCAAGTCATGAAATAAATTTCTGTTTTGTTCTGTTCTGTTCACATATGACGCGTCAATGAACATGTCTTATCTTATAGAATTGCATTGTGTATGATAATGTGTAATAAATCACAGGTACTCGTAACAAAACGAATGTATTGTACTATATATATAGAAAAATGCACAATTCTTTATTACTGGTATCTGTGTAATAAATGAAGGAATGCACTTGAGATACTTCGCATAAACATGAATCATCAAAACGACTTTTTCGACGGACGGTAAAATAACCCATCATGTAAACGGAAGTAGGTCTTTAGGCTTCAAGATCTTAACTAAGACAATGTGGCAGTGAAAGGGACAAGATACGCTGCAAATAATCAATTTAAGTGTAATCGCACATTTTACAAAATGGCGATCTATTTTACCGCCTTTTTCTCAATATCTTTAACCAACTACGACAAAAGAAAAACCCGACATTAACGCGTTACATCATTCAATGTACATGATCTAAAATTGGAGTCAATAGGAATTAAAGATCTCAAAAGTAATAGGCGTATGACGTTCGGTTGTGTTTTCCACTGACGCAGTTCCTATACGTATTTCGATGGTACATCCTAACACATCCTTGAGTATAACCTCAATTGTTAGGATTTCCGGTTGAAATAAGATACAAGCGACACCTTTTTTATCCAAGTATCTGATGATAATATTTTAATATATGTAGGATAGGGAAATCTACGCCTATACATGGAATACGAGAATTTTCATTTAAAACACTTTCAAATAGCCTGAAAGACAGGTCATCTTGAGCTTACCCCATACCCAATAATCCTTTGATTTGACACATCTGATGATTTCATCTTTTAGAAACATATTTGACAAAATGGTAAATTGCTCATCATAAACAATTCAATAAGATAAGACATAAATTGATGCAACCGGCTCAGAGGTTTAAGAAACCTATGTGTCAAAAGGGCACATTGCTTGTCATGTCATAAACAATTCAATAGATTAAAGCATCAATTTGATGCAACTGGCTCAGAGGTTTAAGAAACCTATGTGTCAAAAGGGCACATTACTTGTCATGTCATAAACAATTCAATAGATAAAGCATCAATTTGATGCAACTGGCTCAGAGGTTTAAGAAACCTATGTGTCAAAAGGGCACATTACTTGTCATGTCATAAACAACTCAATAGATAAAGCATCAATTTGATGCAACTGGCTCAGAGGTTTAAGAAACCTATGTGTCAAAAGGGCACATTGCTTGTCATGTCATAAACAACTCAATAGATAAAGCATTAATTTGATGCAACTGGCTCAGAGGTTTAAGAAACCTATGTGGCAAAAAGGATCATTTGCTAATAGGATCCTGCAAGGCCCAGTTGCAGTCGTAGTATACGAGGTCCCGGGTTCGTACCTTACCTAACCAGTTCATAAGGACTCGTGGGAGTGCCTTTTGGCAAGACACATAGGAGCCGTACATGTAGCCTACTTCTGGTAAATCTATGAAAGATGTAAGATAACGAAAGTCTTGTTGACACGGCATTAAAACCCTTATAAACAAACAATATGCAGAGAGGATGAGTTTGTGTATAAATAGTACTTAAGGCAAGAGTCTTACCTTCTATACGGAAGATGCACATAAAGTTAAAAACCATAAGTGGACACTACACTGCACATTAATTCAATAAGGACCGCCTTACACACCAAAAGTGTACCACCCAAAACAGATACATGAAACCTACAACTTACATACAAGTTTTATAGTCTAGTTCAAAATGAAAGTAACAGCAGACAGAAACAGCAAAGAAATCTTGGGTGGACACTACACTTTACGCCCATTCAATAAAAACCACAAATGCATAAAACGTTTACCGACTTAAACAGATACATGTAAACTTCTCCCCCATCTGGGAATTTGGGACTGGCCCAATTTCAAAGCAACAGAGAACAGCATAGAAATCTTAGATGGATACTTGACTTCAAATGTATTCATTCGCAAACGTTTTACCGTTTACACATCAAAAGCGTACCATCTCAAACATAAACATGAAATTCATCACCCATATACAAGTTTGAGTCTGGTTCAAATTGAAAGCAAAGGTAGACATAATGAGAAACATGAAACATACCCCCCTCTTACTACATGGAAGTAGAAATCTCATTTAGTTTTAAACGATTCTACAGAATATTTCGAAGAAAGTGAAGGTATCTTTTACACGAACATTTCATACTTGTATTTTTTTCTTTTACATTTGGACCAGGCAATTGTATCCAAGGTTGGGACGAGGTTTGACGCATCGCAATAAACTTCAGTGACACGTGTGTACAAAGGGCAGCACGTGTTTTAAAGGTATAGCTTGAGGAAAGTGGGACGAAACCAAAACCCTTTTTTAAGGTTTATATCTTTCCCCTCGTACGGAATCATTCTAATGCGATTGAAGCGGACGAATTTTGTGCTAAGAAGACTTTCGAAAACGTTGTTTAGATGGATGAAATTGCTCATCGTTTTGCACTTTTGTTTTTCTCGTAACGTTTTTTTTTCTAATCTAGTGGCGCAGTGGTAGAGCGTCGGTCATAAGTTGTCTTCGTCTTTCATTTAGTTTTTAAGATAATTTGTTTTTCACTGCTCCTTATACCTTTCTCAGACATATTGATACCTCACTGTGAGACGACATATGGGCCAAAATACCTAAATTTTCCTTAGTCTTTTAGTTTTATTGTTCACTTGCTCATTGATAAGGATCTTATGGAAGATTGTCAGTTTAAACTGTCAAATATGTTTCCTTGTTAAATAGTCTTTGTTATTATTATTATTATAATTATTATAATTATTTTTATTTTTATTATTATTATTATTATTATTATTATTATTATTATTATTATTATTATTATTATTATTATTATTATTATTAAGGTCTCTTGTTCCGTTGGTCCGGGGTTAGACCATTGTTAGCAGCGAGGTGAAAATCGGCGAGACAAACCCAAATGTCGGTGCGAGTACTGGTGTAGTATTCAGGAATCAGTTATCGTGGGTGAAAGCTTCAAGCTTCCGTCACAATCGATGTAAAATAAATAAGATTAACTTTAATCTAAGTGCTATCAGATCTGCATTTGGTGCAGACAACATATTTTTTTCAAGAGAACGTCGCAAAAGAACGTTGTGATAAAATGAAAATCTGTTCATAAATAGTCACACTGGTTTAATAGATCAAGGATCAACACTGGAGTTTTTAGCGATACTGTTGTCACCTTGATGACTTTTTACACGACAACCGTGTGTTTCTTGATTTAAATAAACAAAGGAAAAAAAAAGGCCTTAAGGTTATATTTCAAGAAGAGGTTCTTGTAGTCTCTGATAACTTCTAAATGCGCCGCTGAAAAAAACTTTCAATTTTCCTCGGAGAGGCGGCTCCGATGACGTTTTATCTTGCTTTATTTCGGACTTCGATATTGAAATAAGAGGGAATGTTGTGTTTAGCTAACATGATTAGTAAAACGTTACCTTAGACATTGGTAAATATATGATACTGAGTTTTCGTTATGCCAAGGCATATTTAATTAGCCCTTTTAAGATTTATTGAGCGTCTTAAAGAAGCGGTCGAAATAAAAAATGCGATAACTCATATGTTCATCAATTGATATTAAAAAAACTCAATACAAATGTTCGAAAATAGTTAAATATGTATTCGTAGAAAAATATATATAATTTGTTAACAAGCACTATGAACACAATATAGAGTTAAGTCGTACACATGATTTTTTTTTAACAATTCAATTAAATAATTGGATTATTACTGAAACATCAACGGAAGGTACATCCTCTTTGCTCAAGAACATTAAAGAAACCACTGTGAAATCACAAAAAAAAATCGAAAAAGGTATGTACAAGCACGTTTTTTCATAGTGGTTTCTCAAACCATCTGCGTTTATGTTATTCGAATTCATAATTACCATTTGCATTAATTTCCATTCTAAACATAAAACTATAATAATACGTTCATATAAATAAATGACTACCAGCTGTTCAAACCGCTAATTATTGGTCACTGTTACGTTTTATTCCATTGACCACTGCCATCATTAACATCACGTGACGTTTAACAATAAGACGTTAGCAATATGGCGACTAAAGCAAGTGACTGACAATTGTTTTGTTTTGCATGAGCCAGAAAAGACATGCGTTATAAGTATATGTCTGCTTTTTATTTGATATAATGATTTATGTTGCTTTTGGTTTAAATATATCAAAGGTATGATCAAATAGAAGTAACACGAAAAGATCCGTAAACTTCGTAAGCGAATCTGTTTTGTTTTTCTCTTCGAAAAATGGTCCGAGATTTATTTAAATATCAAACGTGATGGCAGTGGTTATTGCAGTCTAGGGGAGGTAACCGTTGTGATCAGCTTTCCACCGATCCCGTGGTGCGCTCAACTCTTCGCATCAGTCAACAAGCAACGAAAGACTTACACACAAACACACTTCATGGGACTTTAGGGATACACAAAACTGACTTGTGCACTTCTTGGTGGCATAGCAACGCTTTTAAAGGCAGAATAGCCCAAAATCGCCATTTTGAACTCATTCTTTCGTCCGATAACATTACTTCAGTCGTTCTAGGTAAACGGCTATCGGGTCCGAAACTATTCGGTTCATTGCGAATAATTCCGGCCAACACCGAGGTATACCGATAACGACCGAAGTAATCCGAAGAAAAATTAATTTCCAAATGGCGAATTCTGGTAATTCTACCTTAAGCCACGACAATCTACGTTCGAAATATCACCGGAACAACATTATGATTTACTAAAACGTAAATAATATTACGTTAGAGTCACACCCATGTTTGGTTTTCTCAGTTCTCGGAGAAGTCCTTCATAAATGAGAATTGCGTAAAACACACACTTATGTTGTAAAAAGCCCTTTACAAATGAGTATTTATCTCGTTTGACGCACTTTTCGGATCATACTCGCTGTAGGGTGGCGGGGGCTCCGCTGGAATGCCGGGCATCACGTGACCGTCTTGCGCATGCGCAGCGATCGTCGTCGAGTACGCCGGAAGTACGACCGGCGGCTCAAAGCCGTAGTTTGTGTAACCATCTGTGTCGATGGACGAACCGGAAACTCCGGTCGGTTCCGGTAACGTGAACACGTTCTGCATCCGGGTCGTTCGCCTGAGCACGTGATCACGGCTATCCCGACGTCCTCGGCCGGTTCTCGGTCGCCGATCGATGCCGAACGCGCTTCCGTACTTCCGGATGAGACACACGCCGATACCGGATGTGGCGAGTGCGCACGCACCGAGCGCCAAGTTGATTCCCGCCAAGACGCGGTTTTCGGTCACGTGATCGTCTCCATAGGAACAGACAGCGTCGGCGTCCCCGATGCACAGGCCGTACATCCAGATTATCGCAAGGCCCACGACGGTGCCGAAGAATAACAGGAAGGAGCATGTGTGGTGACAGTTCAACTGGAATTTACGAACACACGTGTGATTAATTGATTGACGGTCGGCGTTTTGATATTTACTTAACTTCCTCAACGTAACTAAACCTTATAGTGCTGGAACCGACTTCGTGCGTATGCAAATAGGTAAGATCCAGGCCAGCCGCCAATTGAATTGGCGGCTGGCATGTGATCCTACCTGCTTGCTACTCTTAGCATCTTTCCTCGACGGATTTAAGCATATATTTAAGGTTTTGGAAGGCAAACGACACAAGAATCAATTTCTAGAGAATGACTAAGCACTCTAAGGGTTAATATATTTGTTTTACATCGATGTGAAGGAAGCTTTAAGCTTGTAGTAATCACTCTCGCTAACAGATTCCTGGTTACTAAACCCGTTCACGCACCAATTTGTGGGTTTGTTCCGGCAATTTTACCGGAACCTCGGTACAAGAGGCCAATTCTCTACCACTGAACCATGCGCCCATAATAACGCAAGTACACCAGTCTGGAATCAAAAGGGAATTGTACGGAACAGGGGTACATGTCGAAAACGGTAGTTTTGTAATTAATATGAATAAATTTAAAACTAAAGGATCATACGATTTCTACTTTGTTTTCATAAATTACGTTCGATTTGTTCGGTTGGTGTTTAACGCCATATCAGTTATGTAACGGTTTTCCTGCATATACCAGTACTATGCTATGGCTAAGAAGTGACTTGCCAGAGGTCACTCCAACGAAACCGAAGGTGTTTTTTTTATATGGGTTTTACATCACATTAACATTATTTCAGTTATGTAGCGATGCCCGACTCTTAATGATGGAGTAAGACCCCATACTCAACTGCCCATAGGGGCTGGTTAAGGTGGGTAGAACCATCGGCATTCCGTAAGTCAGTCAGGAGACTGCCTCTCATGAAAATCCATATCCCTCTCAAGATTTGAACCCACGCGGAGAGGGGCCGTGTGATTTCAAGTTCACCAAAGGTGTTGCTTGTGCCCGAACCCACGACTCCCGAGTTCTAAGTACGCCACCTTAACCACTGGGCCACACAGGAACCCATATTTGATTTGAATTGAAAGGTTAGGCTATTTGTGAGGATTATAATGACACAATAGCTTTGACGCTTTGGAAACTTATTCAATCGCAGCATCTTGGAACCTCTAAGTTACCGATTAATGCCAGTGGTCCGCTCGATTTTGTTTTGATCTTTAAATCATATTTGTTGTTTTTAAGGTCAACGTTGTTTTATTTGACTTTAATTTATCGTTATTCTCAAATTTTTCATTTGATATGGGTTTTACATCACGTCAACATTATTTCTGTTATGTTGAGATTTTTGACTATGTTAGAGGAATACACCAAACTGCGAACAAACATGGGTAATCCATTAAACATCTAGATAACATTGATTTTACGGCGTTATTGATTCACATAATATATAAATATGCACGACATTAGTAATTGCCAAAGATCTTCGTTTTTAGAATAAACAAAAGGCTGGTAAAGCCAGGTAAAATCATTGGCATTCCGTCAATCAATCGGAATCGGTAAACTACCCCCAATAAAATCCATTTGATAGCATAGTCTGAATTATGTCTCCTAGGCCAGACAGGCTACACAGCTTACGTTAGTATATGAATTAAACAGCAGATATAGTTCCCCCACTCATGTTTCCTTGAAAACAACAATAACATCATCGTACACAAATTTATTAAAATATCCGTTAGATACATGTACGACTTAACCAATCGGAACTACTCGGGCATCTCGGTGAGCTGAGAAATATACCTCGGATGCAAGTGAGGGTAACAATAGTTCGTGTAAATGAAAATGCATTTTGATGGATGCTGGTCTATGTCGAAGACAGTTTTTTACTGCTGTACTAGATCTTTTTTCTTTAAAAGGAAATATGCACGTTAAAGTGAAGCTCAAAATAAAAAAAATCCCTACCTTCTGATTTTAAAGATGTTACCCTAAACAAACAATTTATTTTTTAGGCCTCACAGCGTCCACTTTAAGTAGGTAATGTATATGTTAGTGTTGAGCGTCATTTTAAATAATACTTTATCGGAAACGCATACATAACAGTGACGTTGTAAGTTGTCATACATATCTGTCTCCTTCATCAAAATAAATGACTATCTAGGATTCAAATTTAAGAACGATTTTGAGAAACATAAGTACAATGACGTAAGTATCGCGGGAAATAATATGGCGGCATCCATATTATCTCAGAGGCGTTTTCATTGGATAAACCCGATGAGTTCAGATTAACGCTGAGCCTCTTACAATGATGTCGATGGAACAACTTTATCTTCTTTTCTCACCATTGATCAGTTATATTAAGGTATAATATCCCTAATTCGCCATTTTGAAATCCATTCTGTCGATGGATAACTTCGTTCGTACTCGGTATACAACGGTCGGTGCCGGAACCATTTGCATTTAGCCAAAAGGTTCCGGGCCAGACCGGTGTTTACCGAGAACGACCGAAGATGAAAGAATGAGTTACAAAATCGCGGATTATGGGTATTCTAGCTTAATCCTAGCAAGCTGTCCGTGGCTTCAAAACAATAATAATGTATTGTAACTAAGTGAATAATAATGATGATGAAGTGTAGGGGATCGTGTGTTTTCCTTCTTGACGGATGAACCAGTTTTTCTTTCAGTATCATTGGGTTTTTAATAAAACTGAAAAATTTGTAACACCATGTAAAACCTGGTCACATTGTGTCTACAATTCTTACGTTAATTGCGATGACTGTCTTAACATATGTGGAAAAATGATTAGTTACTAAACAAACTATCCACACGAGCCTGTAAATAAGGTCAAAACCATAAGTATTCCATGAGCAATTTGGATATTGGATACAATAATGTTACCACTTAACCACTGAGTTGATGATTTGCTTATCTTTTTTACATTCGTATTTCTTTCTTTATAAAACAAACAAATTGTGGATCGGTCAAGGTACCGTAATTCTTTGCCATTATCAATGTCCCCTCTGCTATCAGGTTCAAAATTTCAGCCGGAGAAAAAGACATAACAGGAAATTTGCTTGGTTCCAAAAGCGCGTGCGATCAAAAACAAAGCTTTTCAAATTTCTAATAAAAGTAGTTCGCTCACAACCTTACTACTTTCTGAATGAAATTGCCACTCTAGGCTTATTCCAATTATAAAAATGTATCTTTTTTTTTTCTCAACGGAACTATTGTTAGAGTAAACCCATTGAGTGGGTTTATAAAATTTCATAAAAAGCATAATTTTTACACGATATCACAATGCATTAATTAACGAGATTTCATTTAAATTGCGAGTATCGTACATGTACTGATGGAAGAAGACTTAATACATCCAACTGCAACAAGGGTTCAATTAACTCGGATGATCCAAGCTGTTACTGTGTAACAAGAATTAAATATCTACGTCTGGATTATTCGGACTAGGTTTCCATAAGAGTTTTGTTCGAACCAATTGTTGATAGATCTATTGAGTTTATTCTATTCTTATGTCATTGTAATTTTTACGAGGAAACGGTGTCGTATCAAAATTGTCAACATCAATGACCTTCCGCAGTTTCTCCAGAGTGTATAACCTTCAAAACTGCAACGCACATTTACATAAATTGTTAGACGAATTTCAAATCAAGTATTTCTTTTTATGTATCTTTCTACTATTTATATAATTTTCTTTTGTTTTCTTTTTCTTGCAAATCGATTTCTGCTTATTCTATATCTAAATTAATGTTGAAAGTCACGAATAGAAAATAGTTGTCATGCTCATCTTCCACCATGATAACATTAGACCCCATATCGATGGTAGAGACACTGGGAGATGTGGAGCAGACTAAGCAGATATGTGAATCTATCTTTTATTGCAACAAAAGATTTCCTATTTACTTTTTCTTTTTCTTAATAACTAAATATCTTAAAATTCAAAGGCAAATCCATAATCCGTCACCAAATAAAATGTGATTCCCTATGGTTTTTCTTTATATTCCTTCATACATGAGTTTTACATGCTTCCACAGTATAGTAGAAGCATTGATTGGCACACGCACGTGTACAATTATTGTTTAATTGTATGTAAATATGTTAATAAATGTAATTACTTATATATACAATGTATTGGACGATGAGCATTGGTATGCTCAAGTCCAATTTCGAAAATAAAATTTAAGTTTTGTAAGGTCTATATTTCTCCCTACCTCTTTACGTGTAACTTTGGCCCTTAATTTGAATCGTTTTATACCTCATGCTGTACATATCGTACATGAGAGATAAATAATTGGTCTGTTTCGTAGTCTATATATTGTGTTTAGTAAATGTTATCATCTAAATCGAAAAATGGCGGCCATTAAACCGAAAATAGAAACTTACTGCGCATTTGACTTCCTGTTTAGCGACATCGTCGATTGAGAACGATGGTCCCTTGTTGTATATACGGAAAGCGAGCAGGCTAGAAAACAGCATCTGTGTAATAAATGAAATGAATTAAGTAATGAAATAAAAACATAAATTATAACGATAAAAGAAGAAAAAATGAAAAAATGTTTTGCAGATCGTTTCCAATGCAGACGACTTCCAAGTTGCTCTATTAGTAAACGAAGAAAGTAAATCAGCATGACAACAGAAACATCGTCGTCTGACAGTTTCAGTTTAAAACAAAGCGTAAGAACAAATGTCTTCTATTAGAATCTCGACTATTCAAGCAACACTTATTCCTTATAGTGCTAGAACCGACTTCGTGCTTATGCAAACAGGTGCAATCACGGCCAGCCGCCACGTAAAATGTGAAATCTAAAAAGTTGATTAATTTGGTTAAGGAAACAATTATATATGTCACAACTTATAATTTTGCCATTTCGTATGAGTTACCGATAAAAAATGATTTAAAAGGATGTCTGCCGGGGACGATTTACCCGAAATATTATAACCCTACACTCATATCAGCGCTGTATTTCTCAGCTTACGGAAATACCCGAGTAGTTCCGATTGACTTACCAGTCCAGCAATGACAAATCCGCCGGTGAAGTACGGGACACCAACGCGGTCGGCGCCAAGTTGAGTCGCCGCGACGGAACAAGCCACGCAGCCAAGACCAACAATCAGCTGTAGGACGAACAACACCGAGTAAATCCGAATGCCCTTCTTCCGGAAGAGCTCCACATCCGGGCGTCTGAGGATCGGTGGGGGAATGTCGTCGGTGCAGACTGAAATGTTAACAGAGATTTGTTGTAACTTTCTGGCGTTACATCGAAATATAATTGTAAATTTCGGCGGTCGATCGAAATTAATTTGAGCGATATACCTTTCGAGCTACACTTTCACAACATTGTCAAGATATTCAAACATCGTAAATTGAATGAACAAAAGGGCTGTTCAAGCCGTATAGAACAATCAGCATTCAGCTAATCGGTCGAGCGAGAGCGATTTCCTCTCATAACTTTCCAAATGCCGTCACTGGGATTTGAACCCCGAGGATCGAGTCATGTGATTACTATCACTACTATGCAACGTAGGGCATCCTTTCTATAATGTGTATCAAGTCGAACGAACAAAATCATTAAGATCGCATGGACCCTACATGTATATGGTTGAAAACTTAGTAGCATGGGACTAGATATATACATTTTTGTTAAAAAAAAACATTTTGTAATCCCCGTTAAAAATACGAAGGTAATGAATAACAAAAGGCCACTTCGAATGATGTATTGCGTTTATCTAAAGGTTAATGATCAAGAGCCAAACAAGTCACCTTCCTTAATCAACAGCTTTCATATGGGGTTTAACGCTGTGTCAACAATTCTACAGCCACGTTACGTCTTTTCTGGATTCACCAATATTAGACTAGGGCTCTCTGGTGGCTTGCTTAAAATAGCTCCCACGAAACCAGAGGTACCGTAAAGGCTTGAACCCGGGGCCCCGAGTTCTAGGTCCCGGGTTCTAGGACAGCCACTTTAACCACCGGGCCAAGCAACAGTTGCGATGTGAGTATTTTCAGTATATATGTGTATAGACATTACACATGTCCCTTTCCTTGTCTTCGGAAAAAATAAAAACTCAATTTTGATCCTTTTGTTTGTTTGGGTTTGTTCATCGCTTCAACACTTCAGCCATGTTGCAATGCCAGATAATTAATCGATGGTTAATGACGTGAATCATTACTGGTCATAAGGGCTGGACAAGCCAGGTCGAACTGTCGGCAATCCGTTAGTCAGCCGAGAGACTATTTCTCATGAAAATTCAAACCTAACGCTACCATGATTTTGAATCGATATGGAGTGGGGCTTTGTTTATTAATGTACAGGACACTTAATACTATAAAACCAGAGTTGTTGGTGAACCTCGAACACGGGACTCAAGACTTCACGAAACTTTGTAGGTTTTAGGCCCTTGACTGACCGAAATCCCTAAGGTCTGACAGAGATCCTCTTTGGTCTGGCATATCTTTACATAGGCAAAGAAGAAAGTATTCAGTTCGGTCCTACTTGGACTCTCAAGAGTATAGGGAAGTCTTGAACCCCCGAATTCGTAGTCCAGCATCTTAACCACTGGACCACGCAGGACCCTTGACACGTTACTATGAGTTAAAAAAAAAACGAAAACAAAGCAAACAATTCGCATTTTCGCAATTTTTCTAGTATAAATGTGCTTGTCATTATTGACAATATGTCCGTATCTAATTGTTTAAAAATGATGGATTAAAATGTGAGTAATGACCATGTTAATTGTACTTTTTTTCTCCATTAAGGCAAATGTCACTGTTACGAAGTAGTTGTTTATCCATTATCTAGGTATTAGTTGTTTGAAAAAGAACGTAAACAAAATATGTTGATGTATAACTCATTATATAAAAACCTAGCTTAATCGAAATGTTTCATAGCACATTCGTTTCTGAACTAGATTAATCCATTACCAAACAATAACGACATTTGACCAGTGTGTTGCAGACGAGTCTGGAAAACATGTTGGGAAAAGGAGAAATTGCCCTTTATGAGCAATTTCTCCTTTTCCCACATTGTTTTCTGTCCTATCAGAAGATTATTTTTCAATTTCATCACATTTCGAAATGTCGTCTTCACACTCTTTCAATTTGAGACAGTCGAAAGTTTGGCTTTTGGTAAAAGGTTAACTAATTTACTTAGTTATGCCCTCGATACAAACTCACCATAATGTTACGCTTTTTCGTGATAAACTTCTTTTTCAAGCTACAGCCTGAATTTCTGCATGAGCACAACTGTTAAATGATGGGTGACCATTAAACGATCATACGTTGACTTTATCACCAAAAACCATATACGATGATAAACAAAGTTTTTGCCTGCGTTCATTTTGTCATCATCGCTTAGGTTTTTAACGTTTGTTGACATAAAACGATTAATTATAAACACAAGATAAAACTTCAATATTGATAGTAAAGAGGAAAATAGATGTTTTGTAAACAGTCACGTACCACAGGATCTCTATACATCGAAGTTGAAGTGACATGTCGAAAAGATTCGACATAGAGAGAAGGTTTGACATACAGATGTTGGTTCATGATATCATAACAGTTTGGTACGAAGACGATTGAGGGCAAATAACTGGAAGTGCAACATTATTATTTTAATATTGTCATTACAGCTTTATTTAATTCAGTTTATTTTTATGCATTTTAAGGTATTTCTACCCTGTCCGATTATATCAACTTTACAGTATGCTTATACTATACAGTATTTCTATTCATTATACGGTTACATTCTTTACTCTACGGTTATGCTTATTTCTTTACAGTATGCTATTCTCTCCACATTTTGCTTCTTATTCTGCAGTAATTATTATCAACTCCATATAGTATCAGTTAAGTTACAGTTATCTCTTTAACTCAATAATATGTTATTTACTTAACAATATGGTATTAACCCTACAAAAAGCGTATATGTTTGTTTGTTTTGATATAGTACATGTATGTTATTTAGTCTATATTATGTTTTTTATATTCCTATGTATTCTACAGTTATCTAGTCACCCTTCATGATGCTTTAAACTTTACAATTTGCTTTTTACTCTACAGTAATCATTTTTCCTGCAGTAAAATGTTTACTCTACAGTGTGCCTGTTCCTTTACAAAATGCTATTAACTCTATATTTATTTGTATTCTGCAGTTTTTAATTGTTAATACCGTATCTTAATCACCCCACAGTAAAATGTTTGACGCTGCAGTATTCTTTTTACCAAATAGTATGTAAAAGCTTTATAATGATCAATGTTTTACTCTACTGTTTGTTATTCATTTTGCAGTGTTATTAACAGTATGTAATGAGTTGTTACCATGCTTTGAATAAAGTTTTATTCTAATAAAATCTGAACTGAAGTATGTCTATACTCTACAGTATGATATTAACTCTTCAGTGTGTTATATACTCTACAGTATGAGTTTTACTCTGCCGTGTGTTAAATACTCTACAGTATGAGTTTTACTCTCCAGTGTGTTAAATACTCTACAGTATTAGTTTTGCTCTGCATTGTGTTAAATACTCTACAGTATGAGTTTTACTCTGCAGTGTGTTAAATACTTTACAGTATGAGTTTTACTCCGCAGTGTGTTAAATACTCTACAGTATGAGTTTTACTCTGCAGTATGTTAAATACTCTACAGTATGAGATTTAATCCGCAGTGTGTTAAATACTCTACAGTATGAGTTTTACTCCCCAGTGTGTTAAATACTCTACAGTATGAGTTTTACTCCGCAGTGTGTTAAATACTCTACAATATGAGTTTAACTCTTAAGTGTGTTAAATACTCTGCAGTATGATATTATCTCTGCAGTGTGTTAAATACTCTGCAGTATGATATTTACTCTGCAGAGTGTTAAATACTCTGCAGTATGATATCATCTCTGCAGTGTGTTAAATACTCTACAGTATGAGTTTTACTCTTCAGTGTGGTAAATACTCTACAGTATGATATTTACTCTGCAGTGTGGTAAATACTCTACAGTATGAGATTTACTCTGCAGTGTGTTAAATACTCTACAGTATGAATTTTACTCTTCAGTGTGTTAAATACTCTGCAGTATGATATTTACTCTGCAGTGTGTTAAATACTCTGCAGTATGATATTATCTCTGCAGTGTGTTAAATACTCTGCAGTATGATATTTACTCTGTAGTGCGTTAAATACTGTACAGTATGAGTTTTACTCTGCAGTTTGTCATTACTCCACAGTAAGACATTTGATATACAGAATGTTACAAACTCTACAGTATGTTATATAGACTCAACAGTATGTTATATACTCTACCTCGTTATAAATACTATGCATTATCTTATTTACTCTGCAATATTCTTTTTACTTTGCAATGTGTATTTTCACTGTAGTATGTTTTTAAATTTGCAATATGTTGTATATTCTTCGTATACTATCTTTTCTACAATTAAGAGGGTTTTTTTTCACTCTACAGTATGCAGTTTAATTTACAGTGTGATAAAAATATACAGGTTGTTATATAGTGTACAGTATGTGCATTACTCTACAGAATGTAATTTAATCTGTTGTATTTCATTAACTACTAGTATACAGTATGTTATTTACTCTACAGTATGTAAATCACTCTACAGTATGTTAAATACTCTATAGTATGCTTTTTACTCTACAGAATGTTAGATATTTAACAGTATGTAATATACTATACAGTATGGTATATACTCTTCATAATGTTATATACAGTCTAACTTGTGTTAAGCAACCACCCTTTTAAGCAGCCAACCTGCCTTAAACAACCACTACAGAAAGTAAAATTTAAAGTATGTTATAAACTTTACATTATGTTATATACTCTACATTATGTTATAAACTTTACATTATGTTATATGCTGTACAATATGTTATGTACTCTACAGTACGTTATAAACTCTACAGTATTTATTTAACTTTACTGTATGCTATATTCTCTACTGTGTGTTGTATACTCAATAGTATGTTATATACTCTACAGTATGTTATACATTCTACACTATGAATTTAACATTACTGTATGTTATATACTCTTCAGTATGTTATATACTCTACAATTTGCATTTAACTTTAGTGTATTTTATATACTCTACTGTGTGTTGTATACTCTACAGAATGTTATATACTCTTCAGTATGTTATACTTTCTACACTATGCATTTAACATTGCTGTTTGTTATATACTCTACAGTATGTTATATAATCTATAGTTTGCATTTAACTTTACTGTATGTTATATACCGTACTATGTATTATATACTCTACAATATGCATTTAACTTTACCGTATGTTATATACTCTACTGTGTGTTGTATACTCTACTGTGTGTTGAATACTTTACAGTATGTTATAAACTATATATTTACTCGTCTGCATGTTGTTTAATCTGCAGTTGAATTTCTTCTATGCAGTGTGTCATTTTCTTCACAGTGCATTTTATTGTTCTACATTATGTCAATCCCTCCACATTATGTTATTTATCTTTCAGTACCATATTAAATCTGCAATGTGGAATTCATTGTGGAGTATGTTTTTTGCCCTGCAAAATTTTACTCTTCACTAATGAGTAGGCTTCTCACTCTATGGTGTGCAGTTTACTCTACAGTATGTTAGTTACTCTACTGTATCATTTCTCTTTAATATGCAGTTAACTCATCAGTACTCTTTTTCCTTTGCAGTATGTTATTTTTCAGTATGATTTTTACACTTCAGGAATGTATTAACTCCTCGGTTTGCACAAGTGAGCAATTTTCCCTTTTTATTCATGATTAATTGTCCATACCAGAGAAATATTTTCCTTGTAAACCATCCAAGTCGATTGTGTTTCGCTTCATTTTTTTATCAATATTGGACAATTGAAGAAACATGTATCAATCCCCATTATGTAATTGTGGTTGTTATAAGTGCAAGTAATGAATGTTATCAGAACGATTTCTGCTTACGATTCTTTAACGCCTTTGAAATACAAAGTAGTTTAATGATCCACTTACCTTCTGGCTGCATCGTTTAGATTCCGGGCTTATGCAAATCTAGTCCGATATTGAATAGAGCACGGTTAAGTCATCCATCACTGTTTTTGAACAGTGTCATCAACGTCCAGAGTCGGCAAAAAAAACCTAAAACATGTAAACAAGTCTAGCACTTTCAAGTCGCTCAAGCCGAATGAAGTTTGTTTATACAAGTAGGTTGTAGGACACCTTTAAATTCGAATACACACCTGTTAAGGTATGTCTATTTATAGACCGTGTATGTATATGTGTTGAACAGTAGTATTATTAATTACACTTATTTCGATTGGTTGTTTACCATCGCATCGTGTTATTTGATTGGTCCGATAGCTCGCCGTTTATCTGCCTGGGTTGCAATAGGAACTACTCGGGTATTTCTGTGAGC